>CM062806.1:890204237-890793791 GCA_031772625.1 Pinus tabuliformis | reverse complement strand
AATAAAAACAAACTATAAAAATAAAATTAAAGTTAAAATAAAAATGGCCCATGCTATTGAGAACCCATGATATTCTTGTGAAATATATCCTATTTAAAGGGGAAAATTAAACCAGCTTAGATCCATCTTGATCCAGACTTATGCAGGAACACAACAAAATACAGAAACATCCATATACATAGAGATGCAACATAAATAAAACTTCATTTCATTAATATCACAGAACTGAAATATGCTTACCTACAAAAACAAAAACAAACTATCTTGGGCGATGGTAGCTTATCTCCTAGAAGAGATGTGGTGACTACATGCCTCTAAACTGTGTTACGATGAGGCTCAAAGGCCTATTTATTATTGAGAAACATTGGAAAACCCTAAACATCCAAAAACCTAACCCTAGGAGATGAAGTGCCAAAATCGTGGGCCCCGTTTGGGTAAATTGGTACGTCAACTTCTTGGGGTTGTAAGTTTGGCATACGATCTCTGTTTGGCTATCATAATACCTCGTTTCAAAGATTTTGAAGAGGAGGTCAAAAATATTTCTTAATCAATTTAGGACTCTTTCGATCTCTCTTCTTTCTCTAAAAATGTCTTTTAGTCGCTCAAAGTGGTTCCAGAAGTTTAGGACCCAAAAAATTGCCAAAAATAATAAGTTATGTTATAATTAAGGAAATTGAAAAGAAACAGCAGTGGGTGTCCAAGTGGAATAGGCAGGCGGTCACCAATATCCACTTGGATCAGTCCTCCTTGATTAGGAAGCAATGGTCCCCATTGCATTGAGTGCCTCCATGAGATGGGGAAACTTCTGTTGAAATTGGTCCCCAGTGAGCCACTTGTCTTGGTGCAGGAGTTGGCCAAATTTGACAACCCGATATAGTTGGATCTTCTACTAGTGACTGTTCTTGATTTTCATATCCATGATCCGATCAGTTGTGGTAGTCTTCCACACATCAAAGGGTTCGATAAGCACCTGGTGATAACTAGACTTCAAGTCAATCTTGTTGAAACATTTGGCTCCCTTGAGCTGGTCCAAAAGGTCATCAATATGTGGGATTTGGTACCTATTTCGGACAATGATCTTGTTCAGCACCAGAAAGTCAATACAGAGTCTCCAGGTCTCGTCGTTCTTCTGTACCAATACAATAGGGCTCCCACAGGGTGATGAGCTTGGCCTGATGTGCCCTTTTTGCAACAACTCTTGATATATGCCTCTTGATATCATCGTTCTCCAGAATAGAGCATCGATAGATCGATCCTTTAGGTAGTGACGCACCTGGGGTCACAGATCGATGGAGTCCTTGACCTGACAGTGCAGAGGTACCCATGTAGGTGAGGCGAGGCGAAAATATCCCTATACTCCTCCACGACCTTGTCCATCTATTGCTGCTATGTGGAGGAACCCTATTTGGAAGTCGTGGCCACAACCTTCTTCTTGCCCTGAGGGAAAATAATAAGGAAAACAAATTTCTTGGTTTGAGAAATTATCTTACTGCATTCCTTTGTAGTGATCAAATAGATGGTGGTCGGTGGGGCTACCTCTAGTATCTTGTACAACTTATCGCCCAAAGTAATAATCACAGAGCGAGATATAGACTCATAAAACATGTCACTTCCACAAGTATGGTTTTCCTAATAATAAATCACAAATTTCAAGACGAGAAACATCACACAATACCTTATCCGTGAAGGGATTGATGCTGTAGGGAAGGTGGCACTGTTGGCTGACGTGAAGAGCTCATCCTTGGTGAAGCCATCTGATGGTGTGTGACTATGGATGTGTTGTAGTCAACAGGCCTAGTCGCTTCACAACTTCTGCTGAAATGAGGTTCTTTTGTCTCCCGCCATCGACAATTAACTGCAGCCGAGAACCCTTCACCAACAATTTTTAGTGGAAGAGGCATTCCTCCTCCTCTATATCTTTAGGCTCATTCTTCTAGATCTTAGTGGTGGCCACGGTGGCACTGGGCACCACGTCAACGATCTGCGTCCCTTTGTCATTCCCCTTGTTGGGTTCTGACTCAGATTCAGAACATGTGTCTGGTTCAGAAGCCTTCATCTCGGCCACAATGACTACTTAGCCCAACACTCACTTGTGTTATGAGTGGAGCTCTTATGGAACTCACACCATTTTCATGTGTCCTTCTTTATCTTCGTGGTGTTGTTCTTTGCTTGTGGCTTCAATGGGTTGTCTTGGGTCGCCCCATCTTGGCTTTTTCCTTTGCTCTGTGGTTTGGAGGTGTCTTTCCCTTGCTTCATGTTCGCGATCCAAAGTCTCGCTTCTTCTGTTTAAACTTCTGTTCAATCTTGACTACTATGATACCACTGATCCGGACTTATGCAAGAACACACAAAAAATACAATAACATCCATAGACACAGAGATGCAATAGAAATAAAACCTCATTTCATTAATATCAAAGAACTGAAATATGCTCACATATAGAATAAAAATAAACTAGCTCGGGTGATGGTAGCTTTTCTCTGAGAAGAGATGTGGAGGCTACATGCCTCTGAACTATGTTACAATGAAGCTCAAAGGCCTATTTATTATTGAGAAACACTCGAGAACCCTAAACATCAAAAAAATTAACCCTAGGAGATGAAGAGGCAAAAATGTGGGTCCCGTTTGGGTAAATTGGTACATCAACTTCATGGGGTCATAACTTTGGCATAAGATCTCTGTTTGGATATCATAATACCTCATTTCGAATATCTTGCTGAAAGCAAACTAACTTACTAACTTGGGACTTTTCTCGTCTCTCCATTTTCCCTAAAAATATATTTTAGCCCCTCAAAATGGCTTTGGAAGCTTAGGACCCAAAAAATTACCAAAAATAGTAGGTTGTGCTATAATTAAGGAAGCTAAAAAGAAACAATGGTGGGGGTCCAATCGGAATAGGCAGGTGGCCACCAATATCCACTTGGATCACATCTTAACTCGAGATCTACCAAGCACTTAGAGGGCTCAAATCTCTTATTATGCAAGCCTCTTTTAGAGTGAAAAAATATTTGATCTCTCTCGGCACTTGCTATATCAGGAGTTAAGATGGATCTAGGCATCCTTAAATAATAGTAATGAGTCAATCCACATTTATGAATACTAATTTAACAAGTGTTTAATGCATTTGAATATAAAATTAGTTAAATATTTCTTTGCCTTGAAAATAATATTGAGGTAGTTATCCACATAGTGTTATAACATTCATAAGATTTTTTTGTTGAACAATACTTTTGCTTTTGGCCTTAGACCTTTGATTTTTTGACAAGTTGAGTCAAAAGAAGGGGAGTATTGGTGTTACAATGTTAAACTCACTTCACCTAGCCTTGTTTGGTAACAATCAAGCATAGTCCTATGAGATCAAGTATTCATATTCCAACATTGGACCAAAATCCTACTTCTTCTTTGTTTGCCACTTGCAAATGTCTTACAAAGCTTGCTAAAGTGCTTGAAATTGTTTTGACTTCTCATTTATTAAAAAGTATTTTATGTTTATAATTTCCATAGAAAAATTTGATCATTAATTTAAATGTTCCATTGCCCTCTGTAGCTCCAAGGGTTAGCTCAATTGGTCAAGCTAGTCATTGAAGCACCTTTGCTATTGAGAGGTCACAAGTTCAATTCTGTTGACACTCTCAAATAGACTTGATAGTTGAATTGGTAAGAAGTGATCCCTTCAGATAGATATACCAAGTATAAATATTCTATAAATGTAACGATCACCACATAAAAAATAAAAAATAAATTATAAAAGACATTGACTTGAAAAACTATTAATAATATAACCCATTCCTTTCATTATCATAAGTGAGATAACCAAAAGAGGATGCCAAGGAGATGGATCATGAACAATGTAAAGAGGTGTAAACTGGATTGTTTTCATTTTCCTTTTACAATATAAGCCAATCATATTTGATACAAGTTTTATTTAAGTTGGTCACGAGTAGAGAATGGTATGCATATAATTATGTTTTTTCTCATTACTTTGAGGTGGGTGAAGTCTATAAAATGGAAGGTGTTTGCACATTTTATTTAGATATTGATAATTTTCCAAAAATCTAATTTCTTATTATTATCAATGTTTTAATTTATTATTTATATATAATTAATTAATTAATAAATAAATAAATATTTATCTATCGTTATGTTAAGTTTACAAATTTGATTTTTGAGAGAAAGTTTTAGATTTTAAAATTTTTCAAGTACTTTAAAATTTTGAGAATAAATATTTTAATCCATTTACTCTAATTAATAGCATATATGAAAATATTTTTCATCGTCTATTGGTCCAGCCATGATTCAACTTTTTATGAACAATTGTGTTGTCTTATATTTTTTCCATTCCATGATGTCATTAAATATTACACGCTATTAAATAAAATTGGTCAATAATAATAAATTTATACATTATAATAGATACAATAATTTGTACCATGATTGTCGTTGAATTGAGAAGTTTCTTTACAACTTTATGCTACGAAGTATTTTTATTATACATTATAATAGATACAATAATTTGTACCATGATTGTCGTTGAATTGAGAAGTTTCTTTACAACTTTATGCTACGAAGTATTTACTATGTTAGATAACTTTCGCAGAAGGTAAAAAGGAAAAATGATATTGGGATGGTTAAAAAAAAAAAAAAATTATACAAAAATACTTGAAAGCACCTAGGTTTGAGTCCCAGAAAACAATACATAGAGCATATATGCTAGTATTGCTCTTGCTAAACTCACTAGGCTTACCACTTTGAGAACTAAAACAACTCACTATGTTTAGGTAACTTGAACACGTTAAGGGATTTAATTAATGTTTTCTATAATTTTTTTTCCTCTTTGTAATGAATATTATAGGCTTACCACTTTGAGAACTAAAACAATTCACCATGTTTAGGTAACTTGAACACGTGTAGGGATCTAATTAATGTTTTCTGTAATTTGTTTTGGTATTTTTGTAATGACTATTATATTTTTGAATGATAAACTAAACTTTCACTTGATATAGAATGGTGTATTATAAAAGTGTTTTTCACATTTGAAGTTGTTTTACTAGATTGTCTTATATGAAATTTTAATTTGATACACAACCATAATCATTTAATTGATAGACAACTACAATAGTCTATTACACTTAACTATTGAAAAGAGACTGAATCTAAAACATGCAAATATAATCTAACTTTGAAGAACTACTTAATCACCTAAAAAGCCAAAAGATAAATATGTTTAAAAAAATTGTGAAAATGTCTAATTTGTATGATTGGACATTGGAACTGTGTTTAGAAATGTTCTCAATATTGTAACATTGAAACCATGTTTAGAAATATTCTCACTATTGTTATATTTGGAACAAAAATCAATATTTAATTACAAAAAATCTTAAATCAATATTTTATTAAGACAACACAAATTTTATAAATCCAATTAGAAAAGTGAAACAATCTACAACTCTTTTATTAATAATAAAATATACATCAAACTTCTCCTCTACTTCAATGTTCTGTACCTTTTACTTTCTATTTGTTTTGTGAGAGTCATCTAAACTAAACTTTTTCTCTCTATTCATTTTGTGAGAGTCATCTAAGCTGAAAACATAACCGTAGACATCTCACTATATTTTATTTTATTATATTTGGTCTCAGAAGAAATATAACATCTAATTATTATCAACATTAATTATTTCAAATATAAAAGAAAATCAATTAAATGATTTATTTCAATGATATTTATAATGATAATTTGAAAAATCTATGGTTATAAATGATAATATATTGAATTAAATCAAATCTAAAGGAAACATGAAGTGTGAAAAGATTACCTTAATGAAAATTTCAAAAAAAAATATTAATTTAGTAAAACTCATTTAGTTCAGCAAAGTCAAAGTCAAAAAATTATGTGAAAAGAGTGCAAATAAACATTTAAAGATTATGACAACTATTAATGTAACTTAATTTTGTTAAATTTTAACATTATATGTATATTTTACAATTTTATTTTGTTATAATATGATTTTAGAATTTTTGTTTATTTTTAATTTATGAAATATAAAGTTTAAATGTAACTTCAAATTCTAGTCATTGTTTAAGCAAATTTTGTTTCTACTCATTGACTTGGGAATGCATCAGTACAAATTTGCAGATATTTTTTGTATCTCACATTTGATCTTTACACTATAAATAAAATATAAAATAAATTACATTTTAAAAATCCAAAAATATTATAACACAAATTAAATTTGATTTCTTGAGTTCCACAAACTAGGTGGATATTGTTATATAAGTAGTAAATTGCAATGTTAAAAGTTTAATTTAAATGTTATTTAATTCTTTTAATTTATTAGGAGTTAATTTTTTTTTTTGACTATCACGTTGTGCACAACTTGTTTTTATTAGTCATAAAATATTTCTTGAAATTAAGTGTAGGAAAACCAACTATGTACTTGACCTAAGGTGTCATACATTCTTCAATGCATGACCCTTCATTATTACTAGACCAACAAGTACACATCATTCATGGCGATGCATTTGTAATGTGCATGGTATATTTTTCATTGGATATCATTTGTAATGTGCATGGAATTATTTTTCATTCATATGTGTATTACTTGATATTGATGAGGTGTCATTGGAAAGAGATAATGCTTGTGGCCATTTCACTTCATTCTTATATGTAGAATGAGCTAATCATTCCAATATGAAATAGAATTACAACTTGATGACCATGACCTAGGACCAAGTAAGCATGTTTGTTCCCTGGACAAACACATATAAAATAAGACTCTTAATCAATACCATGATGTCAACTCCAAGTTCACATGTTAAATATGTAGGATGTTCCATCTACATATCTAACATGGAAGGCATTCATTCTATGTTAAAAACCACAAAGGGAAAGTTTGGGCTTTAATTAATACATGCATGTCTTCTATATATATACATATCTTTCATATATGTTCTTCTTCCGTATAGGTGCATATATAGAAGATATTCACATATAAAAAAGTTGTGCATATATGGGATACAAAAGATGCACACATATAAAAGTTTTGCATCTTATATATATGCACATCTTTTGTATATGCACAACTTCTATATATGTGCATATTTTTTGTATATGTGCAACTTATGTATACGCGTATATCTTCCATATATGAGAAACTTATGTATATGCCTATATCTTCTATATATGCACAATTTCAACCTATGTATATACATAGTTTCCGTATATGTGCATATATTATGCACGTACGCAATTTTTGTATATACACATATATGGAAGTTGCCCATATACGAAAGATATGATATGCATATATTCTATATGTGTGAAAATTTTGTATATACACATATAAGGAAGTTGTACACATACGGAAGATATACGCATACACAGAAGATATGGGTATATATGAAAGTTTCACATATACGGAAGTTGTGCATATATGGACATTATCGTATATGCATATTATGATAGATGTGTTCTAATTCTGTATATGTGCATATATGGAAATTGCACATATATGGAATATATGCGCATATACGGAATATATGCGCATATACAAAATATATGCAAATATAAAAAAGTTGTGCATATACGGAAGCTATGCAAAACTTCATCCTATTTATATGCGCAAGATTTTTTATATGTGTATGTCTTCAATATATGTAGTTCTTCTATATATGCATTTCTTCTTTATAGGTGCATATACAAAAGATATGCACATATACAAAAACTAAGAATATATGGAAGATATGTGATACAAAAGATGCACATATATAAAGGTTGTGTCTTTCGTATATGCGCAACTTCCGTATATGCACATATTTTCCATATAGGTACAACTTCTGTATATGCATATATCTTCCTTAGATGCACCTACATGTGCACAACTTCAACCTATATATATATATGACTTCCGTATATGCGCATATTTTTTATATATACAAATATACTGAAGTTATGCATATACAAAAGTTGTGCATATATGAAATTTTTTGTATATGTATATATGGAAGTTGTACAATCCTTTTGTATATGCATATATGGAAATTTCCATTTATGGAAGATATGCGCATATACAAAAAATATGTGATACAAAGATGCACATATATAAAAGTTGTGCAACTTATGCATATGCATATCTTTTTTATACACAAAAATTTTATATATGTGCATGTCTTTCGTATATGTGCAACTTCTATATATGCATGACTTCCACATATGTGCATATTTTCCATATATGAGAAATTTTTGCATATGTACATATTTTATGTATATGAGCATATATTCCGTATATGCACATATCTATGCACAAATTCAACCTCCATATATACACAACTTCCGTATATGCGCATATATTTTATATGTAAGTTGCACATATACAGAAGATATGATGTGCATATATTTTGTATGGAAGTTGTGCATATACAGAAGATATGATGTGCACATCTTTTGTATGTTCGCAACTTCCGTATATATGCATATAAGAAAGTTGTGTACATATGGTAGATGGATATATACGGAAGTTGCACACATACGGAAGATATGCGCATATATGGAAGTTGCGTATATATAGAAGATATGTGTATATACAGATGTTGCACATATACATAAGTTGTGCATATATGGAGGTTGTCATATATGCATATTATGGAAGTTGCGTACTACTTATGTATACGTGTAGCTTCCATATATGTACATATACGAAAGTTGTGCATATATGGAAGATATGCGCATATATAAAAACTGCACAAATACAAAATATATGTGCATATACTGAAGTTGTGCATATATAAAAGATATGTGGATTTACAGAAGCTTTGAAAAACTCCAACCTCTGTAAATGCGCAGGTTTTGTATATGTGTATGTCTTCCATAGTATATGTGCATATACGAAAGTTGTGCATATACAGAAGATATGCACATATACGGAAGTTGTGCAAAACTTCAACCCTTGTTTAGGCACATATTTTGTATATGTGTATGTCTTCTGAAATGCGCAGGTTTTGTATATGTGTATGTCTTCCATAGTATATGTGCATATACGAAAGTTGTGCATATACAGAAGATATGCACATATACGGAAGTTGTGCAAAACTTCAACCCTTGTTTAGGCACATATTTTGTATATGTGTATGTCTTCTATATATGCACAACTTCTATATATTCACGTCTTCCATATATATGCATATATTTCGTATAGGTCCATATACAGAGCATATGACCATATACAAAAAATGTGCATATATGGAAGATATGTGATACAAAATATGCACATATATAAAATTTGTGTCTTTTTCATATATGTGCAACTTGTGTATATGCACAACTTTCATATATGCGCATATCTTCCATTTAGACATAACTCCTATATATGTGCATATTTGTTGTATATGCACAACTTCTGTATATACACATATATTCTATATATGCATATACATGTGCACAGCTTTAACTTCCATATATATACAACTTCTATATATGCGTATATCGTCAATATTTGCGCAACTTCCATATATACACATATTAAAAAGTTGCACATATACAAAAGTTGTGCATATATGGAGGTTGTCATATTCATATTATGGAAGTTGTGCACTATTTCTGTATATGCGCAACTTCTATATATGTGTATATGGAAGATATATGCATATACGAAAATTACACATATACAAAATATATGTGCGTATGTGGAAGATATGTGCATATATGAAAGTTTTACATATACGAAAGTTGTGCACATATTTAGAAGTTGTGTGAAACTTCAGTCTTTGTATATGCACAGGTTTCTTATATGCACATGTCTTCCATATATATACAACTTTTGTATATGTGCATGTCTTATGTATATGTGCTTCTTTCGTATATTAGTGAGATTAAAATGTTGGGAAAAAAAACATGAAGAAGGAGAATCTTCAAGGAAAAGAGAGCATAATGGCTTTGAAAATTTTGATATCAAAATTCCAAGAAAATCTGGTCAAGATAAAGGCCAAGAACCCTTTGAGTCTGCTTGGAAAAAATGGTGTAAACGCAAATATGGATATGATTCAAATAAAGTTCCTTTTGATCCTTTGAATACAGAAAATTATCCTACTTGGAGCAAAGAAAACCAAGATGTTTCTCCAATGATTAATCTAAATTGAAAATCAAAGGATGAGGTTCTTATGATTATTCAAAAATTGAATGCATGGGCTTTGACACAAAAATTCCAATACAAAAAACATGTCTCCTGGCAAGAACTGGCCTTAAGAATCACATGGGGTTTTACAAGAATTGTCAAAATGTGGTGAGATAGATTAAAACATGATGATAAAATTGGTATAATGGAGTCTGATAGGCCTATAGAAGAACTATCTAAAGCCTTATCCAAAGAATTTTATGGCTTGACTCCTCCACCAACAGATCATTTTGCTAAGCTATATATGTCTCAACGATTATACAACATAGAAAAGCTTCCAAAATATTATTGCACAATGTAGAATCTTTTGTATTAGACCCTTGATCCAGACAATGTTGCATATCTAAGACACTATCTTGCATCTATGCCCAGAAGAACCCAAATTATTTTTCTAGAATATATTTATTTAAATACACTACATATTTAAATATTTTATTAGCGAGTTTGCATGATATTATCCTATAATCCCTCCAAAAAGCCCATTTACCCCAAAAAATTCAGAAAAATGTTAAGAAGCAACTAGGGTTCACGGGGGCTTCACTCAAAGAACCTCTGATATATCACGTGCGTTCATGGAAAACTAAAAATACCCCTAATTTGACCACATATTGGAAAATACTTCTAAAATTCACATTGTTTAACCCCCTACCAATATAAATCCAATATACCTTCCCAATTTAAAAAACCCTTACTTTCACTAGATATTGTAGGTATCCATTTTTTCATTAACATTTTTTATACCCCTTTATATCTTTTCATTAACTTTGAGCTCCATTTTTTATACCTGCCAATATAAAAACCCTTTACCCCCTAATATATGCTCAATATATTATGTCTTTTTTCCTCATTATATATCCCCCAATATGAACCCATGTGGTATGGTATTGCTCCCATAGTGAAGCCCCTGTGCTAGGGTTAATCCAAAAATTTGTGACATCTATGCAAAAACGTATCATTTTGATTGCAAAAAGAAATAAAAGAAGAATACAGTCCAATGTAGCCAACATTGTTCATGCCAGACTCCAAAATATTATAAAAAATCCTACAGATTCTAGAAGCAAAGAGGACAAAAACAATCTACTAGGCCAAAAGCCTTATTTAAATGAAGGAATATTCCTTCAAAGAATTATGTATTTTACATATGTAAAAATAAAGGTCATTAAAACCACCTACAGGAAACTTACATATTTTTTCATTGGCTAACCAAGTGGTTTTAAACTATTCCAAAAACTTTTTATGTTCATTGAATTCTTCAAAGAACCTTTCAACTGCCTTTTTTACAGATTCATCATCTTGACATGTGTGTGTGATTTCTCCTAAAGCACAAAAAATGTGGATTTGGATTTACCTTTCTTGGACTTTATTTCCAACATTCTTCAACCATGCACAACAAACATGCCACACACATAATAATATTATACACTTGATTGAAGACCTAGAATAACTTAATTTTTAGAGAGAATATACATTAAGAATATTTTGTATGTCTCTTATAAAAATAATAAAGACATCACCTTAACGCTTCAATTTCAGCAATAGCATCATCTGTGATGCAGGCTTGAACATGCCAATATGGTCACTATTTCTTTCCAATGGAAAATAAGGTTAACATCCATTTAAAAATATCAGTTATAGTATTGTGTGATGATATCACCCAAGCTACTGGAACCCCATTGTAATGTTCATAAAAAACCATTAAGGTGTAAAGTTGATACTACATTACAAACAATGTACATAATTATATTTATATAAGATACATGCATTAAAATGAGGTTGAATAAATGAATCAGATTTAGGATAAATATGTACTCACCCCATACTTATTTGTACTAAATGTTGAATCCATTGAGATAATATTATTGTGAGAGTATTTTAGCATCATTGAACACATCCACTTTGTTTGTATGCATATGATAAAAGGGATGTTTTCAACAAAATCTTGTTTCTGGTAGAAGAAAAAACTCTCAAGGTGTTCCTTATACCAACATTCTACATTGTTTGGATCGCTTTTATCTTTAATATACTCTAGCCTTATGGTATCATTGTAAATGTTTAATATATTTTGCCTTGTCATGTATGTATCTCAAAATATCCCTGTGTATAACTCACCAGATCTAGCCTTCACATCAAAGATGAACTTGTCCCATATCATTGAAACATAAAAACCTCTTTGAATGAAATGTTAGACACTAGATCGCATATCCCTTGTTAAATCTGGTGCATAACTGAATCTCACAGGCCTATCGATTGCATCTTTTCCATGACAAACAACATTCGATTTATCAATATGCCTACATGTAGTATATATTATTACATCATCATCTGGTCTAAGATGAAGTTGTCGCACAATGAAGTGACATTGGAAACCAACTTTAATACTTTCATGTTGATTGTAGTTTCTCTTTTGATCTGAGGATGCACTCATAATTCTTTTTTGAGACTCTGGACCATATGCACACTAATAACTATATGTAAAAAAATTACAACAAATTAGATATAACATTTATGCATATTGAAAAAATTATACGTATATTATAAAAATACATAAATTCTCACATAGCGTGCTCCAGATATGTTGAAAAATATAGGTTTGTTTAATATCCTCTAATTTTTTACTTTAATGAGACTTAAGAATAAATTGAGTGGGTTCACATTCATTCAATTCATCTCCGCTCAAGTCGACAATATGGAATAACTACAATTGGGTCCCCATCAACCTTTGTCCATGTTAAGCCTTCTCCTGAAACTAATATAATATCCTCTCGGTCTTGAAATTCCAACTCGTTAATCCTCTCCCACTTAATCATTCTTCAAATGCCTATAAAAATTGCATTGAAAATAGTTTTGTTTGAGTAAATATTATGGTCTTGATTAATTCATATCACTAACCATGGAAGTCTCTTGTTTAGATAAATATTTTATAGGTAAACGACTATGGATGTGGTTCCACCATGTTGGTGTCAGGGGATGACTTGTAATGAGTCGCTAAGGCGGAAGGGGTGGAAAAGCAATGCCTTACATTACCTAACACTGACGTATGAGATGGTGTGCTAATGGGGGCCCTTCGAATAGGGATCAAATGGAGATACATAACACCTCTCCTAAAGAGGGGAAGTTTTGTAAGGTTTTGTGAGGGGAGACTATGTGTATGTGCAATTTTTATATATTCACATAGATATGCAGCACATATATAGAAGTTGATTTTTCTATATTCACTCTCATTTCTTTATAGTGTGACTTTTGTATATGTATGACTTCATATCTATGCGCATATAAAGACATTGCACATATATGGAAGATGACTTCCGTATATGCGCAACTTCTATATATGCACATAGATATGAAAGTTGGCATATATGGAAGTCTCAAGTTTCAACTCTCCACAATTTAGAGTCTAAGTTTTCATCTATATTATTCATCATTTTTAGTGGTTGTTACTTAAAATTAATCATCATATATACTTATCTTCATATTATATGTAATTTCATTGATTTCAACCTAATTTTTATAACCATTATAAATTTTTAATGAAATGTTATAGATATAAGTGATGCTTACATGCGAATATTCTAATATCATTCTCCTTTCAATTTTCCTTCATAATTATTAACTAACATTGCCTAATTTTCATACTTTTGTGTGTGTACAAGAAAATAAAAATTGGAACTAAAAGACATTAAGGATAATTTAAAGAAATAAATATATGAAATACAATGAGGGATATATGTATGAGAAGAAAAATATTTATTAAGAAATTGAGAGGAAGATAATTTCCTTGGAAGAGGAAATGAAAAAAAACATATAGGTAAACAAGTGATAATTGGAGTTAAAGGGATGGGGATATTATAGTTTGAGGTTTTTGGTAAGTGTCAGTTTGTTATGTATGTGTGTGTGTTATATTTTATATGAAGTGTGTGCTCTATTGAAGACTATTCTAATATTAAAAATTTCTCTTAAAATGTCATAATTCAAATCTAGATGGAGTAGAGTATGCAGACCTTTATAAACTCTATTTTTTTAACCAAATTGTTATGTGGATAAAATCTCTTATTTCACAAAGAACCATAGCTTTAAAATTAAATTATTATTTTTTTATTAAAAATAATTTTAAATTTAATAAAAATAATAAAAAATGATTTCAATTTAAATAGCATTTATGAATTCATGACATTATATACTTTATAATAATATTCCATCTTAATCTTAATAAAAGAAAATAACAAGTTAAATTACAATTTTATTTATTACTATAAAATATGCTTTATTAAAATAATTTTATAATATCTTTTAAGCTATATCTTATAAAAAATTAAGTTACAGCTTAATTACAGTTATAATCCTCTTTGAAATGAATAATATATGGTACTTTTTGAATGATAATGGGGCATATGTTTATTTATAAACTAGAATGACCATATAAATTAATTTGTTAATAAATGTTGATAGACATGAAACACTTATCTCAAAATACATTTCACATGGAAAATTTTGAAAGAAAAAACATAAAAATTAACTTCTTTTATTATAATTAAAATAATTAATATATGAATAATATATTAAAAAAATATGTAACAATATTATTAACGGTGGAGATTCAACGCCACTTTACCATGGAGAATCTTAATCTATAAATAGATTTTGTTATAATATCATGGACCATTACCATGGTATGACTTTTTGTTTAATTAATTAATTTAATGGCAAAACAAAGAAGGCATAACTACTTTCAAGATAAATCTCAATCTCTAATTTATGAATATTCTAACATATTTTGTAGAGGTTAAATCTTTACCATCTACTTAATAATTATTGATATTTAAATAAAAAATTTGAAAATTATATTCCAAAATAAACATGTATATTAACATAATAATGTATATCAATTTATTA
Organism: Pinus tabuliformis; assembly: GCA_031772625.1. Lineage (NCBI taxonomy): Eukaryota > Viridiplantae > Streptophyta > Pinopsida > Pinales > Pinaceae > Pinus > Pinus tabuliformis. The sequence goes on along the minus strand of CM062806.1, from coordinate 890,778,732 downwards.
TAATAAACATAAATAATGCAAGTGACTTAAATTTAAATAATTATAAATATCTATGAAAAAAATAATAGAAAAATATCACTTGTTATCTTTTTCGATTAGCCCATTTATATGTATATTGGTGTTTGTAAAACTGTTTTGTAAATGATATTTGTATATCCTTTATTAAAAGATGCGTTGAGATTAAAAGATAAAAAAAGTAATGTAAAATTGAGTCTTTTTTTAAGTTTTTCATTTGGGTCTTTTCAAAGATTCTTCTAAGAAAGTTGAGAAATAATTCTTATTAGAAGAACTAAAGTTTAAAATACAAAACTTTTTAGTAAATGAGTTATAAGTTTTTCATTTATGACAATTCTTTATTCACATTTATTCAAATTCCTTTTAAACACCCTTTTGTTGCTACTGAACTAGCAACTCCATTAGATCCCAAACTCCATTCTTGTCCAAGGCTATCATTTCTTCAACCATGCCCTTTTTTTCATAGTTTTGTATCGTGTGAATCCATTGTCTCTCTAACAATTATAGGATCATTCTCAATGATAAATAATGGAAAATTTGAATAGAAATGAGGTAGAGTATATCTTTCTAGTTGCCTTCTTTCTTGAACCGATCTTCCTAGTCTCAGAGTTTGTGGATTTTTTTCTTCCAATTTTTATTCTTATGTAGAATTTGATTCATCATCATTCAATTCAAATTTTATCTTTCTAGTTATTTCTCCCTTAGGAGGACTCTTTGTTTGAAATCATCTTTGACTTCTCTAAATACCACATCTCAACTATACATAACCTTCTTAGTTTTTGAGTTTCAAAGCCTATAACATTTTTTAAATTCAATAAAGATACAATTTTCATCTCTCTGATATGGCTTACTCATATTATCCTTTGAAACACGTATAAAGCATCATAGATAAATACCCTAAAATGATTAAGAGAAGGTTTTTTTTTAAACATCCTGTTAGAATTTTCTTATCCCATAAACATAATAAAAATTATTTCCTCAACTCTTCAATATTCTCTTATTTTCATAATTGTATTTAATCATCTATTAAAGATATATTACAAAAAACCAATTCATGGATCTTTAAGAATTTTTTTCCTTTGGAATATTTTCACCCACATAAGGCTTCTTTGGCAAAAATCAATGGACCTTGTCTTTCCCACTAGAAATCAAGAACACTACAAATTAAAAACCCTTTATAAAAGAGGAATTTTATTAAATCCTTTCTTGCCTCAAATGCATAATAATACCCCGATATAGAGTAATGGGAGATAACTATTCAACTGGGATGATACAAATGTCTATATAGGTTTAGAATTCACGCTAATTATTTATATTGAAAATAATAATGCATTAGAACACTAATATTTATTGATTAATTTCATCATAGCTAAGTAATTATTTTTTTACAATTAATTATAACAATGGGAGTGCTAAACTAATTTTACAATTACTTAGCAATTTGTTTTTAGCATTCTGATTGTATCTCCTACTCTACCTTTAACTAAGAGATTCATGGATATTTAAACATTATTTCTTGTGGATTTTTTTCACCCATATGACAACTAGTTAGCAAAAATGGATTGAACCTCACTCTCTTATTTAAAATTAAAAAAATATTTCTAGATTTCATTATATTTTTGTTACCTCAAATACGTAATAATATTCTATATGTAATAAAATAATATTTCTAAAAATATTTACAGAAATAGACAAATAACACTAACTATTTAAATTAAAAATAATAATACATTAAAACATTATCATTTTTCTCATTAAATTTATTATTAACTCTACTTAACCAATTATTTACTGTCAATAATAAGTACATTATTTACTGTCAATAATAACCACAAATTGAAAGAATATTAATGTAATTGCATTGTCTATCCAAAACCGCTAAGATAATTTCACTGTTATTAGTGATTCCATTGCCAATTGGAACTGTGGTTAGTACTTCAAAATCAATCAATGCAATGCATTTTCAATGGTGTAAATATGAAGCTTTTTTCCAAAGAAAGAACATTAATCCAACATCTATGTTAACAATAACTCTCGTTTAATTGTGTGAAACAAATAATATAAGTTCACTTTGATTGTATGAAACAACTAATATATGTTTATATAAACCAAATCGATATTAAAAAAATATTAAGACAATTTTTTTTGAATTCCATATATTATAAAAAGCTTCAACTCTTCCGCTTGGAATTCTGAATCGAGAATATAATAAAATTTGACTTTTATTGCATAAAGCAATTGGATGAACAAGGTAACGTTACAGTTGGTTTTTCCAAACCTGAGGAACCAGAACAATTGATAAAACCACGTCAGATAATAATAAACTCGGTAAATTGAACAAAGTAATGTTACAGTTGGTTTTTCCAAACCTGAGGAACGAGAACAATTGATAAAAGCACGTCCGATAATAATAAAAGAACGAGTGCATATTTAATAATTACGCAAAAACTTACAACTTTATCTAATTCAATCCTTGAACTTTTTTGTTCAAATGTTTCTAAGCTTGACCAAAATAAAACGTCATTGATCATTGGAAGACATTTTTCCATCTAAAGAAAGCATTCCTTGCAATGGCTACCATGTTTTTCTGTTATGTTTTTCCAGAAAATCTTCCCAAGCTCAGAAGTCATTTTAAAAAGATTTCCTTAAAAGATATATTGAGGGGATATGAGTAGACTGTGTAATTGTTCATAGAGAGAGCACTTCTGAGAAGGAAACCCAACAGAGAAATTTCCTTCTCTTTAAATCTTGAAACCTTTATATACACCACTTTGACGTTGTCTAAGGGAAGGATCAAGTTTTCCACCTCTAAGTCTGCCCTCGTCAATCTCCTCCATAATAAAGAGAAAATCTCAAGTGAGTACTTACCTTACTATAAAGGCCACACAAGTATTTACCTCATTAATTTCTATGGAAAGTTATTCCAGGTAATAGAAATGACTAAGAATTGTGAGAGAAGTCACATTGGTAGTGAACTCATGAAGCGCAATTATTTTGAAGTGCCTTGATCTCCTTTGTGTAGAAATTTAGGCCGCTGCATCTTTTACCTCATTATTAATTTCTATGGAAAGTTATTCCAGGTAATAGAAATGACTAAGAATTGTGAAAGAAGTCACATTGGTAGTGAACTCATGAAGCACAATTATTTTGAAGTGCCTTGATCTCCTTTGTGTAGAAATTTAGGCCTATGCATGAATTAAGATTCATATATTAATTTCTATGGAAAGTTATTCCAGGTAATAGAAATGACTAAGAATTGTGAAAGAAGTCACATTGGTAGTGAACTCATGAAGCACAATTATTTTGAAGTGCCTTGATCTCCTTTGTGTAGAAATTTAGGCCCATGCATGAATTAAGATTCATATTCAAAAGAACTATAAGAAAAGGTAGTTGTAGGTGCGTCACTGTCAATGATGTAATTCTTGTAAAATACAAATACTTGAGATTGTTTGCAGAAGTCTTCAAATTATTTAGCTCGATAACAACATGTCACTGTTAAATTGGGTATTTTGCTACAATCTGTTCAACCATATGATTAGTAATAAACACAAATTATAGAAAGAAAGTTATAAGGTATCTAAAATTGCAGAAAAAAAAGGAGACATTTGTGTCAAATGAAATCTCTTAAACTTTAAAAATGTCATGCAGTTGAAAGGAAAAACGAAAGTTGGAAGATTCACTGAGCATTCAAGATTGATTTGTTTCACTCTTTTTAAATAGGAACAATTGACCCACTTGACGACATTTTGTCATAGTTCATTTTATTCAGAAATGACACTAAAATCACAAAAATTTCAATTTGAATAGAATGTTAGAAAAAAATATTATCAATTAATTCTATTGTAAATTTAGCACTGGAAAAGTTCAAATGGGATAATAAATTCCAAAGACATGGCCATCTACGGGAGACCACAGAACATCAGACATGGAACAATCCCATCTAGGTATTCAATGGTTCCATATTCTCTGTTGCAATTTATGAACTTCCGATGTTCAGGGTCGCGGTTACTCTTCGCCCCGTAGAAAACATACATCATACCTACTAAAATCCCTCTTCTTATCTAGCTCGTTTTACTTTGGTTGGACCTTGTATCTTTCTTTGACCAGGACAGCAAGAAAGTAGGAAAAACGTCAATTAACTCATTTGATCCACTATAAGGCTCTATTTCCTATCCATATCCATAAGCTACAAAGGAAATTTTGATTGCAGTAGAGGCAAAGGCAGTCCACTAGACAGGAAAAAGTTTCCCGACTGCCATAAGCACTCGTCCTAGCACCAACTCAACTAGATCTTTAGTCTCATCATAGGGAGACGGGAACAAAGGGAGACCAGAACATGCATCCACAATTTTCTAGTCAAGCCCACTCTGCCATTCCTTAGGTCGAGACAACCCATACCATTGCTTCCCAGAGTCGACCCCAGTCCAGCATTCAACTGACTGCTCTTATGTAAAATGACTGCAATTGCAGTTCACACAGAAGTGGAGATTAAAACCAGATGATTGCCTCTCCCTTTTGGGTACGTATGTACAGGAAGAGGTAAGTGGGACCTTTGGCACCATTTTCCTCACCACGATAGTGTATTGGTTTTTCCATGCTACCCTCCTTCTTGCATCCATTTAATTTTTTTAAAATTCCCACGCAAGTTTTCGACTCTGAAATATGTTGATTCTCGCGCTAGTGGAAGAGTTTGAAATACGCGTTTCAAATATGGTGGCAAGGTGGCATTAAATGCAGGTATTCGGGCCACTTACCACTATGTACATGTTTCATTAACTGTGTTGGATGAGCTATGTCATAGTGGTGGGAAAGTATGAGAGTACTAGATGCGCATGGATGAGAAAGAGATGGATGTATGGGCATGCCACACTGTCCTTATATGCACATGGATGAGAAAGAGATTGATGTATGGGCATGCTACACTATCCTTAGAGTGTATTAATGGGCATATAGGGTTGGAAATATTAGTTTTTGTTTAGTGTGTAGGGTGTCAAGCTAGACTAGTCTAAATTTTTTAATACAAATTTGTTGTAGGACCATCTATAACATAAATTTAGTGAGGAAAAAGTTGGAATCCAAATATATATTGTAAATTTTGGGAATGTAATGAATAAAACACAAATATATTGATATAAAGAATCGAAAAGAGATTCACCATTGCTACATACAATTATATCGTTGTCCATTAAGTGTCTGAAAAAACCAAAAGATAAAAAATATCAGTAAAAACCAGTGAAACAGAAGAATATGAAGAGTGTTAGAACTTTACCTCTTAAACTGGATTCCTCAAGAAGCATTCAACTGTTGATTAGGAGGGAGTTTCCAACATAAATATCAAAATTCTTCATAGGCATGTGATATATGTGGTTACCTCACATTACTTCTCTCATGCTCAGTCCTGTAATATGCAAACCCTCAGATGTCTACAACCCCTCAGCGAACACGCAAAAAATATTTTTTGGAATAATCACACCACTACGGATGCACAAATTTTCAATCTAATAAATGTCTCACTTAACTCTTCCCACCTCTAACTATAAGCTATGTTGAAACATAGTGAAAGTTAATGCGAGCATTACAGCAGGGGCTTCAGGCACGAAGCTTGCTCTTGTTGAGTCTCTTCTCTGTGACCAATACACGAACCTTTACACAAACCTGTACACGAACCACTGGACTTTCACACTCTAGCGTCCTTCACATGACCTCTTGCCTTTAATAGACTAGTGTTCCTCATACCTCGACAAACCTCAAGCGAACCTCTTGTCTCACAGATACTACCTCAATAGACAATATAACATAGGCGAAATAATAGGAAAGTACTTAGATGAAAGTTCAACTCAGAAATGGATACTCATATTATTGCTGAAGGTTTTCCCTACAATTTTTCAGAGAGAGATTCCATAGCTCATTACTAGAGATAGACTTCTTAGGCTTTTATCAGATGTTGTGACTTGACAAGAAAGAAGCTATGTGAAGGCTTCCTGGCCTTTCAGAGACTCTGTCTCAGAACTTCAATCTCTAAAACACACTTGACATACTTCAATCCTAAGAATCTGGCCACTTTAGGTTCTCACCAGAGCTCTCACTTTGATGCATAGGCTTCTCAGATCCGAACTCTAAGGAAATGAAAGCAAGAACTTTCTTCTTAGACTCAAAAATAAAAACTCAAAACTCACACTCACACTACGGATGCCTTTAATGAGCCTAGCTCTCTCCTTATATAGGAGATTGAGGAGACCAGCATTCGACAATCTAGCAGACATATTTCGTACTATCCTCCATCAGTGATTGAGATGTGGGTCAAATCCCACCAAAAGTCGAAGAATTTCTCTGAGTCTCATGACTGGAAAAGGATATTCATACTGGTTTACACATCAATGATTTGAACAAATCCCACAAAAATTTACACTATTTATTTCTTTAAAGTAGAAAGATAATATATTTACATAATGGAGACTTTTAAATAGTAAAGCCCACGAGAAAACTAGTAATGTATAGTCCTGTGATTAGACATCATTATTACATAGTGGATGATTTTTTAGGACAAGCCCACGAGAACCTTCATTGGTATTCGAAAGGTGTGGTCCCTGGAAGTCTTATCTTGGAATATCTACATGAGTCCCAAGCCTTTGTATATATCCTTCGTACAATCATTGGCTTCCTTAGAACAATTTGGTGTTTTATCTTGGTCATGACTAACCATTCATGGTGTCTTTTCATAAAGTAACCAAGAATTTGACTGTCTGGGTAATTATTTAAATCCCCAATAGTCTTACAAGGAGTGTGCCAACACTCAGTTAAGAACCCACAATCATTACATTCTATTTGGAAATCTTTTTGGAAGAAGAGGGGGTCCATAGTTGTTTTTGTTAATACCAAAATCAGCTCACCATTGTTGAATCCATTCACACTATCTTTGTCTATGTGTAGTCCATGTAGCTCCAAATTTTACTCTGGTGTAATGAGTTTCATCCTTTCCGTCTACATTCATAATGTCCCACCATAGTTTTTTGTAGTCTATGAAATTATAAATAGTATCTGGAAAGAGAATGGCTAGATCATCTTGTGGCCACATTCTAGGAATATCATACCAACTCGGCCATCTGGTTCTATTAATAGCAAGAAATTTATTGAAGACTGTTTTTGGACTACTTCCTTTTGTCTAGATTACATTGATATCCAAAAAATATTTGCTTAGTGATTCTTCGGCTAAATGAACATCTAACATACTCCGTTGGTACACCATGTCATGTATCCACTTGCTGCCTTTGGGGTAGATATTTCTTTTTAGTACCAGATACTGTATGTCTATATGAGATTGTCGATTTGCATCTAGTATCTTTGTATTTCTTAACTGCTGTGTAGGTTTCCACCTTGTATAGTATTCTTCCCAACTTTGTGTTTCAGGAATGCTTCTTAGAATTTTTGTATGCTGGGAGGGGTCCCATTCTGTCTTTATCACCATGACATTATCTTTCTGACTGAGATATTCTCTACTTAAGAAGTCACACAAACAATTATTTTCCCCTTTAATGTGTTCGACTTCAAAGTCAAAATTTGCAAATAAAGCCTGCCACCTTGCAAAATTAGCTTCTCCTGGTTTCTTTATGTCTTTGTTGAGGACCTTTTTTTAGTGTAGAGGCATCAGTCCTTAAAAGAAAATTCTTATGGATTAGGTGGACATCAAATTTGTCAATGCAATTCCATGTTGCTTTGACTTCATTTTCTATAGTAGAGTATTTCTTCTCAGATGGGCTCCAGGTTCCTAAGACGAACTGGAAAACTTGTTCTTCTCCTTCCTTCTTCTACTTTAGAATTCCTCCCCACCCTACGTCGCTCACGTCTGTTTCAACAATTTCGAAAGAATTTTCATCAGCAATATGAAGAATAAGGAGAGATTTTACCTTGTTTTTTATTCTTTTGATGGCTTCTGTGTGTGCCTGAGACCATGGTTGTGGATGTTTTTGTAACCTTTGATTAAGTAATATTCTATCTTTGGCACAATCTTTATAAAAACTGCTCACATAGTTCAAGCATCCCAAAAATATCTGCAGCTGAGTTTTGTTAGTGATAATATCTGGAAATTTATCAGCAAATTCTAGAGCATGCTTTTGTAGAGTGATCTGCCCATCTTTGATTGTGTGGCCTAAGAATTTGATACTTGTCTGAAAGAGTTCAATCTTTTTCTTGCTGAGAACCAACCCATTATTTTTGACCATTTGTACAAATTTATGAACATGCTTGAAGTGTTCATGGACATTTTTAGAGAATATAAGAACATCATCAATATATACCAATAACCAATCAAAATATGGTTTAAAAATCATATCCATGACCTTTTGGAATTTGGAAGGAGCACGATTTAGCCCAAAAGGCATCACTATCCATTCTTAGTGTCATGCTGGGACACTGAAAGCTGTTTTAAATTTATCAGATTCTTGGATTGCCATTTTCCAAAAACATGATTTGATATCAAGTCTGGAAAATACTTTAGCCCCTGCAATCCTTTCTAGGAGATCCCCTTTATGAGGAATAGGGTAAATATCATCTGAAAGAACAGTGTTTAAAGGTCTGTAGTTTATGACCAATCTTGGAACTCCCCTTAACTATTCTGAATGCTTATTGACATAAAAACCATAGCAGTTCCAAGGACAATTGGATTCTCTTATTAGTCTTCTTTCTAATAGTATTTCTATTTCCTTTTGACCGAGATCTCTGCAATCTTTGTTCATAGGAATTGCTCTTCTCTTGCAAGGTTTTCCTTCATATTCATCTTTACATGGCACTTCCACACAATGTTGTTTCCTATGCCAAAAATCATTTGGTTCTTCTGCACAACATTCTTTTTCTATCTATGATTTCAAGTTTGAGATCCTTTGCTTGATTATAGGATTATGTAGATAGTCCCCCATTTTCATGGTAGTCTTTAGTTCTTTGAGCTCTTCTAGTTTATTTTTGGCTTTCTCAATTTGTTGCATTGCCTGTACCATAGTGGATACCCTTGGAGTAGAAATAAAAGGTAGCTTGATTGTTTGCAACTTACCATTTGAGCTTGGTATAGATATAAAGTAGCCAACCTTTCCATTTTTCAGTCTGGCTGATCCATGTGGCTCTACAGCGGCCAAAAATACATTTCCTAAGATGCAATCAATAGGAATGTCAGCAACAACAAATTTTAGTTTTATACAATGTTCTTTGAAGCAGATAGAAGCCTGAGGAACTTCATACAATAAGTCTTTGTTCCCTAACCCAATTACCTATCTGAAGGACTTTACCCAGTATTTTGCAGGTATTATCTTTGAATTTAGTATATTGACATCTGCTCCTGAGTCAATAAGTGTCTTTAGGAAAAATATTTCGTCATTTATACAGATATCCAACATAACATGATGTTGTTGATATTGGATGGTCATGACTCTCATATCTCTTAAATCCATAAATTCATCCCTCTTTCCTTCAAAGATTTCAACATTTGGGTTGGTAAGATATTCATCATTTTATTCTTCAGGTGCTTTTCCTTTCTCCAACTCAGAGACCTTTGTTTTTAGGGAGGCAATTTCTTTCTTAAGATGATGAATCTCTTGACTGAATTATCCTATTGTTAAGAATCTAGCCTTAGATTGTTGTTGGCTTCTTTGGAAGGCTCTTATATTTCTTTCAAAAGAGGCATCAATAAATAATGCCTTGGATTCAATTTTTGAAGCACTTTAACTACTACTTCCCTGGTTTTTGTGCATGGTGCTCAAAAAAGTTTCAAGTAACTTTTATTTCAGTTCCCCTTCTTCTAATGTTTTGATTTGAGCAAGTAACTTTGTCTCTGCATCATCTATGGTATGTGCCATGAGAACCTTTTCTTTTGGTTTAGAGACAAAGTCTTCATCAGAAGAGCTTTTTGATTCAATACTTGATTCACACTGGAAGTTTTCTGAATCAGTACAATTACATTCATTCATGTGCATATTCAATTCTTTGTCAGAGGATTCTAAGGAAGAATATTCAGAGGATTCTGAAGTTGAGTGGATTTGTTGTTGTTGTATTTGTTCTTTGTGTGAGGAGTTGGGGAAATTTTCAGACTTGTGGTTTTTAGAACCACATTTGTAACACATGATTGACACCATACTTTCTATTTTTACTTCTCTCTTCTTCTTTGCTACTTCGAAAGATTTCTTCCCTCTATTTTTCTTAGATTCATATGCTAGGGGGCATCGATTTGAGGTGTGTCCTAGTTGACCACATAGCCAACAAGTCAGTTTATTCCACTGATCATTTTTCTGTGTTTGTAGATGAATATCCTTAGGTTCATAATAGTGTGCCTTTGGGACATACTTATAGTACCCTTTCCTAGTTCCTTTTATTTTCTTTTGTGGATATTCTCCGTGCCCTTGTCTTCTTAATTTATTGGCCTTCTTTTTGGATTTTCTTCTTATTATTATGGGGCCATCTATAGATAGGCCATATCTACTATAGATGGATTTACTATCTGGTAGTTTTGACTTTTTTGCAGTGATTTATTTACTTTCATGCTTGTGCATAATCCTACTAGAACTCTGGTTATGATACTGTATATTTCTCCCCAAGTAAAGGATTCAAAAGGCATTTGAAAAACATCTTGCTGTCTGAGATAATCAACAAATTTTGAAGGTAGAGTTGCTAAGTAAACTTGTTTCCATAAGATGTTTTTACTATCTTTGACCTCATATATTCTTTGAATCCAATCTCTATGAAAGTCTTCATATTGGGACATTTTGCTACATTTAATGTTCATGAGAATCATCTCATGCTTATTTGCAAGTTCAATTTCTCCTCCACACCAATGTTCTAAAATGAATGAGGTTAATGTCCCAATCATGTTGCTTTGTGGGTCACCGTCAGCATTATGGATGATATCTCCCCTTTCATCCTTCAAGATTTCATTTTCCATTTTTATTACTAATGCTGGTGATGACTCTGTTTCCCACCATCTTAATAAGGTTCTAGTGAAACAATGAATGATAGACTTACAAGCTTCTATTTCATTCTTCCCTTTAAGGCACATAAGCTTATATTCAGTAAAGATTAGGTCTATCATTTGCGTTATCTGAGCAATACTCAGATTGTCAATATTCCACTCTTTGTGTGATTTAGGATGGAAATTTTGTGTTTCAGGGAGCTTCCCTTTTCCACTGAGATCTGGTGTAGGGTACCTGGTATACTGGCTTTGGAGAGGCTCATAGATGGGAAACAGGTGTGATTATGAGCTTTCAGGCTATTCTGTTTCTCTAAACAGAGAAGAAAGAGTTATAGGCTCAGATTTTTCTTCTGTTGTTTCTTTTGGGAGAAGAAAAGGAAATTTATCAATATGTTTGATAGGATGTTGGATATTTACAATTATTTTGAACAGAGAAGAGACATGAATAGGCTTGTCCTTGGAGGCTATATGCACTCTGTCAATTTTTTCAGATAATTCTCCAATGGATTCTTGAGTAGATTGTTTCCCTCCATTCACTTTCTTTTCAACATCCTCAATTCTTGTTAAATATTCTCTGAAAAAGCCTTTTAATAATGTAGTAGAATAATTTACATCATCCAAAGTCTTGTTGATGTTATTACCAAAAATTTGTAAACCATCAAAACTTCCTTTTACTTCTGTAGTCTTTGCATAGTTCATTTCCAACCCTTTTACTGCCGTGTTGGTCCAGTTTATCTGTTCATTGGCTCTTTGTATCCTACCATCAATTCCAAGAGCATTTTCATCCTTTAAGACCAAGGGAATGGCTTTAGCACTGTTTTGTGCTTCTCCTAACAGAATGCCTTTGTAAGGAGGAAAAGTAGTAGGAGTTTCAGTTTTGCTACCATCTATAGCAGTCCAGGCATGTTTTGCTGAAGATGATTCAACATTTGCCATATGTACATCTATGCTTTCCAATTTTCTTTTCCATTAATAAAAGGATAACCACATGTTTGCCTTTTTCATGTATGTCTTCCATTCATATGATAGTCTGATCTTTTCAGGATATGGAGTACTAAGGTCAAAACTTTCAGCCTCAGGATGGGTATATAGATCCCAATTTAGCATATTTTTTATCCACTGATTATCAATCATATGCTTTTTACATCCTTCCATAACTGAGAAGAATTTGTGCATTTCTGGTTTTGAAGGCTTCTTACAATTAGGAGGCACAAAATTATTAAATCTGGACTAAGGGATCAAGTCATCTAGTTGTTCTAGATATCCTAGACTGTATCGAGGCATACCAGAGGGACACATTTTGTTGAACATTTCTTTAAGGCAAGGATCTTCATTTTCTAAGGAAGGATGAATCATCATCACATGATCAGAATCATGTGGGAATGGAATATCAGAACATTTCGGATTAGGACAGGGAGTTACAAAAGTTGTCGGTGGGGATTCTCCCATTCTAGGGTGATGGTTCTGATGTATAACAAAGTCAGCAAGACTACTGAGATTTACTTTTTTATTACAGTTTGGACACATAACTTGCAGAGAGGAAAAGTTTACAATCTGGGCATATTCAAATAAATCCATATGCTGACAATTTACAGATGGTGGATGAGAACTGGCAGTATCAATATATTGTGGATCTATGTACATAGATGAAGCTTTGCAGGCTAAATCAATTCTTCTGCGATCTATGGTAGATATTCTAGGAAAAGATACTAGAGCAAATGATGGTCCTTCTTTTATCTCAGCAGAAGTGATTTTTTGCATTGTAGGGGGTTTTGGACTATCCCATTTGATAATTTGATGTTCTATCTTTTGATTTTGGGCATTTGTTAGAACAACCACACTGGATTTTGATTCTTTACTAGGAGCATGGAGGACAGCAGGATAAAGGGTATTGGTATGTCTAAAATAAGCACGAGTTTGGATGGCTATATTGTTTATGTTCTTCTTCATATCAAACCCTGTCGTTTGGATAATGGAGCAACCATTCTGGCTATTAACGAATCTGAATACTTATTGTGTGTCAAATATCTGACTGTGGTAAGAAAATAAGTATTCAACCCTCTATGGACTAGGGGATTTATCCCTATTCTGATACATCCAAAGTGTAGATATTTGGTTCCCAACCGTTTGGCTTCATTCTGAAGTTTTTTAGTATCAAGCAGAGAAATTGTTTATTCAGAATCAGAATTTTCTTGTATCTGACTAATAATCTCTTTGATAGATATCCTAGTTACAACTTTAAGATGGAACATAGATAGATCAACATATACTTTTGTAGAGGAGATGCAAGGCAAACACCACTTAGGTGAAGGTTGACTCTCTAAATATTCAAGTTCTGTAGAATTTATAACCCTTTTAGATGATGATGCAAACACATCTCTTAATGGGTTTTCTTCAGCTTGTTCCTCAACTTTAAGCTTTTTAAAAGATACTGATCTTCTAGAACTATCCATTTTATAGACATATATATTTTGAGTACTAACTGTAATTACATGTCTGAAGGAATTTACCCAATACTTTGTAGGTATTATCTTTGAATTTAGTATATTGACATCTGTTCCTGAGTCAATAAGTGTCTTTAGGGAAACTATTTCGTCATTTATACAGATACCCTCCATATCATTCGTGCATCAAATTTACTGCATCAGTACTTTATGGTCATCTTTGGATTACATTGTTTATGTAATGTATATCCTGTAAACAACAAACAATAATAAACCTGATGGAAAATAGGACACTGCCAATACAAATCTCATCATTGCAACAAAGTCTGTAGCCGTGATGTGGTGGCTATGTTGAGATCACTCTCGAGGGAAAATAAGAAACTAAGGTAAACCATAGAAATTCCATAGACTTTGTTTCCAAATTTTTTGTACGGACAAAATAATACAAATCCATGAATAATAGATGTTACTACTATGCCTTGACATAATAATATTAGGTTTAATAATTATAATATAATTTATTTAGGTTTTAAAAAATATTAATAAGACTAATATTAATATTATCAATATCTTGATAATAGTTTGTTTCCAATATAGTTTTTAATGGTCTCTAATCTATCTCAACCGACACCAATTTTTAGTTTCAAAACCTATTGCAAAGTGTTAACCATGGAGGTCTATACTGGATTGCTAGGGTTACCGATAGTCAAACCATGGTAACCATCAACAACCACCATTGTAATAGAAACCATACTCAAATCATTGTCAACAATAAAAAAACCATATTCAAATTATCATCAGCCATAGTGAAACCATATTCAAATCATGGTTAGGTATAGTCAATTATATTCAACAATGGTAGAACATAGTCAATGATGGTAAATCATAGTCAAACCATATTTAAACATAGTCAATCATGATCAATCATAGTCAAGCCATGGTCAAATGATGGTCAATCATACTCAAACCATGTTCAGGCATAATCAATCATGATCAACCATAGTTAAACCTTGGTAAACCATAGTCATATAATGATTAACGTCATTCATAGTCAATATATAGTCAATGATGTATAAACATAGTGAACATAGACAACTATAGTCAATTATGCTCAACCATAGTCAAACAATTGTCAAAAATAGGCATGTTCACCCATGGTTAAACCATGCTAACCCATAGTCAATATTTAAACCTAAAACATATAGAAATCTATCCAGCATCGCAATGTGACAAACATTGTTGCAATGTTACATTACATTGCAATTTATCCAACATCGTAATGCGACATTACAAAATTAGTGAACCACATTAGTAAATGTAGTTGACTATGTTGGACTATGTTTGACTGCATTTAACAGTCAACACTCTTCAAGCTCAGTCAAATATAATCACTTATTAATTTTATTAATTAATATTAATAGTTAAACATAGTGAACCACATTAGTCAAACATAGTCAAACAAAGTCAACATTTATAGTCAATGTTTAAATATTTGACCATGATCAAACTTGGTCAGCCCTATGTTTACCATATTTAACAATTGCCAACCTTATTCAATCATAGTTGTCCTCACTCAACATAGCTCAACCATATTCAATTATATTTAACCATGGTTGAATAAAGTCAAACATTGGCGGCCTTAGTCAGCTAAGGTCATCCTTGTTCGATCACAATAAACATGTTCAACCATTATGGTCAACCAAGATCTCTATTGTTGGGATGATCGAACATGGTCAACCAAGGTCTCTATAGTTGAATATAGTCAAGCATAATGATCAATCAATTTATCTATGGTCAACCATGATTGACCATGGTCAAGCATGTTCAACAATGGTAAATCACGATCAACCATTGCAAACCATGATAAACCATGGTTGAATATGGTTAACAATGGTTAACCATGATCAATTTTGGTTACATTTTTTCAACCATGATCAACAATGATCAAGGTCTCTCTGGTTGAATTTGGTCAACCATGACTAACCATGGTCAACTGTGATGAACAATTGTTGAATTTGGTCAGCCAAGGTCAACCATAGCCAACCATAACCAATTGTAGTCAACCATGGTCAATCAATGTAACAATTATTAACCATGTTAAACCATGATAAACCATTGTTAATGTCTCTATGGTCAAGCATGGTCAACCATTATCAACCATGATCAACCGTGGTCACCCATGATGAACCACGGTCAGCCACAGTTAACCATGATCAAACATGGTCACACATGGTAAATGCTAATCAATCATGAATAACCATGGTTGAATTTGTTAACCATGATCAACCATGATCAAGGTTTCTTTAGTTGAATTTGGTCAACCATGATCAACTGTGGCCAACTCTGTTAAACCATGGTTAGATATGGTTAACCATGGTCAATAAATTTCAACCGTCATCAACCATGATCAACCATTAATGTAATCATTTATGTAACATTAACATTAATATAAGCTTGACCATGGTCTACCTCATAAACATTGATCAATTATGGTCAACTAGGGTTAACCACAGTTAATCATGATCAATCATAGTCAACTAGAGTCAACTCGGGTTAGCCACAATCAACCATGGTCAATCATGGTCAACCTCGTCAACCTCGATCAACCATGGTCAATCTCATCAACCTCAATTGATCATTATCAAGTATGGTAAACCAAGCTCAACCATGGTTAACCAAGATCAACCATGGTCACCCATTGTCAACCAATTAAACCATGGTCAATCAAGATCAACGATGGTTGAATACTGTCAACCATGATCAAGGTCTCTCTTGTTGAATTTGGTCAACCATGGCCAATAGTGATGAACCATGGTTGAATATGCTCAACCATGGTCAATCAATGTCAACCATCATCGACCATGATCATCCACTAGTGTAATCATTTTGGTAACATTAATGTAACATTAACATTTGCATTAATATAAGATTGACCATGGTTAACCTTGATCAACCACGGTCAACCATTGTCAACCTCAACAACCATGATCAATCATGGTCAACCATGGTCAATCAATGCCAACCATGGTCATAATGGTCAACCATAATCAACCATTGTCAACCATGGTTAACGTCTCTACAGTCAGGCATGGTCACCCAAGATCAACCATGACCAACCACTATCGACTATGGTCAATGACGGTCAATCATGATCAACCATATTTGAATGTTTTTCAACAATGATCAAGGTATGTCTAGTTAAGTTTGGTTAACCCTGATCAACCATGGCCAATTGTGAATAACCATGGTTGAAAATGCATAACCATGGTAAACTATGGTTGAATATGGTTAACCATGGTTAATCAATGTTAATCGGGATCAATCATTGTCAACCATTGTCAACCATTGTCAACCATGGTCATAATGGTCAATCAATGTCTCTATGGTCCACCATGGTCAATCGGGGGAAACCATTGTTAAATATGGTCAACCATGGTTAATTTATCTATGGTCGACCAGGGTCAAACATAGTCACCCACTATCAACCATGGTTAACCATGATAAA
The DNA here is from genome assembly GCA_031772625.1 of Pinus tabuliformis. Lineage (NCBI taxonomy): Eukaryota > Viridiplantae > Streptophyta > Pinopsida > Pinales > Pinaceae > Pinus > Pinus tabuliformis. The sequence continues at coordinate 890,761,820 of CM062806.1, read as the reverse complement.
CCATGGTCAACCATGGTTGATTATGTCAACCATGATTAACCACTCTTAAATATCGTCAACCATGATCAAGGTCTATATGGTTAAATATCATCGACCATGATCAACCATGGTAATCTCTGGTCAACCATACTCAACCTAGAACATTCCATGCTCTACCAACTCTTGATGGCCAACCATGGTTAGAATGGTCGAACATGGTCAACCAAGGTCTCTATGATTGAATATGGTTAACCACAGTGGTTAATCAAGATCTTTATGGTTAAATGGTCAAGTCAACCCTCTTTAACCATGGTCAACCCCTTCGACCATCTCAAGCATTAATGTAAAATTTTTTATAATATTAATGTAACATTAACATTATTATTAATATAAGTTTGACCATGGTCAACTCAATATTTATGAACCTCATCAACCATGGTCATTGAATCCACCCCACATACTTAATTGTAACTAGCACAACCACATTTACTAATCTAGTTGATACACGCTAATTGACGACATTTCCACCTTTTATACGCCAATCGACATATAAAAATGTCATTGATTGCGGTATATCAAGCATATTAGAAAATGTGATTGTGATAGTCATTAATTTTTTTCCTTTTACAAATTTCAATTAAAAAAGTACATTTAATTACCTTATTTTGATTTTTCATATCGAGGAGTGTGATATTATTTCAACTTTTTTCAGATAAGCCCCTAGTTTGCAATGACAACATCCATAAATGAACCTTTATCTAACATTAAGGGTCGCTGATGAAATCGATTGGTGAAAAAATTAATCACAAGATTTCAGGTATACTACAAGTCACTAAACTCCCCGTCCAGACACCTCGACTATGGAGATCAGATGGAGAGTAGCACTTGTAGAAATTTTAGTAGTAGCACCTGACTAATCTTCATGTTTTCAGCTTTTCCTGTGAGAGATGAAAGGCAAGCATTAAAATATGTAGATCGGGTTGCTTCTTGGGACTCTACTTCTCTTGTATTTTTATTGCTATAACAATTGACTAGTGAGATCTGATGCTCTAGATTTGTGGAAGTCATGTTAGAGAAGATGGCTAAGTCATGGAGCTATTTGGTTGACAAGTTCAGTATTGTAGCTATCTGGAAGTTAGGTTAGAGAAGGTGACTAGGTCCTTTTAACTTTCACTTAGTTCATTTCAATGTTCTTATGTTAGTGCATTTTGTATCAGTCATTTCCATGGTGTTCAGAACAATGGATCCCACAAGACCTCATCATATTTGTTTACGAAGAGCGGGTGGCCTTCCATGGGGAGCAGTCATGGGAGCAACACAACTTCCTATAGTTGGTGTGACAGAGCTCATTTCCTTGGATAATAGAACACCAAATTTGTTGTGAATAAAACCCTAAAGTACTCTTGATATCACTGAACCTAGTTATTGAGTGAGAAAAAATATATCCAAAGACTTTCTTCTAGGAGAAATGATCTCAGCCACGTCTTTCAATGATTTTGCAATTCCCTTAATGAACCATGACAAAGCCTTGTAATCTATTCGAAGGCAGACGAATTGCAATCCAAGCATTTCTCTTGCTCCTCACTCTTTACTATAGGGAATTTCTCTAATTTTATTGTTTCGACTCGAGCTCGAATGCCATCTCATGAATTTGGTTGCTTTCTCTTTGACCCGTATATTTCTATAACCCAATTCTGGTGATGGAGCTCCGGTAACTCCAAGGCCACTTTCTTCTCGGCAAGAAAGAGTCGTTGAGATATATCCATTGCACACGCTGTTGAGGAAGGAAGTTGCCCTTTGGAAATTGGTATTCACATTTACACTGTATACTTGACAAGGTGGACCCTCAATATAGTCATTTGCCTCACGAAATGGGTTGAACGTAAGTTATGTATTAATTGGCTGGGTGTTTGTTTTATTGCGACTTGCCCCCCTTCCCTAAGCTTGGTGCTCGGCAGATAATGCTTCAACTTAAACTGTATCTTCTGACGAGCCACATACTTGCTACTGAAAAAAGGAATTACAACAGTTATTGAACTAATTCATTGCATTCATTTTACCCTGAAATTTTCACGGTGAGATGGAAGGTGCAGTGGTAAAACGCTCCTAGTGCTTTTAATTCTCATTTTGGTTTTCATGACGACTTAATTGGTGGATGGAAGAATTATGATAATTACACTTAGAATATAATTTAAATATGTTATTTAACTTCAATATATATAATTTAAATAGATTTAAATTAAATATAAATCTGTTTTTTTATTATTATTAATTTTTTTTTTGTAAGCTTGCCAGGACCTTTTCATTCACTTTCTTCAAAAAGGACAAGTTACAATCATAAATCAAGTGGTTAGGTGGCCTCAACTATTAGGTCCCTATACTACTACTGTAACCCCTTATTGTTATTAGTACAAACCCCTTATTATATTGTTGTGCCCATGTAGTCCCCATATTGTTATTATTGTGCCCCATAGACGCTGACTATTGCTATTATTGTGCCCTTACATTATTATTGCTATGTCGGCTTTGATCTTATTATGACCCCTTAGACTCCTATATATAGAAAGGAGGTCTTGTTATTTGTATCATCGAATAATTGTTCATTTGTGTAATGTAAAGGAGGTTGTCCCCTCGAAGAGGCTTATTTCTAAGGCATTGATCTATCTTTTCTATATTTTTGTGAGCTAGTTTCATAACATCAACCTACCCAGAGGGAAACTATATCTGTTGGCCACCTAGCATCATAGGTCATCTAAACACACAAAAGTTTAAGGTTTTCAAGTAGTGTTATATATTTATGAGTATCTTTAAACCTTCTATATTCTAAATAGATAAACACAGAAAGCATAGTTTGCAAATTCTTCATATGACAAAATTAGAAACCAAAACTAATCCGAACATGCTACTGGTCATTAGAATAATCCACTAGAGCTAGATCCTTCATGCTCGAACTAGGAAGTTATGTTTGAGGGAGGCACGAAATATGTTTCAATGCGATTAAGACGACCATTCTATTGTTGGACCTGGAATTGAATCAGTTGGAATTCCTTATGGATTTCTGGAAGTCCATGATCAGACTGGGAGGAATCCAAATAAGGATTAGCCAAATATTTGGCTACTATAATTTTCATTAACCAATAAAGATAAACTATTTGCTTATACTCAAAAGACCTGCCTCTGAAATGACCAAGGTTGGGAACCAAATCCTACTAGTCACCGAAATAAATGTTTGTGTCTACTGCCTGTTGGTTCAACTCAATGTCCCAACCTAAAATTAGGTGGCGTATATGTGGCAGAGTACTGATTTGAATTGCTTGGGCTACATCTCAGATAATCCGTGAGGTTTTTTTGCAGCCTCTACCCCTCACATGGCAAGGGTGAGTTTTAGTACCTTCTCTACTAGTCCTCTAATGCACCTAAATCAAAGAATAACCGTAATACAAAAGAGGGAAACTAATGTGCTACCCAACACTACTAGACTATTCAGTGGTGGTGACTAATAATGAGAGGCACCTAACCTCCTCTACAACAATAGAATAAATTTGTAGATGTCCACCATGGACTTGAAAATCTAATGGATGGATCACATGAGGCTTGATATATCTCTAAGTGTAGGAAAGCTTAATATCAACTGCAACCCCATAGGGGACATCATAGAACTACGAAAAATCCTCCCCTCTCATGGATAGGCTAGCGATAAATTATATTTCCTCCTTAGTGTGCCTATAACACACCCCAAGACCGACACTGAAAGCTTTCTCCTGGGAAATCCATCGTCACATCAGATGCGGCAATAAGACATAGTGTGCCTTCAGGGATGTAACCTCGTCATATTACTTGAGGAGGCCTACATTCCTCAAGAGTGCTCAGGTTGCTATAGTAATAGGGAGAGGGTATAAATCCATTTCCTTGTCTCTGGCCTACCATGTTCAGACCATATTGTATGGGTCTGCCTACTGCTCCTACTCCTGCTACTACTCCCTGTGCCGACATCTCCGCTACATGATCGGAATATAAAATACATCAGCCTCATACATGAAATACAATTTTTTATATTAAATTAAACATGTATTTATAAATCTGGAAACATAACTTTCAATTAATAATAAAAAGTTCACTAGTGCGCTCAAAATGAAGTCATGCACTAGTGCCGATGCGATTTAAACTATAACCACACCGATATAAGTGCACACATAAGTATGAAAAATTGTTGTTGATTCACAAATTTAACTTTTGATAGAAATGCAACATACTTGTTTCCCAATGTATTTTCATTTACAAAATGCACTGGAACAACGGTGGTGTGTTATGTTTATGCACTGAAATGTGGTGCATTTGCAAATTTATAGGATACACCACTATCAATCTGAGTCGAACATATTGAGCGCATTGCGCGACGAATTTTTTTTTCAAAAACTATGGCAAAGTTAACCTAATTTTCAATTCTAATATGCTAAAAAATTAAACTAGAAAGAATAATAGACATTACCTGGACATTTGTCGTCGGGGAGACATTGTAGACACAATGTAGAATTTTTTTTTAGCACGGTTTAAAAATGTGTAGGTTTTAACCCCGTAGAGAAATTACATGCATACGAATTCTAAAACACAGAAAATAAACAATGCGAGAGCATAACACATAAAATAGATATACACAAATATTTTCCCTTGGATCCCAAAACCGGGACTACTAGCTTGATTTTTCATTATGTTCCTTTCAATGTTACAATACATATTTGTAAATGCCGAAGCATCCAATACCATGGACTGAAAACCATCGCGTCCAAAACCATGGACTGAAAAACATTGCGTCCAAAACCATGTGTGAAAACCATGCAAAAGACCATAGGTAGGTCCGCACAACCTAATATAGGGTCCAAAATTTCCTTTCCCTAGGCGTTGCCCCGAACCTCGTAGAGGGGGGTTACCCGCCCCCCTCAAACCCCCCTGTGACCCCCCCACTGCGCAATCGGTGCAACGAAGGGGGGGCTCCTCGCCCCCACTAACCCCCTGGTTAACTACATTGGCCAGTCATGGAAAGAATATAACACAACCCAACATTCTCTGACTTGTTGTTTTCTTTCCACAGGGGGCCACAGGAGAGCTTAGTCATTTATCTAGCCCTGTAATGCCCATTGTTTCTCTACACCAAGAGAACTTCTCAGAGCTCAAAGATTTTGTCAATGCATCTGCAATATTCTTCAAAGTGTCCACCTTTACCAGCAATACCTTTTTGTCTTCTATCATATCCCTCATAAAGTGATACTAAACATCAATGTGTTTTGTCTTTGAATGATAAGCCGGGTTCTTTGCCAAGAAAATTGCACTTTGGCTGTCATAGTCTATCCTTATAGCTCCACGTACTAACCCCATACTTGAACACAATCTCTACAACCAAATTTCTTCCTTGCTTGCATGAGTGGCTGCCATGTATTCTGCCTCTATAGTTGATAGTACCACTACAGATTGTTTCTTACTCATCCAACTGACTACACCTCCAAATAGGTTAAACACATACCCACTTGTAGATCTTCTTTGATCCAGATCTCCAGCCTAGTCTGCATCAACAAAGCCATGAATATCCAACACTCTGTCCAATCCTGGTCTTCCTTGGTAGCACAAACCATAAGCACTAGTGCCACACAAATACCTGAAAACCCACTTCACTGCTATCCAATGCTCCTTTCCTAGTTTTGACATAAACATGCTCAATACTCCCACTTCATGTGCAATGTCTTGTCTAGTATAGTCCATTTCATACATTAGGCTACCGAATGCAATTGCATATGGAACACGGGACATGTCCTCTTCCTCTTCTTGTGTCTTGGGACACTATTCAACAAATAACTTTACACCTACATGAATAGGAACCTTCATCGGTTTACTATCCTGCATATTAAACCTCTGCAATATTGTCTCGACATACTTCGTTTGGTTTAACTAGAGCTTCCTCTTTTCCCTATCTCTTTTAATTTCCATGCCCAAAATATAGTTTGCAGCACCAAGACCTTTCATGTCGAATTTGGAGGAATTGGGTCTTCAAATCCTGGATAATTTCTCTGTCATTTCCAACCAGCAACATATCATCCACATGCAAGACCAGATAAATAACACGGTCACCAATTAATTTAAAATAAACACAGTGATCTGCCTTGCTTCTGGTGAAACCAAGTCCCCGTATAAATGTATAAAATTTCTGATACCACATCCTTGGTGACTGTTTTAACCCATACAGAGGCTTCTTTAACTTGCATACTAGTTCTTTATTACCCTTCACCACAAAGCCTTTGGGTTGCTTCATGTAGATCTCCTCTTCCAGATCCCCATGAAGAAATGTTGTCTTCACATCTATCTATTCTACCTCAAAATCAAAAGCAGCAGCAACAGATAAAAGTAATCTAATAGAAGCTACCTTGGCAACAATAGAAAAAATATCACCAAAATGAATTCCTGACACCCGGGAATAACCTTTTGCTACCAACCGAGCTTTGTATTTCTCCACCTTTCCTTCTGCATTTGTCTTCTTCTTGAACACCCATTTGCTGCCAATGGGTTTCCTTCCAGCCGGCAACTCCACTAGATCCCAAGCCTCATTTTTGTGCAAAGATGCCATTTCATCAACCATGGCCTCTTTTCAGAGTTGAATATATTGCTTTCTTCACAGTTCTAGGATCATCATCAGTAATAGATAAAGAAAAATTTGAACAGAAAGCAGATGGACTATACCTTTCTAGCTGCCTTCTTTCTCAAACTGATCTTCTCAGCCCCATAGTTTGTGGTTCTTCATCTTCTGATTCCTCTTTTGTTGTAGATTTTGATTCTTCCTCCTTATGCTCAAACTCTATCTTCTCAGGTTCCTTTGGTTGGACTTCATGTTTAATAACATCTTTCACCTCTCTGAACACCACAGCTTGGCTATACACAACCTTCCTTGTTACTGGGTTCCAAAGCTTATAACCCTTTAAACCATCCTTATACCCAATAAAGATGCACTTTTCAGATTTACTATCCATCTTGGTTCTTTTCTCATTTGGAACATGTACATATGCATCACATCCAAATACCCTCAGATGTGAAAGAGAGGGTTTCTTACCAGTCCATATCTCTTTTGGAGTCTTATCCTCCAATGTTGATGAAGGTGATCTATTGACCAGGTAACATGCTGTCTCCACCGCCTCTGCCCAGAATTCCTGTCCTAACCCGACACCACTGAGGATGCTTCTTGCCCTTCCCATCAACATCTTGTTCATTCTTTCTGCAACTCCATTCTGCTACTCCATTTTGCTCAGGTGTGTATGGAGTAGTCTTCTGCCATGCTATACCACACTTCTTACAAAATTCTTCAAATTCCTTGCTGCAAAACTCTCCACCGTTATCTGACCTCAGCACGTTTTCTCTGTATGGTTTTCCACCAGAGCCTTAAATTCTTTAAACCTGTCAAAGACTTTCGATTTCTTCTTAAGGAAATATATCCATGTATTCATTAATAAGTAATCTATAAATGATACATAGTACACAAAATTACCCGGTGATGGAACTATAAATGATACATAGTACACAGACTTACCCAGTGATGGAACCTTCACAGGTACAAACACATCACTGTGCACAAGCTCTAATGTTTGTTTCACCCTCTTACCACCATAGGGGAAACTCACCCGATTCTGCTTCCCATATACATAATTTTCACAGAAATCAAAATCCAGAGAGCTATTACTCATACCTTCTACCATACCTTTACCATGAAGTATTCGAAGGCCATTCTCTCCAATATGTCTAAGCCTTTGATGCCACACCATGGTCTTCTCTCCAGAGACCACTAGATTTTCTGCTCCACTTTCAGGAACCACAGAACTATTGCACCCATCAACAATAGTGCTACCTTGTAGCTTGTACAAAGTTCCAATCCGAACTCCCTGAATCAATACCAGTGCTCCCTGAACCATCTTGTAGGTATCCTTATCGAACACTGTTTTTACACCTGCATCATCCAGCTTGCTTACGGAAATCAGATTTCTGGCCAATGCAGGAATATGCAGAACACCCAGAAGTGTTCTAACCCTTCCACCTTGCAACTTCAACTTTACTTTTCCACAACCAATGATTCTAGCCTTCTTGCCATCCCCCAAGAAGACATCACCACCATCATATTTCTCATACTCGTAGAACCACTCTCTATGGGGAGTGAAGTGAAAGGATGCACCTAAGTCAATCAACCATGCGTCATGATCTACACGTGTACTTGAAGAAGCCAAGTACACATCCCCACCTTCATCTGAGGTGGTTTTCGCCTCTGTAGAAAGAGCATCATCAGATCCCTTTCCTTTGTCAGGAGCTTTATATTTACAGTCTTTTTTGTAGTGCCCTTCCTTTCCGCATTTCCAGCACACCACCTTTACAGGTTTTCCTGGAGATTTAGATCTCCCTCTAGATTTAGATCTCCCACTTGATGACTTATTTTTGTTTCTGTTCTGGGACCATCCTCGTACATACAAGGCATCACCATTCTGGCTCTCCATATTTTCCGTCTCATCTCCTTTGTCAGAAAGGATGAGACTATTTCATCAAACTGTAAGGCAGTTGCATTGCTACCTATTGCAATAACCATACTATCCCACGAATCTAGTAGAGAACACAACAAACTGATGCACTTATCTTCATCTGAAATTTTAATATCAACAGATAATAACTGACTTACCACAGTATTAAATTCATTCAGATGCTCTGTCACCAAGTCTCCATCTTTCATCCTCAGGTTATACAGCTTTTTTCGTAGGAACAGTTTATTCACCAGAGGCTTAGATTGGTACAAAGTCCCTAACTTGTCCCACAAAGCCTTAGCCATAGCTTCCCCTGATACATTCAGCAATACTGAATGTGAGACACACAATCATATTGTGCTATTTGCCTTCCGATTCAACTTCTTCCATTCTTCATCAGACACTCCCGGTGGTTTAGTACCCGGATCTACCACCATCCATTGATTTTTATCCTCCAATAAATCCTCCATCTTGAGTTTCCACAACTTAAAAATCTGACCATTAAATTTCTCGATCTCTATCTTTCCACTACTCGCCATCTTCTTTCACCACCAGAATCGATCCCGTAGATCTCCCACTGAACAGGGTCTACCATAGGCCCGAGCGAAACCCCTCAGCAACAAAGGCGTCCCCTTGAAGCCAAAACAACTCTGATACCAAATGTAGGTTTTAATCCCATACAGAAATTACCTGCATACGAATTTCAAAACATAGAAAATAAACAATGCGAGAGAATAACACATAAAACACATATACACAGAGATTTTCTCCTGGATCTCAAAACCAGGACTACTAGCTTGATTTTTCATTATGTTCCTTTCAATGTTACAATACATATTTATACATGCCGAAGCATCCAATACCATGGACCGAAAACCATCGCGTCGAAAACCATGGACCGAAAACCATCGCATCCAAAACCATGTGCGAAAACCATGCACAAAAGCATAGGTAGGTCTGCCCAACCTAATATAGGGTCCAAAAAAAATTTCCCGGGGTGCTGCCCTGGACCCCATAGAGGGGGGCTACCCAGCCCCCTCAAACCCCCTAGATAGGGGGGGCTGCTGCCCCCCCTGTGACCCCCCCATTGTGGAATCGGCACAACGAAGGGGGCTCTGCCCACCGTCTAACCCCTCGGTTAACTATGTCAGCTAGTCCTGGCAAGAATATAACACAACCCAACACATAGTACGAAAGGATGGTGAGCAAGAGAAGCACCGACATCGGGGCGCTTGCATGTGGAAAGAGTGGCACTAGTGCTTCAGAGCTCTCCCGTACTATGGATGGTAAAAATGAAAAATATGGCCATGAGGTTTTTTTTTTTATTAAACCCTCATCTGGTGAATTTTTATAAAAGCACCGGTGCGGGATATATTCAGAAGTGCCACGTTTTTTAATTAAATTTATCACGGTGCTTTTTTCGAGATGCCTCGGGGATTTTCTATACATGTATCGCACCAATGCTTTGTTTTTACTATAGCACCACTCTTTTCTAGAAATAAAAAACTGCCTAGCGGTGCGCTTTAGAAGATGTCCAAGGGAATTTTGATAAGTTTACTGCATCATAGTGTCATTGGAAAATAACATCACATTTTTCTAAAATTTAAAACTACAACGGTGCTCCTTAGTGGTATGCATCTAGACGCTAGACTAGATGAAGGACACTGGTGCTATTGATGATTCAAGCACCGTGTGTTGTGGTATTTAGCGCACCTCATTTTTTTTATTTTATAAAAATAAATTTTCTCGGTGCACCATGTTATATGCAACACCAATGCTTGTATTGATAGTAAAGCACCAGTGCGTATGTAGATTTTAGATGCACCATCTAGAAAACATCTGCTAAAAATCCACTTGCCCACCTCCACTAGTGACCTCCGCTACAAATTGATTTTTGGGCTATTTTTATAGGGGATTCCTCAAAAATCTCCTTTAAAATGTCTTTTCAATATAGTGGGTACTTCGAACATATTTGGCATGGATTAAGCAAACTCTAGCTGGTGAATCTAAGGGAGCCACTTTGTGTGAGCAATTACTAGTGTACAAGGCAAGGAACCAATCCCCATTTGTACTCCCTTCATAAACGCCCGTCATACATTAGAACCCTATCTCAGTGCCACTTGTAACTTTTTCTTGGAACTTAAAAGCATGCATCGTGTATGGGATGGATTAATAATCAATTTAGGGATGGATTTTGATGGGAAAATTATCTATCACAAGGTGATTTTCTCGTGAAATATAATTAAAAAGTTTGCAAAAATGTCAAAATCCTTTGTTGAAATTGTAAAGACTAGTCGATAAGTGTGAAAACCGTCAAATTTGACAGGTGGGTCTATTTTGAGATTCCAACCCTAAATCCACCTCATTGATTTCTATTATGTAATAAAAGAACTCTGACATCATGAAAACATGTGGAGAAACGTGCCACCCTTGTGTAGATGCTAGTGAAGAGTATAGACATTTTCACAAAAAGATCCTGAAAGAACCCTATGACATATGGAGAGCCATAGGTTGACACCTCAAAAACAAAGATCCCAGTATTCACGATCCATATTATTATTTAATATCTATAACATATATAAAATAAAACAATTTTAATATATTACACCAAAAATACGCATATCCATTTTGGAATATGGCTTCTAAAAATTTAATTTAATAATAAATAATTAATAGGTGGATTGTAGGGATTTAACCCACAAAATATTTTTTAGCAGTAATTAAGGATAGAGGGTAGAGATTTATTTGTAAGGTAGTCATGTCCCTTTTTGCTTCTCAATTTATTTAAAAAAATGCCATGTCCAGATTCAATTTCTAGTAGGTTTTCATTTGTGGCATTGAATTCTTAGTGCTAGTGCATTGGTCATGAAACCATTTAATATGTTCTCTCGAGTAAAATCACACAACTTAGGAAACAAATTGTTCACCAAACCAATTTATGTCATTGAACTCTCAATGCTTATGCATGGGTCATGAAACCATTTAATATGGTCTAACCGAGAGACTTAAACTCTTTTACAATAGGTTTGTTTATGGCATTGAACTCTTAGTGCTTATGCACGGGTCAAGAAAGCATTTAATACACTTTCTATGAAGAGACTTGAACCCGGTAAGAAAATTGTTCACCAAACCACTCGAGCTAATGTCCTTTTACTTTTAAAAGGAGCACATGGAGGAGCGCTATTCACTTATGTGTGCATGGGTCAAGAAGCCATTTAATATAGTCTCTTTGGATGCAACCACATGTTTGAGAAAGTTTTTATTTATGGAATTGAACTCTTTTTCACTTATGTGTGCATGGGTCAAGAAGCCATTTAATATAGACTCTTTGGATGCAACCACATGTTTGAGAAAGTTTTTATTTATGGAATTGAACTCTTTTCCAATAGGTTTATTTATGGCATTGAACTCTTAGTGCTTGTGCACGGGTCACCAAACTATTTCAATTGATCTCTCTAGATGCAATCACATGTTCATCCAATACCTCAAGGTCACCCCATGGATCCAAGAATCCCCTCTGGGAATTGAACCTTGCCCAATGGTTAATAACTCCTAGCTTTCCACAATTAGATCCAACCCCTTTTAGGTAATTCTTTTAGTAAATAATAATAATAATAATAATAATTTTATTTATTTATTCCTGGCTCTCTAACCTAATATTGAAGATATGTTGTAATGTCATGTCTTATTATGTTATGTAAACATTTTGAGTCGGTTAAATTACATAAAATGAAAAAATAAAGAAAAGTAAAATAAAATTAATAATTATAATTATAATTATAGTTAATTATATTTAATAATTAAACCAGACTAGACCCATCTCAACTTTGGATCTACAAAGGGTCGAGAGAGATCAAATCTTTTGAAATGCAAAAACTCTTTTAGAGTGAAAAGAGATTTTATCTCTTTAAATCCTTGAATCCAAAATTAAGATAAATATAAATTAATTTTAATCTTAATAATATAAAATATATTATAAGATAAAAATATTAGTACCTACCATGGATTAATGCCTATTAATATTTAACAATTTATTTAATTTATAAGATAATATTAATATAAATATATAGAAATACAATTTATTATTATTATTTTATTTATTTAAATATATATTTTTCTTCTCACATTAAATTTGAAGAAAGTAAATTTGGAAAGTGATCCACAATTTTCATTCCATTGAAACAAATATTTAGAATCACGAAATGTTGACTCCAATACGATATTTTGGTGGAGTCAACATCTTTCACCATTAATGATTTAAGACATTCACTCCAATATCATGAACATGGTACATAATTTTCCAATTTTGAAAAATAAAAATATTTAGGATCAAGAAATGTTGACTCCAATACGATATTTTGGTGGAGTCAACATCTTTCACCATTACTGATTTAAGACCTTCACTCCAATACCATGAACATGGTACATAATTTTCCAATTTTGAAAAATAATTCTACTCTAATATAATAAAATAATGAACATTGTAAATCATTTTCCAATTTTACTTTTTTCCTATTGGAATTGTTGTTATCCTATTTTATTCGATCAAAAGTTTAGTCACCTTTTCTACGACTTCCTTTTAACTTGATCGATTACTAAGATGGTCAAACCTTCTTCGTTATAGCTTAATTAATTTGGTACGATAATCAAACGAATAGATGTCATTGGGAAAGCGTTCAACAAATGATGTCCGCGAAAAAATGTCAAACCTCCCCATGATAAACAATATTTTTATTTATTTTTCTCACTAAACCCCTGATCTTCTAAGGAATTGGGCTCCTCCTATTGTCCTTATATATTTAAATAATTCTGAGCATTTAGAAGTACAGACAATCTTTCTCAATAATATTTTTTATTATCGATAAACATTATTTATTCAGTGTTGTTTTTGATTATTCAAATAACTGACTGTTATCATGTAAATATATCATATTAAAAAAGAGTAATAAAGTAAACCATCAAACTTAACCATCTAAAATTATTAATTTATAAATTTTTTAAATCATATAATTATCCAACTTTAAATATTTTAATTTAATATTTAATTAATTCTTTTCTATTTTACAAATTTTTAATTAATTATTAATTATTAATTTGAGTTTTAAATAATTATTAATTCATTATTTTAAGAGGAAAAAAAATTCATCTTGTACGATGGATGCTTAGGCTTAACAAGATAACCAAGAAATGGGATGCTTAGACTTAACAGATAACCAAGAAATAGGGAAGGTTCCCGATATGAAATGACTATAGTTTTAGCTGACCAAATTTTGAAGGATGAAAGTAAGTGTTTAAAAAGGAGGAAAAAAAAGAGAAGAGATTATTATTACACTTAACTTCATATTGTAAGTATTTTTTTAAATTTTGTTTTTAGTTGGATGTTGTGAGATGTAGTTTTGGAATGCTTTAGCATATGCAAAATGTAATTTTTGTTATTTCTTTCGGGACAAATAAAATTATAGGTTTCTTTTTTTTGGAAAAGGAGGGGAAAAACCAAAGATCAAAATTGAAGGAAATGGTTACATTTCAATTTAAAGGGTTAATTTTATTTTAACTTTTCAATATTGGCAAGTTAAAATAAGTTATTCTTTTCTTGTGAGTCAAGTTAAAATTTGGTATATATCTCACCAGTCAAATTTTTATAGTGTTAAGTTGTGCAAAACTTAAAAAAAGATATCTAAAAACCAAAACTTTAAGTACAGAAGAAAAAATATACATAGATAGTATTGGTTTACAAATATTACAATGTAAAAATGATATGGATGAAATTTAATATGACCATTTACTTACACTCTATATATGAATCATAGGGGATTAAACTCAACCATTTACTTATAATTGATATAAGAATCATATGCAGAAAATAACATGGACACCATTCTTTAAATCCAATGAATATATTTTTCTTTTTTAGAGAGTAACTAGTCCAATTATTAAAATAATTACAATGATTTTTATAAAAGAAATCAAAAAACAATATCATTTTATGAATATCATTGAAATCTCTAATAAAAAGAAACAACAAGAGTTATTTAAAATCTCCAATAAAACAATTCTCACACACACATATATATAGAACTACAAAGAATTTTTTTCCAATAAACTTAAAGCCCTAATGATTAGTGCATATGTGCATTATGATGCATGACACCACTATTAAAGAACACATAATAGATATTATTTTTTGTTAAGAAAAATTAATGAGTACACACGGTATTTAGCATTGAATTTCTAGTAGTAAGAGATCATACTTGCACTAAATCAATTTTGATCTTTAGTGTTTATTTTCTTGTCTTCATATTAACTAGGCATAAAGAGGACATGAAAGTAATATTCATAAATGCAAGCAAGCAAAGAAAGTAATAAGTACAAACAGGTGGAATAGGAAACTAGAAGATTTGGAAGTGGATCCATAGAAGATTGGTAAGTACCATTTGTAAATCCAAACCTTACGAGGGTAGGGAGCTCATATGAATTTGAATTGTATCTCTTTTGTGACTAACAAAATGATTCACCAAAATCAAAATTATTGATCCCGTGCCCACTACTAAAATATAATTTCAATAAATACATGAGACATGAATGCATGAGCTTCCTAACAATAAGATTATGTTTTCATATAAAATGATAACAATTTTTTTTTTAAACACTGTGATATACAGAACGATGGTTAATATATTTTGTTTTTTAAAGGGTAATAAAAAAACATAAAACTTAAAAAATAACAAAAAACACCATATTATGAAAAGTTTAGAGAAATAATTTCCGGCTTCAAATTTGAAAAGTAATTTTTTATTTATATGGGAAATAATTTTAGATCAGAAAATAATTATTTTTTATTTATTTTGTTTTTTCAATTAAATGTAAATATATAAATAAATTTGTGCCCCGCACTAAATAGCTTTGAGGGGCTCTGACTAATTCAAATTTGAACCCTTCACTAACATTTAAGAGCCATCGCTGAAATCGGTTATTAAAAACAATAATCACAAGATTTCATAGATACTACAAGTCAAGTCGCTGAACCGGCCATGTTCTTCCACAGTCCAAACTGTCGTCGCGACTCGCCTCCCTATCCGGGCACCTCTGTTATGGAGATCCGATCGAGAGTCGCAGTCGCAGAAAAATAGAGAGTAGTTTCGCCGTTACCATGGTTAAGCGACTCGTGCGTGAGAGGAAAAGGCCTATCGGGTATGTCCGGAATCTCAATGTCCCCTTCCAACATCTTCAAAGCTTCTACCATCGTCGGTCTGAAAGCCACCATAACATGGGCGCACAGAATACCCACTGTAACAAATTTCACCATGCTTCGCTCTACCCCACTGTGACGGATTCTTTCATCTACCACTTCCAGAGCTTTGCCCGCTTTCAAAAGGCTCCATGCCCAATCCGTAATAAGGTAATTGGAGGTTGATTCCAGCGTGGTATCAAGAGCCTTTCTGCCGCTCATGATCTCCAACAACAGAGCTCCGAAACTATAGACATCGCTCTTTTCTGTAAGTTGGCCGTAGAGAGCGTATTCAGGGGCCAAGTAGCCGTGTGTCCCTGCTACCCTCGTGGTCAAGTGGGATCCTCCGTCTTTACTCATAATCCTTTCCAGACCGAAGTCGGACACAAGGGCATTCATCTCGTCGTCCAAAAGAATGTTAGTGGGTTTGATATCTCTGTGATAAATGGCGGGCTGAACACCGTGGTGAAGATAAGCCAGGCCCTTGGCGATACCCAGGACGATGTTTTTCCGCTGCTGCCAGCTCAAAAAAGCCGAGACGATGTGATCGTTAAGGCTGCCATTGGGCATGTAATCGTAAATCAAGAACCGCTGGTGCCCCCCCATGTCGTCGCTGGCAACACAGCATCCTCTCAAAACCACGAGATTCCGGTGCCTGATGTCATTAATAATTTTCGCTTCGTTTAAGAAATCTGCATCTCCTTCGACAGAGCAGTTCTTGATTCTCTTCACGGCGATCCTCTGTCCATCGGCAAGCGTTCCGTTGTACACCGTCTCGAATCCCCCTTGACCGATGCGATTGGCCTCGCTGAAATTTTGGGTCGCGGATTTGATCTCCTGGATGCTGAACCACACTACGCCCGTGTTGCGTCTGACCCTGACGGTTGTTCTTAAAAGGTCTTTGTTCCGCCTTATAAACTGCCGGTGCGCAGCGCCACGGTTCCTCCTCTCCCGAAGTAGATAAACGATCACAAACGTCGAAACGGAAACGACAATAATCGCAGCTGCCGTACAAGTGGAGATCAAAATAAGACGGCTGCGCTTTTCCTTGGGTTTGGGCGCAGATAAGGGCAAGGCGTATGCACAGAAAGCGGTCTTCGCGCTCTTCGGCCCGAATTCGTTCACAACGCCGGCGGCATACAGGACCGCGAAGTAGTAGCAATTAAGCCTGGTTTTCTCTGTTGCGTTTTTATTCATCCCCAACAATCTGGTGATAACTTGCTGACCGCCATTGTTGCATAAATCGCAAGCAACTAAGTTTGAGAGATCTCCTTTGCAAAAGAAATCGATTTCAGTTGTGCTGAGCAAGTCAATCCAGTTCTGTTTCGTTTGTATGCCGTCGCACAGACTGGGACTCGATACAAACATGGATGTGTCATTCAGGCAGCGGGCCACCAAGTTCTGGGGAAGATCGGCGGTATCCATGGAAGAAAGCTGTTGTTGGAAGTCATTTAGGCAAGCAGTGGCGGAGGCATAGTCGCGAAACTCGAACATGGAGGAGTCTTTGAGGTGTTGCGCTAGGCCTGCGGCGAACAGGCTCAACAATGTCTGGCAACAGTTCCTCCCATGATCTGATCCTGATTGCCTGCAAGAAGAGGTGTCCCATGGAAGTTGATGGACGTAGTGAAAACCCGTTGGACATGAGGCAGCATCTGCGCTAGCGATCGTGAACAATTGTAGCAGCAACCCCCTGCTAATCTTCATATTTTTCACTCTTCCTCTGCGAGAAGAATGGCATGCAGAAAAAAATGCAGATCAGGTGGCTGTTCGGTGAAAAGAGCAGAGGCGCACAACACACCAACACAACTCAGAAACACTGAACTCAAGACTTGCCTCTATTCATCAATTAACAGGTATATATACAAGCTCGAGAAGTTTCTGGAGATCAGTTCAGTCGGTGGCTTGCTAGAGAAGCTTGCCTATTTTCAACGATTTCTAGAATCAACATTTAAATCGCTGTTGAACAATTATAGTAGGTAGTTGGAATTAATTAGTTTCTTCCAACACTCCCCCTTAATTCCAACTACATATAATAAACAAGAAATTATACTCTTAATTGTCATGCCTGCTGGTCTAAGTCTCAGCTAGGCTTACAAAACATTTCATTTTTGTCTTCTTGTGAAAGGGTCCATGCTTGTTCATTTGTTTCACCCTAGGTTTGATAAACAGCTCTGAAACTCCCCCATTTGCTGCAGAGAATTCTGCGTCATTTTCTCTGCTCAAACCTCCATACTGTACTGGCACATACTCTGGTGAAATGTACTTGAACAAGGTCTCTGTCACTCTGGCAGGACCAGCAACAACAAACTCTGGATAATTGTCTTGAAGAATTATCAATGCCTTTTTGGTAACTTGACGCATACCCCACTTTGCAGGACCAGTCGTGTTCTTAAGATTGGTAATTTGAACCATTGAAGTTATGCCTCCAGGGTTGAAGCTCAGCTTCTGTATCTCCTTTTCTAATAACTGAATCCTCCACCGCAAAAAGCAGTCACCAGCGTCATTCAATGTCTTCAGGTAGAGCTCCTTATTCTGGAATGCCCCGTAGTTATTGTAACATACTAGATGTCCTTCCTTGTCATAATCATGCATGTAAGCCACATTATTCCACTCAGCATCAAAGTCCTCTTCCAAAATATTGTCAGCTCCAAAACGTTTCCTCCAGAGAATTGTGTTTTTCAGCATAGTAAAGGCTTCAGAAACCTTGAAGTCTCTTGCTCAGAGAAACTTCAACAGAATCACGTTAGTACATTCATCACCCATGGTGTAAAGAAGAGGAACTCCCCATAGGAAAACGTTTTCTACAGGTTGAGTTACAACCTCCTCAATTACCGTGGTAACAATGACCTCAACTGGAGCTTCAGCATCGAATGGTGCAGGGGCAGATGTTGTTTCTTCTTCCTTTACGGTTTCAGTATCAACAACAGGAGCCTCAGTTGAAGGGGCTTGGACAGTCACTGCTTCAGTTACAGTTTCCTCATGCTTCAGAACATCCCCTTGGGCTGGAACCTCAACATGAGTGATTTCTTGATCAACATGATCCTCAACAACATGACATTATTTGTCCAAGAACTCAAAAATACTGCTAAGCCCAAATGGGTTCCTGAGAAAATGATCATCAAAAGGATCATTGTCAAAAAGTTCTAAAAAAATAGACATATCTGCTAGGCTTAAATTTTCATTAAACTCTGGTCAGCTTTGACTTGAAAGTAGCACCAGGCTCGGCTCTGCCTCTCACTTTCCGGATGCACACCACGCTTTCGCTACCCTTCTTCTGATATCAAATCAAGATTATGGAAAAGATTAATTTCATTCCTTAAATTGCCTCAAACGATACTATATAGAAAATAAATTAACATAGTTACTGCAATGAGTCTGAGCGATTTTATGCAACTTGAAAAAGGCAGGTAATTTTGTATTATTCTACTCCAGTACTGCACTTTACTAGGGAGACGAAATTACTTATGAGATATAACAGTAATAAAACTGAATGAAACTTGCACACTAATTGCTTACTGCCTTTGCTTGACTCCACAACAGCTAGCTATCGGTCAATCCTCATGTTGGTCTCAGAGAATGGAAGAGATCACGTGCACAGGCCTTCAATTCATTCGATGTCCTTACTAACAATATGCCTTGATCCGCCTTTGCAGGACTCTACGGGCAACTCAACACACAGGTCCACAAACCACACACGTTCTCTTGCACAAAAACGCACAAACCATCGATTAATTCGTGCACTTAGCCCACTAGCAATGCAGTGTCCTCCAAACTAACGAGTAGCTTCTACACAGCAAAACAAGCAGCTTCACCTTTAGTCAACAGGGAACACACCTTCCACTACAGCTGCGCGAACACAACTCCAATCTTCACACAGCTTTCACATCTTCAAGCTTACACACAACTCAGCCACACTCGACTGTACGACTCTCCAAACACTGCAGCAAGAGCTCACGCTCACTTACTCTCAGCAACCACTCACAGCGAACACTCCACATTCTGTCTGACTTCACACAAGCTGCATATAAGATCAATACGCTGCACAAAAAATTGTTACAAGTAGAGTCAACAACCTTGTAAATGGGCTTCCACAACAAACTCGGTCGCACCCCACAGCTCACGTGGGCTCTGGCACAACACACCAAAAAACAACACAAGGCAAAGCCTCACAAATCTTGGCCCTCTGGTTCACGATGGCAGAGACGGTGCAGCAACGACTTTCACCGGCACGACAGGCTTTACTCCACAGGTCAAGAAAATACTCTGGTGGACTCTAGAGGTGACTCAGCGCTTTTATGCGCCCTCACATAGCAATCCCTTCAGCTCTCGGCTCAATTGCCTTCGCTCACAGCTCACCAATACTCACTGAGCTCACACCCTCAGCTTTGATACCATGAAAAGAGCAGAGGCGCACAACACACCAACACAACTCAGAAACACTGAACTCAAGACTTGCCTCTATTCATCAATTAACAGGTATATATACAAGCTTGAGAAGTTTCTGGAGATCAGTTCAGTCGGTGGCTTGCTGGAGAAGCTTGCCTATTCTCAACGATTTCTGGAATCAACATTTAAATCGCTATTGAACAATTGTAGCAGGTAGTTGGAATTAATTAGTTTCTTCCAACATTCGGGACTCTCTGCTTTACTGTTATTGCTATAACGATTGACTTGAAAAATCTCGTGCACTGGATTTGTGGAAGTCAGGTTAGAGAAGGTGGTTGGCTTCAGACATCTGGAAGTCAGAGCAGAGAAGGTGGATGGGTCCAGATTCTGGAAGTCAGAGCAGAGAAGGTGACTGGGACCTGTCAAAATTCATTAGAGTTAGTTTTCTTAGTTATGGACGTGATGTTTTGTTGCACGACTTTCTTCGATTCACGTCGACCGAATTATTCCAAATATGGGTTGAATGATTCTAAAAATTTGGCTGAAATTTAATGAAATCGTAAGTTTGATGGGTAATCCTTGCGCAATCGAAGTGCCCTAGAGATTTTTCAAGGTGCCGAATCTATATATACAGTCAAAAAAACCAGTGTAAATAACACAAATCAAAATTTCACCTCAAATTTCTCAAATTAGAATACCCAAAATTCAAAAAAATATAAAATATTATATGATTAAGAGTTTTTTATAATTTGATAAAATCAATTTTCACTTAAATTATAAATTTTCATTTTAATAGTTTCAAAAATCATCATTCAAATCTATTCAAACTTATACTTTATAATTCTAACCCATCTTTATAAAATTCTAAACACATTCATAAAAAGAAAAAATATAATAAAAAATATTCTATATATAACGAAATTTACATTATATTTCGTTAATCTTTATTACCACTTTTTATCTTGGTTGTCCCAAATTAATCTTGACACAGCGAATTTTTTATATTGGGTACCCGAACCATTAATATTGTATAAAACATGTTTTCAATTGAATATATAAATTTAACATTTTCAAGAACTTTAAAAAATTCAAATTTTGAAACTGTAAGTTTGAATTATTCAAATTTAGAAATTATAAATTATTCAAACTTATATTTCGACATAATTTTATAAAATTCTAAAAAAAATATGCTAAAAACTATTCCATTATTCAAATTTAGAAATTATAAATTATTCAAACTTATATTTCGACATAATTTTATAAAATTCTAAAAAAATATGCTAAAAACTATTCCATAGGTAAAAAGCTTGCAATATATTTTGTTAATCTTTATCACTTCTTGCAGTGTATTTTTTATAGCCATAGTTAAAAAATTATGTTTTTTTGTCTTGAAAGATATGGAAATTCTCGTCATATTTTGAAAAAGTTGAGAGGGATTTTTGTAAATCTAAGTGAAAGCTGGTAAAATTCTTAATTTTAGGTACCCTAACAAAATTTTGATGGTGCTGAATCTATTTCCACCATCAAAAACATGATTCAAACACTGCATCTACAAGATTTTTTGAAATTTTTTTTGCCCAGATTCCGACCACTTTTGGCCGTCCGAACAATTCCTCCACCTTTATAAACGATTCATTTTTTATATTAATTACCCACACAATTGATATCCTATAAAAGTAATTATTTATTTATAAAAATACGAATTTTATTGAAATTATAATATTATATTATTGTTTAAATTAATTTTTATGTAAAAATAAATTTTAAAAATAATTAAATATTTTGACTATATAAATTATAATATAATATTATTGTTTATATTAAATTTTTAATATATAAATAAAATTAAAATTTTATTAAATATTTTAATTATATAAATTTAACAGCTTAAAATTATAATTTTCCATATTTTCAACCACTATTTAAATAAAATGAAAATTATTGTTTAAATTAATTTTTATGTAAAAATAAATTTTAAAAATAATTAAATATTTTGATTATATAAATTATAATATTATATTATTGTTAATATTAAAATTTTAATATATAAATAAAATTAAAATTTTATTAAATATTTTAATTATATAAATTTAACCACTTAAAATTATAATTTTCCATATTTTCAACCACTATTTTAAAAAAATGAAAAAAAAATAGAAACTAAAATTGCTCATGGCTAAGCACGGTCCAATTATCTTCTATCTCATCAATTCTGAAATGGCGGAACGTTGGCTCAGCGTTCCCAACATGGGAATAGGGAATATGTATGTATAGGTGGTGCTTGCGGATTCCACCAGATTTGAACAAGTATCCCAACAAGCGGACGACCTACGTTAATGGTCACTTAATTTATAGGTGGGAACAATTATGGATGCCAACGGTAATGAATCAATATTTATGATTCAGCATTTAATATTTGACTTTAATCTAACTTTTTATATTTAGATTAGGATTCAATTCGTTTTCTATCTATGTGTGAAATGAAAATGGTAGGGCTAGATTAAACAAGATTTCAATTTCAATAATATTAATATTAGCATAATTATATTAATAAATGTGGTTGATATATGTCAATAGACTTATGTCAATTCACAACTATATTAATTATCAGTTGTCTATAACGCGACTTTTTGAAAGTCTTTTTGGCGGGTTTTTCCGGTCGAAATCCGGCAGGAATTTATTGGAATCGCAAGTTTGATAGTTAGTTTCTGCACAATGAAAGCGTCCCAGGGGTTTTCGAGGGTGCTGAATCCAAATATACAGTTAAAAAACCATTTTAATTGCAACAAATCAAGATTTAACCTCAATTTCTTCCGCCGGATTCCGTCACCGGAATCTCCAAAAAGTCGCATTATAGACAACTCCTATTAATAAATGAGGTTGAAAAATGTTCATAAATATTAATGGTATAAATCTAATATTAATATTCATATTAATAAATATATACTAATAAAAATAATAACAATATTAAGCAACGCCTTTCAGTGGAAATAACATGAGAGAAATTTTGGCTGAGGCGTTTCGAACCAACAAGTGTGGTTCATCATGAAGAGGGAGACCATGGCAGTGTGGTTCATCATGAAGAGGGAGCCCATGGCAAAGGCTTACATAGAGACCAATGTAGAGACATAATTTCAAGTAACCACTATATTTGAACAATAATATTTAAATTATAATATTAATTTATTAATATTTTAAAAACAAATATTATTAAGTAACAACTATATTAAATAGGGCCTGGAGTATGCCCTAAAACTGCTTCTGCTTGGCTAAGAGCTCGTCTTCCTCGGACGTAAGGAAACAGGTTAACGGCCCAAGACCCAGAGGCATCTGGCAGGAGTGAAAGCCTGCTCCCTTACGGACCACCAGCGGGTTATTTCAGGTGGCGTGGTTTTCCTTGATAACAGTGATGTGTCAACTGACATTCGCGGATAGCAGCCAGAGATGGTTGTCCTCACTGTTGGTTTGACAAACTGAGTTTGATAGGTTTTTCCACCTTTTGAAAAAAAAAAAAAAAAACAACTATATTAAATAATGATATTAATTTATTAAAAAATATTAATAAGTAAAGGGTTAAAAAGTTAGTTTTTTTAAAATAATATTCAAAATTAATTTATTAAAACCAAATATTATTAGTTTTTGAAAAACAATATTTAAATAATGATATTAGTTTATTAATTTATTAAAAATATTAATAAAACTTTACTTAATTCATTATGGATCTCATAATATAGAAAAAAACAATATTACAAAAATAACTATTATAATAAACAAAATTTATTAATTTGTATTAAAAATTGTTAATCATATTAAATATTGTTAACTCTTTTCATGGATTAACTATTATTATAATCATATTAAAATAATTATGGTTACTATTAATTATTTATTATTATTATTATTATTATTATTATTAATTAATATTACTACAATTATTACTGAACATTATTATTTCAATTTAATGATGATGATGGTTAACATCCACTGAGACCAAACTTTGGTCTATCGGACTGAAAGAAACAAATTATTTAGTTTGATTTAAGATTTTATTCCTATGCTCAAAAAACTTGGAGAGAAGCCTCTCGAGCTCACTGTAATTTCGACGTCGTAAAAAGCTAGGAAGGTCAATATTGCAACAAAGATTATGAAACTGAGATCTAATATGGTTGTATGCGGGGCACTCTAAGAGGAAGTGGTTTTCATCCTTGATGTTCCTATTCTCACAGAAATGGCAGATCCTTTCCATCCATGGTGTTTTAGGAACTGCCAACGACCTGTTTCACTATGGAGCTCATGAGAATATCCATGGTGTTTTAGGAACTGCCAACGACCTGTTTCACTATGGAGCTCATGAGAATTCGTTCTAATCTTCGCCATACTAATTTTATTCTATGAGCTAGTTAAAATAGAGAGATACTTTTGATCTTCTAGGGCGGGGTTGGTGACCTTCTTATAATAACTTTGTTGGAAATAATACTGAGAGGGGGGGGGGGGGGGGTGAATCAGTATTATCAAATCAATATAAATTTTTCATTTCCATATTAAGATTCATATACGCTACTTCAGTTAAGACAAACCGCGTGTATACGCAACTGTGCGTAGTGCAACAAGCGTATATCCAGTAAACTTATGATTCAGTTAGTTGATCCTTAATGAGTGCATCAGAACATTATTAGCCATATGAACAGTAAACAAGAGTAGTAAAACAGAACAGATCATCACACATAAGAAGCACACATGAACACCATGATATAAGGTGGAAACCCAATGTGGGTGAAAACCACCTGCTGCAAGTCGTCTCTATATTCTTTTAATAAGTGATCCAGGTGGATATTGGTGGCCACCTGCCAAGTCCACCTGGACCCCCACCATTGTCTTTCTCAGCATTTTCAGTTTCCTCAATTGTAGCACAACTTACTATTTTTAGCAGTTCTTCGGGTCCTGAACTTCTGGAGCCGTTTTGAGGCCCTAAACGACGTTTTTTGGGGAATCCAGAGGCAACATGGGTCCATGGAATGGACCGATGTTGCTCGTTCCAACAATGATAGTGCTCGGATAGATCTTTCTAATGAGCTATTGTACGCGTCAAACGGAGATCATATGCCAAAGTTACGACCCCGGGAAGTTGATGTACCAATTTACCCCCAACGGGGCCCACAGTTTGGCGTTTCATCTCCTAGGGTTAGGTTTTGGAATGTTAAGGGTTTTCCATTGTTTCTCAACAATAAATAGGCCTTCGAGCCTCATTGTAACACAGTTCAGAGGCATGTAGCCATCACATCTCTTCTCAGAGATAAGCTACCATCGCCCTAGCTGGTTTATTTCCATTTCTGGTTGTAAGCATATTTCAGTATTTTCCATTAACGAAATGAAGTATTATTTCCGCTGCATCTTTGTGTATATGGTTATCTCTGTAATTTGTTGCGTTCCTGTTTAAATCCGGATCAGTGGTATCAGAGCGGTCTGCTTTTTCTCTGTTTTTCTTTGCATGTCCCCAACAAGGTCAGGATATAAGGAGTTAGGGCTTGAACTGGTTGAACCTTTGCAAGACCAGCCTTGCAAATCTCGACGGCCTCCCATGGCGGACGAGAAGAAAGACGAGGGGGCAGGAGATCCCATCAAAATCTTGCTCGAAGAAGCCCTCGAGCGACAACGGAACGCGATGATGGACAGCTTTGCCCAGATCCTTCAGCGGCTACCTAGAAGCAACGCATCGGCTTCCAGCAGCTACTCTGGAAACGCCACACCCTTTAAGGTACAAGTTAATTTTGAAATCCCCATATTCGAGGGTCAGATAGACGCAGATACCGTAGATAAATGGTTAAATCTGCTAGAGGGTTATTTTTCTGTTCATGAATTTTCGAGTCGGGAAAATATTGTTTTTGCTCTTCTCAAAGCAGCCCCCCACGTCAAGGACTAGTGGGAAACCTACTGCGAGCAGAAGGATGAAAGTACTGGCTCACTATTTTCAGCCGCACCCACCTGGGATTCGTTCCGGGATGCCATCAAGGAGCAGTACTACCCTGTCGGAAGCTATGAGGATGAATACATAAAGTGGACCACGCTGCGGCAGGGAAGGGACCAAGACGTGCCGGAGTTCACCAATCTTTTCCATACCCTTCGCACAAAGTTGGGTATCAAGGATTCGGAGCAACATTTGATACTCAAATACCGTGGCTGCCTGCACAAGTACATCCAGGAAGAAATACAATTCCTAAACATCCCCTCGCTCGGCGCAGCATACCGATATGCCGTCAAGGTCGAGCAGAAGTTTAAACAAAAGAAGCGAGACTTTGGATCTGCGAATCCAAAGCAGGGGAAAGGTGCCCCTAAACCACAGAACAAAGGACAAAGCCAAGGCGGGACAGCCCAAGACAACCAGACGAAGCCGCAAGCAAAGAACAGCGCGGCGAAGCCAAGAAAGGACACTGGAAAATGGTGCGAGTTCCATAAGAGCTCCACTCACAACACAAGTGAGTGTCGGGCCAAGCAGTCACTGGTGGCTGAGCTAAAGGTTTCAAAATCAGATGCATGTTCCGACTCTGAGTCAGAACCCGATAAGGGGTATGAAAAAGGGAAGCAGATCATTGATGCGGATCCCAGCGCCACTGTTGCTACCGCAAAGATCCAGAAAAATGAACCCGAAGATCCAGAGGAGGAGGAGCGTCTCTTCCACTCCCAGATGTGGGTAAAGGGCTCCCTGATACAGTTCATTTTTGATAGCGGGAGTCAAAAGAACCTCATTTTGGCAGAGGTCGTGAAGCGGTTGGGCTTATCGACCACAGCACATCCACAACCATACACCATTGGGTGGCTTCACCAAGGACGAGATCTTCGCGTGAGCCAGCAGTGTCGCCTTCCATACAACATCAAGCCCTTCACGGATGAGGTATTGTGTGACATTGCTCCCCTTGAAGTTTGTGATGTATTACTAGGACAACCATACTTGTGGAAGCGACATGCTGTGTATGAATCAAGGCCCCGTGCTGTTATTATTACATTGGGAAATAAGTTGTTCAGGATACCAGAGGTAGCACCACCTGCCGCCATCTCTTTGATTACTGCAAAACAATGCAGTAAGATCATTTCCAAAACCAGGAAATTTGTTTTCCTGATGATACGCCCTCAAGGAAAGAAGAAGACAGTGGCCGCGGCCTCCAAACGGGGTCCCTCTGCACGACAACTACAGATGGACAAGGTTGTGGAGGAGTACGAGGACATCTTCACCTCCCCGGTAGGGGTTCCTCTGCACTGTCAAGTCAAGCACTCCATCGATCTGACCCCAGGTGCGCCGCTACCCAATGGACCAATTTATCGGCGCTCCGTTCTGGAGAATGATGAAATCAAGAGGCAGATTCAGGAGCTCCTGCAGAAAGGTCACATCCGTCCGAGTTCATCGCCCTGTGGGAGCCCGATCGTGTTGGTACAGAAGAAGGATGGGACGTGGAGACTCTGTATTGACTATCGGGCGCTGAACAAGATCACTGTTCGTAATAGGTACCCAATCCCGCGGATTGATGACCTCCTAGACCAACTAAAGGGGGTGAAATATTTCAGCAAGATCGATCTGAAGTCAGGATATCACCAGGTACCAATCGAACCCTCCGATGTGTGGAAGACTGCCTTCAAATCCAAGGAGGGCCTCTTCGAATGGTTGGTCATGCCTTTCGGATTGACGAATGCTCCTGCAACCTTTATGAGGCTAATGGATGACATCTTGCAGCCATTCACCAACTCCTTTGTAGTAGTATACTTGGATGACATTCTGATCTTCAGCCAGAGTTGGGAAGAGCACCTCCACCACATCCGACAGGTTCTCCAAACACTGCGGCAACACAAGCTATGTGCCAATTTGGAGAAATGCACTTTTGGCATGACCCAGGTTCAGTATATGGGATACATCATTGATGAACAGGGGGTGCATGTCGATCCGGCCAAGATCCAAGTCATTCGGGATTGCCCCTCTCCAACCACTCTAACAGAGCTCCGCAACTTTCTAGGTCTTGCCAACTTCTACCGCAGGTTTGTGTTGGGGTTTTCTCATATTTCTTGGCCCTTGAGTCAAGTCACCAAGGGCGGGGCGAAAGCAAAATTATTTTGGTCTGAATCTCAACAGAAGGCATTCAGGGAATTGAAGGATCGCCTCTGCACGGCACTAGTGCACACGTTACCAGATTTACAACAACCATTTGAGGTCGAGACAGATGCCTCTGACTATGCTATTGGGGCAGTCCTTACTCAACATGGACATCCAGTGGCATATCACAGTGAAACACTTTCAGACACAGTCCGGAAGTACCCCACTTATGATAAAGAGATGTATTCCATTGTACAGGCCTGCCGACAATGGAAGCATTACATTTTGGGGAAGGAAACGGTCATCCACACAGACCACCGACCTCTGCAGTTCATACAGACCCAAGGGAAATTGCAGAATGATCGCCATCAGAAGTGGTCTACATACCTGTAACAGTTTCACTTGAATATCAAGTATAAAAAGGGCAGCACCAATAATGTTGCAGATTTCCTCAGTCGACCACCGATCATGGCGCTAACCACCGTGCTCGACTCTTGTGGGCACGAGACTGCTGATTGGCCACTTCTCTACAAAAGCGACCCAGAATTCGGCCACACATACCAGACACTCTTGGAGGGTCGGCATGTTGCAGATTTTCACCTCCAGGACGTCCTATTATGCCACCTCGGTCACCTCTGTGTTCCTTCAAGCGAGTGTGCCAAGATGATTTGGGAAGCACACTATAGTCGGGCTGCTGGGCATTTCGGGGTCGAGAAAACAGTGGCAGTACTGCAAAATTATTTCTATTGGCCGAATCTTCGACATGATGTTGGGAAGTACATCCGATCATGTACTGCCTGTGCCATTGCCAAACCGACCATTAAGAAGCAAGGCCTCTATACCCCGTTTCCTACCCCTAGTCGACCTTGGGAATCCATTTCCATGGATTACATGTCAGGCCTTCCTTCCATTAAGCATGGAAATGACTGTGTTTTTGTGGTCGTCGACAGGTTCTCGAAGATGGCCATTATGATGGCCTGCAAGAAGAATATCACAGCAGAAGCCACTGCTAAACTCTTCTTTGAACGAGTGTGGGTGCACTTTGGGATCCCACAGTCTATCATCTCAGATCGGGACAGTCGGTTTCTCAGCACATTTTGGTCCAGTCTCTGGTCAATGCTGGACACCAAACTCACGAAGTCCACAGCCTTCCATCCTCAAACTGATGGCCAGACAGAGGTTGTCAACAGGATGATTGTGCACATTCTGCGCATGTATAACTCAAAGCATCCACGCACATGGGACGAGAGCCTCCCCTATGTTCAGCACAGCTACAACCGAGCTCTTCACAGCTCCATTGGCCATAGCCCTTTTCAGGTGGGTTTGGGATTCCAACCACTATGCCCCATTGATGTGGCCATGCCCCTTGCAGCTACTCACATGAATTCAGCTCATGTCCAGTCAGAAACAGATAAGGCCACCAGCTTCATTGAGCGCATCCAACATATTTGCCAGCAGGTCCATGACATTCTTGAGAAATCAAATGCCAAGTACAAGAAGCGACATGATCAACACCGGGTGCCACACAAGTTTCAGGTGGGCGACAAAGTCTGGTTGCATCTGCAAAAGGAACGCCTTACTGGAGCCTATCAGAAATTGCGACCACTCCGATATGGTCCTTACACCATTACTAAGGCTATGGGAGACAATGCATTTGAGCTCAGCATTCCCCCATTCCTTGGCCTGCACCCAGTGTTCAATGTGGACCGCCTTCGGCCATACTTTCCACCATTGCTAGACACATCCGACATTGCAGAACAGCTCAAACCCACAGAATTAAATCCAGATTGCATGGAACAAGCTGCAACTGATCGGATCATGGACACACAGATCAAGAACACTCGCCAACAGAATATCCAACTGTATCAAGTTGTCAAAGCAGGCCAACTCCTTCAGCAGGGCAAGTGGCTCACCAGGGAACAAGTTCAGCAGAAGTTTCCTCATCTCATGGAGGAGCTCAACGCAATGGGGACCATTGCTTCCTAAGGGGGGAGGAATGATCCAGGTGGATATTGGTGGCCACCTGCCAAGTCCACCCGGACCCCCACCATTGTCTTTCTCAGCATTTTCAGTTTCCTCAATTGTAGCACAACTTACTATTTTTAGCAGTTTTTCGGTTCCTGAACTTCCGGAGCCGTTTTGAGGCCCTAAACGACGTTTTTTGGGGAATCCAGGGGCAACATGGGTCCATGGAATGGACTGATGTTGCCCGTTCCAACAATGATAGTGCTTGGATAGATCTTTCTAATGAGCTATTGTACGCGTCAAACAGAGATCATATGCAAAAGTTACGACCCCGGGAAGTTGATGTACCAATTTACCCCCAAACGGGGCCCACAGTTTGGCGTTTCATCTCCTAGGGTTAGGTTTTGGAATGTTAAGGGTTTTCCATTGTTTCTCAA
The DNA here is from genome assembly GCA_031772625.1 of Pinus tabuliformis. NCBI lineage: Eukaryota > Viridiplantae > Streptophyta > Pinopsida > Pinales > Pinaceae > Pinus > Pinus tabuliformis. The sequence goes on along the minus strand of CM062806.1, from coordinate 890,731,208 downwards.
CAATAAATAGGCCTTCGAGCCTCATTGTAACACAGTTCAGAGGCATGTAGCCATCACATCTCTTCTCAGAGATAAGCTACCATCGCCCTAGCTGGTTTATTTCCATTTCTGGTTGTAAGCATATTTTAGTATTTTCCATTAACGAAATGAAGTATTATTTCCGCTGCATCTTTGTGTATATGGTTATCTCTGTAATTTGTTGCGTTCCTGTTTAAATCCGGATCAATAAGAAACTTCTTTTTACAATATTTCTGTACTGGTGCAGTCTTATACCAGTACACAGGCTTCTACCTGCAGAAGGCTACAACCTTCTCTCGTTCTCCAACTTCTCCTGGAAGGGAGCTACAACCCCCTTAGCCCTTGTACTGGCTGATGTACTAGTATGTAGGTTCCAACCTAGTGAATGCTCCAACCTTCACTCATTTTCCAGTTGCTACTAGAAGGGAGCTACCACCCCCTTAGCTCTTGTACTAGCTGATGTACTAGTACGTAGGTGCCAACCTACAAAAGGCTACAACCTTCTCTTTCATCCTCCAGGTACCACGTTTCATAAATTTTCAGACTGGATACTCCTGAAGCACAACACCATAATCTAAAAGGCCACGTTTCATCCAATTTTCATACTGGACCCATCAATATCATTGAAGCACACAATCAATCAACACTAGCATCATCAATCTCTGAATCACCCAATACTGAATCACTGAAACCCTGTCAACAAAATGCAGTCACCAGAACACAGAGCAGAACACTGAACTCTGCAACAATATTCAGAACCAACTGTATCATCAAAAATCATGCATCAGAGTGCATACGCTACTTGGAAGTGCCGAACCAGCGTGTATATGCAACTTCACCAAGGCGAACCAGCGTATATGTCATTAATTACTTACTTATAACTTCGCTCCACTTCCTGCGTATGTAAGCTCTTTTATCATAGTCAAACAACGTATACAACTGTAAATATTCATTCATGATTTGCAACTATTCCAAACTTGAGTTATACCCAGATCATAACATTTACAGAACATTGCGTGCGTCAGTATACGGATCTAGACTAAACAAGATCAAACTATATAGAGATGATTCATTCCAAGCCATTATCCCGATCTATCCTTAGATCTTGTTCTCCATCAACCGTTGAGATTCCTCCTTAGCTTAGATCAAGCAATGCATCATGAACCCATAACCTGCATACTAGATCTCATACTTCATCAGATATTCAAGACTTTCTCAATGCCTTTGCCTAATGATCTTCTTCTCGTTTTATAGTCTTAGGCCTTACTCAATACCATGGTCCAAAACCATTGAGAACCAATACTAGTGACCCAATACCTGGGTTCAACACTTCGGATGCAATACCAAGGAACAAAACCATAGGTTTAAATACCACGGACCCAAAAATAAGCTTTCCCACATGTACGCACTTTTCTGTGCATGAAAGTGCGTGCATATGCATACACGACTTTTGATCAGCAATCCCGCATGTATACGCACCTTTGTATATAGTGAACCTGCGTGTATACCCTACTTGGTATATAGCGAACCTGCGTATATACGCGACTTGGTATATAGTGAACTTGCATGTGTACACGACTTGGTATATAGTGAACCTACGTATATACTTTTCTTTCTTCATTCTTTGTAGTCTTATCATCAATTCTTTGCTACTGACCTGCTACACTATTATCTGTCATCTTTGTGAGTTGCCATCAAGGACAACACTTGTATCATAATGCCAACAATATTCCCCTTTGGACTTGATGGCAAAGCTAACTTGCCATACTAAGAACTGTCAACTTAATGAGCTGTCATTGTACATTACATTTGAACTGATTCCTTTGAGCTGCCCTGCATCCCATGTGTTTTGTCACATCTGATCTCTCTTCTGTAGATTCATCTAGTTATGTATAAGTGAGATGTTCTGCTACAAGTGGGTTGCCATCAAGTACAACACATGCATCATAATGCCAACAAACTTAATGTTCTTTTAGCAGCTAAATCTTTCTCACACCACATTTTTTCTTTGAACTTAGAAGTAACAATATTTTTAATGTTATTAATGTTTTGCAATGCATCATTCTCGTTGATCTCCCAATAGTTTAACCAGGCCCTCGTGTCTTTATACCACCCCCATTTCAGCCTTAGGTGGTTTTGGCTGGAATTTAAAGCTAGCTTAGGAAGTTTATGATCTCCTATGTTATTGATTTTGTGCTTGTAGAAGCCTAATCATAGCTAGGCTCTCGATAGGGGAAAGACCTACTTCTATAAGGAGAATAGGATAGGGTGTATTACATTTAATTTTCAGATTATACGTTATAAAAAGCTTCTGGATTTGCTCAATCTTTCTCCAGGATTCTCTAGAGATGCTGCAACCCCAAACCTCACATCCATATAAGATAACAGGAGTGACTAAAGTTTCAAAGAGGAACTTTTTTTTATCCCACATTACGAGGTTTGCCATTTTACAATTATTTTCAAGACCAAAATAAGCTTTCCACCCCCCATTAATCCTTTTCTCAATGCTATAGTTCCAGTTGAGCTTGTGATGAATATCAATTCCTAGGTACCTGTAAGAATACACTTCCTCCAAGTTATTATTGTCATACATAAAATTAGCGTAAGTGTCCTTGGATTTGATAATCATAACTTTTGTTTTGTCAGTGTTAATAGTCATACCCATGGTAGAGCAGAAATCCTTAAGAAGCCTGAGTTTCTTATCAAGATCAGATGGGCACCTTGCAAGAAGAACAATATCGTCAGCATAGAGAATAAGGATGATGACTATCCCAGCTAAGATCGTGCCAGCACATCCTGCTTCCTCTAAATAACCTTCGAGCTTGTCGATGTAAACGCCAAATAGGGTAGGGGAGAGGGGGCAACCTTGTTTAACTCTGATATTACACTTAATATCTTTCGACCACCCCTCATTGTTCTTTAGCTTGGCAATTACATTCTCATATAACCTTATAGCGACAGCTCTTAACTCGAAAGGAACCTTTCGCTCTTCTAATCTATCCCAAAGTTTGTTTCTAGGAACCGTATCGAAAGCGTTTCTAAAGTCCACAAAGAAACAAAAGAGATTGGATTTATCATAACGAAATTCCTCCACAATGATCCTAGGCATAATGAGGTGGTCTGTTGTTGAGTGATGCCTTCTGAAACCCGCTTGGCCTTTAGCCTGTTTATCTTCACTTTCAAGCCATATGCACAACTTCTTTTCCAAAATACTACCATATAACTTGGCTAAGAGAGGGCTGATCATAATTTTCCGATAATTAGAGGGGTTATTTGTATCTCCACTTTTAAAAATAGGGATAATGAGGCTCTCAGTCCATGGTTTAAGGAGCCCTTGCTTGACTACTTGATTGAAAAGCTTATGGATGTGGGGGATGAGGACAGGACCACCAATTTTTAAGATTTCTGCCTAGTAACCTTCAATGTACTTAGCTTTCCCATCAGCCAGGCGATTAACCCCAAACTCAATGTCTTCTAAAGAGAAAACTTCTTTCGTTGTGAGCAGGGTTTCAAAGTTATCCATGACATTTGGAGATTCATAAAGCTTTTTAAGATAGGAATTTCAATCATGTAGAGCAATTTTATTATTATCTTTAGTTTTCCTAGTCAGAATCTGCCTCCAAAATTTCTTAGGAGCTACCTTAGAGAGGTGTAAGAGATTCTCTTGTCTTTGACGAATGTATTGCCTCTTTTTCCTTTTAGTTAGGGCATTGTATACTTTTATCTTGCCCATTCTAAGAGATTCATCAATAGCTTCTTTAATTGCTCTCGTCGCACTTTTAAAATATTTGTCATACCATGGGTTGGTTTTGCTAATTCTTTTATTATTTGAAACTTCAATTGAGAACTTGTTAATAGAATATGAGAGGGTTGTAGTAAAATTATGACAGAGGTCTTCTATGTTGTCTATACTAGATAAAGGAAGCAAATAATATTATTAAATTTAATATCATGATTAATTAATAAAGATTAATAATAATTAATTCATGCATTTAACTAAATATTGATAATAATCAATTAATAATATTAATTAATAATAATTATTCAATACATTTATATTAAACCCTCGAATTAATATTCTAAATCCAAGGTATATAAACCCTACAAATAAACCCAAGGGATTAATAGTATAAATCCAAGGTATATAAACTCTACGAAAAATATTATAAACTGTAAAATAAACATGGTTGATTTTCATATTGAGACAATCTTTGTCATAATCGAACGTTGGACCATGATTGACCATGGTTGATAATGATTGATATTATAAACCTAAGGGAATAAGAAACCAAAGGAAAAATACTAAAAACCAAGGGAATAAAATAAACCCTATGATAAATATTATAAACCCTAAAAAAAACATAGTTGGCAATGGTTGAGCATCCATTGGTTTTCATATTGAGACAATCTTTGTCATAATGTGACATTGGACCATGGTTGATCGTGGTTCACTATAATTATAAACACATGATTTATATTAAACCCTCAAATTAATATTATAAACCCTATGAATAATATTATACCTTGGGAATATAAACCCTTAGATAAATAAATCCAAGAGAATAATAAACCCAAGGAATTAATACTAAAATACCAAGGAATTATAAATCCAATCAAATAATATTAAACCCAAAGGATTAATATTATAAACCCAAGGTATATATATGCTAAGATAAATATTATAAACCCTAAAATAAACATGGTTGAGCTTGGTTGATTTTCATATTGAGACAATCTTTGTCACAATGAGATGTTAGACCATGGTTGACCATGATTGATATTATAAATCCAAGGGAATAATAAACCGAAGGGATTAATATTAAAACCCAAGGGGTTATAAACCCAAGGGAATAATATAAACTCAATGTATATAAACCCTATGATAAGTACTATAAACTGTAAAAAATCCATAGTTGGCAATGGTTGAGCATGATCGATCTTCACATTGAGATAATATTTGTAATAATGTGACATTAGACCATGGTTGACCATGATTCACTAAAATTATAAACACAAAGGATTTATATTAAACCCTAGGATTAATATTATAAACCGTATGAATAATATTATACCTTAAGAATAGGAACCCCTAGATAAATAAACTTAAGAGATTGATATTATAAACCCAAGAGAATGATAAACAATACTAAAACACCAAGGAAAATTATAAATCCAATAAAATAATATTAAACCCAAGGGATTAATATTATAAACCCAAGGTATATAAATGCTAAGATAAATATTATAAACAATAAAATAAACATGGTTGACCATGTTGACCATGGTTGAAATAATCCTTGTTACAATCACCATGGTTGACCATGACTGATTTTCATATCGAGAAAATTTTTGTCACAAAGCGACATTGGACCATGGTTGATGATCTAGGTGGATATTGGGGGCCCCTTGCTTATTCCACTTAGACCCCCACCACTATCCCTTTCAGTTTTTCAGTTTCCTTGTAGTACAATTTATTATTTTTGGTAGTTTTTCAGGTCCTGAACTTCCGAAGCCATTTAGAGGCTCTAAAAGACGTGTTTTGGGAAAATTGGGGCAAACATGCGGCTTCATTAAGTGTTTTCTCTTTGAAAGATGTAGTCCTTAGATAGATATTTCTAATGAGGTATTGTGCGTGTCAAACAAAGATTGTATGCCAAAGTTACGACCCCGAGAAGTTGATGTACCAATTTACCCAAAGAGGGCCCATAGTTTTGGTGCTTCATCTCATAGGGTTAGGTTTTTGGATGTTTAAGGTTCTCCATTATTTCTCAATAATAAATAGGCCTTCGAACCTCATTGTAACACAATTCAGAGGCATGTAGCCACCACATCTCTTCTCAGAGATAAGCTACCTGATCAGGAGCTCAAGACCAAGTGTCATAAAATGGTCAAAAAAGAAAGTGCTTAGAACTAGTTTGAACCTGAATGACCGGATAGAGCTCATCTTCCTAATTTTGGTGGCGCAAACGGTTCGGAAAACAGTCGCTGTATGAGAAAGTTATGCAAAAAAGAAGAATTACCCAATAACATTGAAATTTTGAATTTTTTCAAAAAAATTTGAAATAGAATATTCCTGGAATATTCTAGAGAATATTCTTTTTGGGCAGCGAATGGCAGACTGCCACGTGGCAGGCCCGAAGGCAACCACGTGGCCTGGGTGACGTCAGCAAAAGTATGTTGGGTGCATACTAAAATTTGTTTGGTGGCGGAGAGGTTTGAACCCGCGACCTCCTAACAAACACTACAACGCCTTACCAACACACCATGCGGATAGGTCTTGTTATGGGTCCCAGCAAATGTGCATATGAACTTTAAAGTTGGTTAAAGCGGGGCTCGAAGGGGGCCAGCCCCCATGTAATATGACCACCGCCCGAATCCAAGGGCCTAAACCCTATAAGCGCCAGCGAAATGTGTTGTAGTTACCATGTACTGCGTTCACATGGAACATAACACACGGCTTGAATGGTGAGTTCAACAACCAGTCCAAATAACCGCCAGCACGCTATTCAATGCAGCTTAACCACCGTTGGAATTTTTGGTCACATGCCCATTAATCACAAGCAGTCAAGTTGGCGGAAATTTTGGCGGAGTGCCAAATTTGGGCGGACCCGCCATATTTGGTGGGCCTAACTGGCTCCAACTAAAGTTATCTGGAGTTTTTGTAGGACCAGCGGGCAGTTGGGAGTAAATGGCCATAACTTTGGCTAGGAAAGTCCTTTTTGGACGATTTTTTTTTTGATTTTGGGTCTCTTCGACCTTTTGAAGCCATTGGCACAAGTTTCACAGCCATCGGAGGTCATTTGCAAGTGATTTTGCTTCGTGGAAGTTCTAGGAGCCACTAGGGCCAAATCAGTTTGGGCGCTGCATCGGGAATTGTGCAGCCAGTGAATGTGGAACGAAGGTCATTCCTGAAGGTTTTCAGCATTATGAATCCATTTCTACAGCTCGTTTTTCCTGTTGAGGAATTCTTCTCACTGTTTAGCTTCAGGGAAGCTTTCAGGGCCACTAGGGCCATTTCAGTGCTTGCGCTGTTTGGGGGCTATGTTCATCCATTTTTGGTGATTCAAAAGCCTATGTCTGCTATTTTAGACCTTTTGAGTCTAATGGCAGAGGTTTAAGAACCAATTTAGGTCATATTCACCTCGAAATTCTCCATGCAAGATTAAAGGGCCACCAGGGCCAATTGGGGAAAGTACTGTATAAGGTACAATTTCACTATTTAGTGTTTGGGAAAGGGCATGTTTAGCTAATTCCTATCTTCTGATTCTATATTTACAGTCAGATATGTCTTTAGAGACACTCATATTCTTGTATTAGCCTTTGTAGCATTTTTAATACAAGAGGACAAGCCTAGTTTGAGAGGCTTGGTCCAGCAGATGTAGCCCAGAGGGGGTGAACTGCTTTATCATTTTGATATCTTTATTTGCTGAAGATGATATGCTAAACAAAACTGATATAAAGTGTTAAACAACAAATATACATAACTTGCATACTCACATAATCACCTATTCATCTGCAGAAAGTTATTTGTCTTATTCCGCAAGACATCAAACTTCAAGTATGTGTATGTCAAGGACTTCTAAGTGTTTACTTCGTTATTTCTTTAGGCAGAGCCTGTAGAGGGCAAGGTAGCCTCTGGAACTCATCCTCTCTTTAGAGGTGACATGTCCGGTGAATGCCCCTACAGTCTATCTCTATATAAGAAATAAGAAGTTTTCACATTTTCAGAGGTCACTTGAAGTGTATAACTCACATTTGAAATTATGGGAAATGGATACCTTGCACCCTTAAACAAGTACATTCCATTTTCAGATCAATACCATCGCTCGAGCTAGTTTATTTCCATTCTATTTGTAAGTTTATTTCAGTATTTGACATTAATGTAATGAAGTGTTATTTCTATTGTATCTCTGTATTTATGGTTATATCTATAATTTTTTACGTTCTTGTTTAATTTCAGATTAGTGGTATCAGAGCAGTCTTCTCTTTCTAAATTTTTATTTGCATGTCCCTAACGAAGTCAGGATATAAGGAGTTAGGGCTCGAATTGGTCGAACCTTTTGCAAGGCCAACCTCACAAACCCTGATGACCTCCCATGTCGGAAGAGAAGACAGATGAGGGGGCATGAGATCCTTTCAAAATCTTGCTCAAAGAAGCCCTCGAGCGACAGAGGAACATGATGATGGACAAGTTTGCCCAGATCCTTCAGCGACTACCCAAAGATGACACATCTCCTTCCAGCAACCACTTTGGAAGTTCCATGCCCTTCAAGGTCCAAGTCAAATTTTACATCCCCATATTTGCAGGTCAGATAGATGCAGGCGTCGTAGATAAATGGTTAAACATGTTAGAGTGATATTTTTCTATTAATGATTCTTCTAGTCGGGAAAATAATACTTTTGCACTTCTTAAAGCCACCCCCCATGTCAAGGACTGGTGGGAAACCTACTGTGAGAAGAAGGACAAAAGTACACCCTCACTATTTTCAGTCGCACCCACTTAGAATTCCTTCCGGGATGCCATCAAGGAGTAGTACTACCTTATCGACAGCTATGAGGATAAATACATAAAGTGGACCATGTTGTCGTAGGGAAGGGACCAAGACATGCTAGAGTTTGCCAATGTTTTTCATACCCTTCGCACGAAGTTGGGTATAAAGGATTTTGAGCGGAATTTGGTACTCAAGTACCGCTACTCTCTACATAGGTACATCTAGGATGAGATGGAGTTCTTGGACATCTCCTCGCTCGACACGGTGTACTGATATGCTGTCAAGATTGAGTAGAAGTTTAAACAAAAAAATAGAGACTTTGAATTTGTGAATCTGAAGTAAAGAAAGGCACCCCCAAACCGCAAAGAAAAGGACAAAGCCAAGGTGGGGTGACCCAGGATAACCCACCGAAGCCACAAGTAAAGAAAAACACCATGAAGACAAAGGACATAAAAAAGTGGTGTGAGTTCCATAAGAGCTCCACTCACAACAAAAGTGAGTGTCGGGCCAAGCAGTCATTGGTGGCCAAGCTGAAGGCTTCCAAATTAGACACATGTTTCGACTCTAAGTAAGAACCTGACAAGGGGAATGAAAAAGGGAAGCAAATCATTGACATAGAACCTAGTGCCACCGTGGACACCATTAAGATCCAAAACATTGAGCTTGAAAATACAGAGGAGGGGGGACACCTCTTCCACTCACAGATGTGGGTGAAGGGTTCTCAGCTGCAGTTCATTGTCAACAATGGGAGCCAAAAGAACCTCATTTCAACAGAGTTCATAAAGCAGTTGAGCCTACAGACTATAACACATCTGCAGCTGTACACCAGTGGGTGGCTTCACCAAGGACAAGATCTTCCTGTCAGCCAACAGTTTTGCCTTCCCTACAACAATAATCCCTTCACGTATGAGGTAATGCGTGATGTTTCTCCTCTTGAAGTTTGTGATGTATTATTAGGAAAACCATACTTGTGGAAGCGGCATGATGTATATGAGTCTAGACCTCACTCTGTTATTATTTATTTGGGTAATAAGTTATACATGATACTGGAGGTAGCCTCGTCTACTGCCATCTATTTGATATCTGCTAAGCAATGCAGTAATATCATCTCCCAGACTGGGAAATTTTCTTTCTTTCTGATTCTCTCTTAAAGTAAGGAAAAGATCGTAGCCACATCCATGGACCCCATGAAGGGTTCCTCCATGCAGCAGAAGCAGGTGATACGGTCGTGGAGTAATATAGGGACATATTCTCGTCACCTACAGGGGTACCCTTGCACTGTCAGATCAAGCATTCAATCGATCTAACTCCTGGAGAACCTCTACCTAACAGGTCGATATATCGTCGCTCCATTCTGGAAAATGAAGAGATCCAACGAAAAGTCCAAGAGTTGCTCTAAAAAGGGAACATCTGATCATGTTCCTCACCTTGTGGGAGCCTAATTGTACTTGTACAGAAGAAGGATGGGACCTGGAGGCTCGGCATTGATTACCGGGCACTAAACAAAATCATTGTTAGGAACAGGTATCCAATCCCACGATTTATGACCTTCTAGACCAACTCAAGGGGGCCAAGTATTTTAGTAAATATCAATCTGAAGTTTGGCTATCACCAGGTTCCAATAGAGCCCACAAATGTATGGAATACCGTCTTCAAATCCAAGGAAGGCCCTTTTGAATGGTTGGTTATGCCCTTTGGGTTGAAAAATTCCCCTGCTACTTTTATTAGGCTATTGGATGAAATATTGTGGCCCTTTACCAACTAATTCATGGTTTTTTATCTAGATAACATCCTCATCTTCAACAAGAGTTGGGAAGAACACTTGCAACACATTCGACGGTTCCTTCAAACCCTTCGGTAGCAAAAATTGTGTGCCAACTTGGAGAAATGCACCTTTGGCATGAGCTAGGTCCAGTATTTGGGTTACATCATAGATGAGCGTGGCGTGCATGTTGATCCAACTAAGATCCAAGTCATTCAGGACTAGCGAGCCTCGACCACTCTAACAGAGCTTCGCAGCTTTTTGGGCCTTGGAAATTTTTATCAGAGGTTCATGTTGGGATTCTCCCATATCACTTGGCCTTTGAAAAAGATTGCTAAGGGTGGGGCGAAAGAAAAAATTGCGTGGTCCAAGTCCCAATAGAAGGAATTCGTTGAGTTGAAGCACCGCCTTTGCTCTACACTGGTACTCACATTGCGAGACTTGTAGCAGCCATTTAAAATTGAGACAGATGCCTTCAACTATGATCAACATTAGGTGCCACACAAGTTTTAGGTGGGTGACAAATTTTGGTTGCATTTGCAGAAAAAACACCTTATCAGAGCCCATTGGAAGCTCAGACCACTCTGATATCGTCCTTACACCATTACCAAGGATGTGGGAGACAATTCTTTTGAGCTCAACATTCCCCCATTCCTTGGCCTGCACCCAATGTTCAATGTGGACCGCCTTCGACCATACTTCTCACCATTACTAGACACATCAGACATTGTGGAACAAATCACACCAATAGAGTTAAACCCAAACTCCATGGAATAGGTCACAACTGATCGGATTATGGACACACAGATCAAGAACAATTGCTAGCATAAGATCCAACTATATTGGGTTGCAAAGCTAGCCAACTCCTGCACCAAGGCAAGTGGCTCACCAGGGACCAAGTTCAACAGAGGTTTCCCCATTTCATGGAGGCACTCAATGCAATGGGGACCATTGCTTCCTAAGGGGGGAGAAATGATCTAGGTTGATGTTGGTGGCCAACCACGTATTTCACTTGGACCCCCACCACTATCTCTTTCAGTTTTTCAATTTCCTTAATTATAGCACAATTTACTATTTTTGGTAGTTTTCCAAGTGCTGAAATTTCAGAGCCGTTTTGAGGCCCTAAACGACGTTTTTTTGGGAAAACTGGGGAAAACAATAGTGTTTAATTAATGTTTTCCATTCAAAATCTGTAGTCCTCAAATAGATATTTCTAATGAGGTATTGTGTGCATCAAACGAAGATCATATGCCAAAGTTACAACCCCAGGAAGTTGATGTACCAATTTACCGAAACAGGGCTTATAATTTTGGCGCTTCATCTCCTGGGGTTAGGTTTTTGGATGTTTAGGGTTTTCCATTGTTTCTCAATAATAAATAGGCCTTCCAACCTTATTGTAGCACAGTTTAGAGGCATGTAGCCCCCACATATCTTCTTAGAGATAAGCTACCATCGTTCGAGCTAGTTTATTTCCATTCTGTTTGTAAGCTTATTTCAATATTTCATATTAATGAAATGAAGTGTCATTTCTGTTGCATCTCTGAATTTATGGTTATATTTGTAAATTTTTGCATTCATGTTTAATTTCAGATCAGTTGAGCATGGTTGATTTCCATATTCAAACAACATTTTTCACAACGTGATGTTGGACCATGGTTAACCATGATTGCTTTTATAAAACATAGTTGACTAGGTTTCACCATGATTGACCATGGTTGACCATGATTGATATTATAAAACTAAGGGAATAATAAACCCAATTAAGTTAATACTAAAAACCCAAGGGATTATAAACCCAAGGGAATAATAAACCCAAGTAAATTAATATTAAAAACCCAAGGGAATAATATAAACCCAACGTATATAAACCCTAAGATAAATATTATAAACCTTAAAATAAACATTGTTGGCCATGGCTTACCATGGCTGATTTTCATATTGAGATAATCGTTGTCACAATGTGACGTTAGACCATGGTTGACCATGATTGATTTTCATACACGTATAATCATTCTCGTAGTTAGATGTTGGACCATGGTTCACCATGGTTTATTTCACAATGTGACGTTGGACTATTGCTATTTACCATGGTTGACCATTATTGATCGTTGCAGAACATGATTGATTTTCTTATTGAGACAATCTTTCTCATAATACGACATTGGTCCATGGTTGACCATGGTCAACCATGGTTGATTTGCATATTGATACAATCTTTGTCACAATGTGGTGTTGTACCATGGTTTACCATGATTGACCATGGTCGACCATGTTTGACCAATGTTGACCATGATTGACCATGGTTGATGATGGTTGACAATGTTTGAGCATGATTGGTTTTCATATTGAGACATTCTTTGTCACAATGTGACATTGGACCATGGTTGACCATGACTATAAACCCTACGAATTTATATTAAACCTTAGGATTAATAGTATAAACCCTATGAATAATATTATACCCTAGGAATATGAACCCTTAGATTAATAAACCCAAGATATTGATATTATAAACCTAAGGGATTAATACTAAAACCCCAGGGAATAATAGTAAACCCAAGGGAATAATATTAAACCCAAGGGATATATATTATAAACCCAAGGTATATAAATGTGAAGTTAAATATTATAAACCCTAAAATAAACATGTTTGACCATGTTGACCATGGTTGATTTTCATATTGAGAGAATCCTTGTCACAATGTGACATTGCACCATGATTGACTATGATGGATTTTTATATCGAGATAATCTTTATCACAATGCAATGTTGGACCATGGTTGATTTTCATATTGAGACAATCTTTGTCAAAATGCGATGTTGGATCATGGTTGACCATTATTAATGTTATAAACCTAAGGGATTAATACTATAAACAGAAGGGAATAATATAACCCTAAGATAAATATTATAAACCTCAAAATAAACTTGGTTGACCATGGTTAACCATGATTGATTTTCATTCAAGACAATCATTGCCACAATTAGATATTATACCATGGTTGACTAGGGTTGATTTTCATATTGAGACAATATTTGTCACAATGCGACATTGAAACGTGGTTGACCATGGTTGTTAGAATGTGACGTTGGACCATGGCTATTGGCCATGGTTGACCATGATTGATTTTCATATTGAGACAATATTTCTTGCAATGTGACAATGGACCATGGTTAACCATGGTTTTCACAATGTGAAATCGAACCATGGCTATTGACCATGGTTGACCACGATTGACCATGGTTGATCAAGATTTATTTTAATAATGAGATAACTTTTCTCACAATGTGACATTGTACCATGGTTGAACATGGTTGACCATGGTTGATTTTCATATTGAGACAATATTTGTCACAATGTGGTGTTGGACCATGGTTAACCATGATTGACCATGGTCGACCATGTTTGACAAATGTTGACCATGTTTAACCATGGTTGACAATGGTTGACCATGGTTGGCCATGGTTAGCCATGATTATGAACCCAAGGGATTTATATTAAACCCTAGGATTAGTATTATAAAGCCTATGAATAATATTATACCCTAGGAATATGAACCCTTAGATTAATAAGCCTAAGAGATTGACATTATAAACCCAAGGGATTAATACTAAAATGCCAAGGGATTAATATATTAAACCAAAGGTATATAAAACCTAAGATAAATATTAAATAAACATAGTTGACCATGGTTTATTTTCATATTGAGACAATCCTTGTCACAATGCGATGTTGCACAATGCTTGAACATGATTGATTTTCATATCGAGACAATCTTTGTTACAATGCGACTTTGGACCATGGTTGACCATGACTTATTTTCTTATTGAGACAATCTTTCTCACAATGTGACATTGGACCATGATTGACCATGATTGATTTTCATATTGACACAATCTTTGTCACAATGTCATGTTGGACCATGGTTTACCATGATTGATTTTCATATTGAGGCAGCCTTTGTCAAATTGAGACGTTGAACCATGGTTCACCATGGTTAATTTTGATATTGAGATAATCTTTGTCACAATGCAACATTGGACTATGGTTGACCATGGTTGACCATGGATGACCATTGTTGTCATAGTGTGGTGTTAGAGCAAGAGACAATCTTTGTCACAATGCGGCGTTGGACCATGGTTGACCATGGTAGACATTTTAAATTAAAGCTTTAATAATAAAGGGTTTTAGTTGATAAATATGTCTATTTTGAATTAAATTTTTACTCCATATATAATTTGATTAAATAAAAAATTAATTAAGTTTTTAAATATGTGAATTGATTTAAAATAAAACAAAATTAAACTACACATAAACATTTATGTAGAACCAATGCAAATATTTTTTTGATGTTCTATTTCATATGCTTCTCAATACCCATAAGTTTTTTTTAATTATAATATATAATTCACATTAAAATTAGTTAATGTTTTTATTACATTATCAATACGATTTTCTATTAATTTTATAAATTTTTTTACTTTATATAAATTTGATTAAATAAAAAAATCTTAACAATGTTGGCTATACCAAATTAACAATGTTAGCTATGATGTTGCTATTCCAATATTGCATTCTATGATATGCAATAATTTAGTAGTTTAGTGTGCGATTTAATAGTTTTATAGTACATTCTAACATAATATTGTAATGTGCCATTTTAGTTCATGAAAAGATTTTAATTATAAAAACTTTATTTTTAAATAGTGGAAATACTGTGGTTGATATACTCCAAAAACATATATTAAAAACATGCACTACCAAATACTATAAAAATAATTATTATTCTTATTAATTAATTTTTCATATATACATATACAATTTTCAATATCATTATTATAATTATTTATTTACTTTTAAAAACAAACTTCATAAAATCACACCTATATTAAATCTATAAAAACTTTTATTAAAAAATATCATTTAACATTTTGTTATCACTCAACTTCATTGAATATAATTCTTATAGAACTCTAACTCTATAGTTCTTTTCTTTAGGATGGATTTCCAGCTTTGGTGGCATGAGTGAAATAAGCCGCTCCACTCTCATGGAAGAAAAAGTATGGTATTTATGATATTGGTATTGCGTGTGGGATTTATTTTTTTATTTTTTTCTTGCATGTGGGGTTTACTCTTCTTTTTTTTTTATAGTTTTTGGTCTACTTTTATTTTTCTAGTTTCTGGTGCGAAGGTTTTGTGAAGGAGCAAAATAATCATTTTTAATGTAAAAATAGTATAAAAATAATTTGAATTAAAAGAGTCACTTGAATAAATATGTTCTAAAGTTTTTGTTTGGAAACCCAAAACTGATGGTAAATTGTTCTGCGGCTTATATCCTCTTTGATATTATTGAGAATCTGCGGCTTACATCTTCGGATCTGCGGCTCTTGCTGCTCCAATCTTCTGGGTTCCCAATTTTATATCCTCTTCGTAAGGATCAACGTAAGGAGAGATCTTCTGCGGTTTTCTTCTGCGAAGAGAACTTCTGCAGCTTACATCTTCTGCGGTTTTCTACGGCTTACATCTTCAGATCTGCAGCTCTTGCTGCTCCAATCTTGGTTTTCTGCGGCTTGCATCTTCGGATATGCCGATGGCAGGGGAAGAGGAAGGCGTTCTAGGTTAAACCCTAGCCGCTGTTCGGTCTAAACGTTTATGGTCCAGAAAACAGACACACGGAAAGTTCGAACCCGAAACTTGAGGCTTACAATAGGCGCAAAGCGTACTGATAGATCTGTCTCCCTTCAATGCCGTAAAGGATCCTTTAATAAAGGATCAGTATATTGCTAGAGAGGGAGATACTCATACAAGCACTGGTTCTTCTCATGGGCACTCGCATGTTAATAATTTAATTTTCATCTGTACTTGCTGTTCAGCTAGATCTAGATCTAGGCGGTTAGGTTTTATATCTAATCTTCTGCGGCTAGATTTAGATCTAATCTTCTGTCTTATTTTTTTTGCGGCGGGGTTCTACGAGTAAGTAAAATATGGCTCTTAGTTTTGCGAAAATAGCCACTGGCTCATCCGTTTCTGGAGGGCAAGCTCCTGCCCATATCGTAAGTGAAGCCCCAGCTCCCACTATCCAGGTGGTCCAGGACTCGCTCGATGAGGCTTTGAAGTTTTCCGAAAGTGCTCTAATCTGTCGGTTCAATGGTTTTTGGTCGCAGCTGACAGCTCTCCACAATTGGATCTCGGAGGTATGGAAGCCTGTCATTTCCGATGAAATTAATATCTACCCCTGTGCTAGGGGTTTTTTTATAGTAGATTTTGAAAATCCTGAAAGCAGACAATGTATTCTAGATTTCGGCCCTTGGTTTTGGGAAAAATCAGGGCTATTCATCAAGCCATGGAACCCATCATTCGATCCCTCTACAGCAGTCATAACCTCAGCACCAGTTTGGGTGAGATTGCCAAGCCTACCCTTGCATCTTTGGAATCTCTCCTCGCTAAAAGCCATTGGAAATGAAATTGGGAAATTTTACTGCAGGTGCCCAGAAACAGAGGAATATGCCAGAACCACCTATGCACGCATCTGTGTGGAAATGGACTTCAGCGCTGGATTCCCAGCTGAAATAAACCTAACAAGTAAAGACTATGTGTGGAACCAGAAACTCGATTATGAAAGTGTCCTTTTCAGATGTCAATCTTGCTTTGAGACAGGCCATCTAGCCAAAAATTGTCCAAAAGCCTCCCAGAAAAATTCTGCTAGAAAAAACCATCATAGATCTACATGGTGGGAAGGGGCACAAAAAGAACACTACACTGTCATCAAAGAAGAATACTCTACAGAAAGCTCTGAATCACAAGAAATCGGGCAAGAAAGAAACAACTCTCAAGACAAACAGGGAGAAAGTCCTACGCATCAAATCAACAGTGATGAGGATCCGAACTCTGCACAAAATAAACCTTTGTTTAACAACAAAGTAGATCTCTTAGACCAAACTTCTTCTCTGACTATCTTCAAAAGGATGAACACAATAGATCGCGAAGCTAAGACACCGATGTCCCAAGAACCAGAAGAGATGAAGGAGATGCAAGATAAAGGAAGTTGGAAGACCGTAGAGAAGAAAAAGAAAGCTACAGCACCAATCTCGCCAATAAAGACGAGGAGCCAGATAATTAAAAACTAAGAAAATTGTAGGTCCGATAGACCAATTTGGTCTCAGTAGACGTTAACCACCACCATCATCATCATCATCAAAATAAATAAAAAGAGAATAGAAAAATAATAAAATAAAAACTACTAAAAGAATTCCATCATATTTTTAAAAGAAAGGAGAAGCAAGGCATTTGGATAAACATAGATTTGTTTATCATATTGATATATTTTTATAATAAATGTATGCTATTTCTAATTATTCTAATTCCATAAGGATGGTTTGGCTATTTTGAAGTTTTTAGTAAAATTCCGCAGCTATTTAACGAGAATATCAGTGTAACTATTAAAAACTTAGATTCTGGATCCCAAATATGAAATTTGGACATGAGGCGGCATAGTCACTCGCGATGGTCAACAATTGTAGCAGCAGCGCCGGGCTAATCTTCATGTTTTGGACTATTACTCTGCGATACGAAAGACAAGCAGAATAATATGTAGATCATGTGGTTGTTCGGGACTCTTTACTTGTACTGTTATTGCTCTAAATATTGACTTGTTCAATGTGGTGCACTAAATTTGTGGAAGTCAGGTCAGAGAAGGGTCTAGATTTCTGGAAGTCCGAGCGGAGAAGGTGAGTGGGTCCTTCAAAGTTCATTCGGTTCACTGTATGATGGAGTCTTGTTCTTGGTCGTGGACGGTGATGTCTTGTTGCACGGCTGCCTATATATACAATGCTGTCGAATTTTTCACGGGTGTTGAACTTGATACTGGGCATACTTAATTTTTTTTTTTTAATTACCAAAATTGAACCCTATATTGCATATTGCCCAAAGTTCTGTAAAAGCAAACCCTGAATTGCGTGTTGGCCAAAGTAGCCGGTATTATATGTATAAATTAATCATGCATGCAACGGTTTTGGTGAGAAAATTTTTTGGTATTGAAATATCTAATATCGTAGCACAATCCTACGCTTACCCCATAAATCTATCACCCTTATTACTAGCAGCTTACCCTATACCTTCACCCGAAAAAAATGTACAGCGGAAGGAGATCTAAGTTGAAATCCTCTGCCCGAGCCATCACTGTGGCAGAGTTTAGTGTGTGCAACCAATATTTCCAACCCTATACCCCATTAATACACTGTCGTTGAAAGTGTGGCATGCCCATACATTCATCTCCTTTTCATCCACTACAGTGTGGCAGGCCTATACATCCATATTCTTCTCATCCATGTGCATCTGGTACTCCGGTAGCGCGCGGGTCTAACGAGGAGGTGGAGTTGCTCGAAAAGTTATGGGCAAGGATTTTTGTAAATCCAAGTTATAATGGTTAAACTTCAAAATTTTAGGTGTGGTAGACGTTTTTGATGGTGCTGAATCCATTTCCACCATCAAAAACACGATTCAAACATTGCCTTTACAAGATTTTTAGAAATTTTTTTACCCAGATTCCGACCATTTTTGACCGACCCCACAATTCCTCCGCCTCATTAGAGGCCTCCCTCTCTCGTAGTGCCAACATAATTCCTCCCACACAATTAATGCAACATGTACGTGGTCGTAGGAGGCCCGAATAGTTGTATTTAATGCCACCTTCCCACCATATTTCAAAAGTTTATTTCAAACTCTTCCACTCGCGGGAGAATCACCATATTTTAGAGTCGAAAATTTGAGTGGGAATTTTAAAAGTATGAATTGAAATACGAGAAAGAGGGAAGTATGGAAAAACAAATACGCTGTCGTGAAAATGGGGCCGAATATCCCAATGACCTCTTCCCGTGCATACCTACCCAAAAGAGAGAGGTAATTATCTAGTTTTAATCTCCACTTCTGTGTGAGCTGCGGACCTCTAGTTTTAATCTCCACTTCTGTGTGAGCTGCGGTTGCAGTCGTTTTACATAAGAATAGTCAATTGAATGCTAGAGTGGGGTCGACTCTAGCAAGCAACGGTATGGGCTGGCTTGATCTGAGGAATCCCATAGTGGGCTCGACTGGAATATTGTGGATACGCGTTCTGGTCTCTGTATGAGAGTAAAGATCCGGTTGAGTTGGTGCTGGGACAAGTGCTTATGGCAGCGGGGAAACTCTGGCCTTTCTAGTGGACTGCCTCTACCTCTACTGCAATTGGCTTTTCCTTTGTAGCTTACGGATATGGGGAGGAAATAGAGTCTTTCACTGGATCTAATGAGTTAATTGGCGTTGGTCTCCCTATGATGAGAGTAAAGATTTGGTGCTGGGACAAGTGCTCATGGCAGCGGGGAAAACTTTGGCCTTTCTAGTGGACTGCCTTTGCCTCTACTGCAATTGGCTTTTCCTTTGTAGCTTACGGATATGGGTAGGAAATAGAGTCTTTGACTGGATCAAATGAGTTAATTGACGTTTTTCCTGCTTGTTTAGCTTTCCTGGTCAAAGAAAGATGCAAGATCTAACCAAAAAGTAAAACGAGTTAGATAAGAAGAGGGAATTTAGTAGGTCTTATGTGTCTTCTACGGGGCGAAGAGTAACCGCGGAAGATGCAAGATCCAACTAAAAGTAAAACGAGCTAGATAGGAAGAGGGAATTTAGTAGGTCTTACGTGTCTTCTAAGGGGCGAGGAGTAACCGCTGCGCTGAACACAGGAAGTTCATAAATCGCAACAAATAATATGGAACCATTGACTCCCTAGATGGGATGGTTCCATGGCCATGTATTTGGATTTTATTATCTTATTTGAATTTTTCGAGTGCTAAATTTACAATAAAATTAATTGATAATATTATTTTCTATCATTTTTTCAACTTGAAATTTTAGGGTTTTCAGTGTCATTTCTGAATAAAATGAACGATAACAAAATGTTTTCAACGGGGTAAATTGTTCCTCTTTAAAAAAAGTGAAACAAATCACTCTTGAATTCTCAGTGAATCTTCCTACTTTCGTTTTTCCTTGCGGCTGCCTGACAATTTTAAAGCTCCTTGTGACTGCCTAACATTTTTAATGCTAAAGAGATTTCATTTCTCCTTTTTTTTGTTGCAGTTTTAGATACTTATAACCTGCTTTCTATAATTTGTCTTATGGTTGAACAACTTGTAGCGAAATACGTTGTTATTGAAAATTTAATAGTGACATATTGTTATCCGCTAAATACTTTGAAAGCTTCTGCTAAAAAATCTCAAGTATTTGTATTTTACCAGAATTACATCATTGACAGTGACCTGCCTACAACTACCTTGGAAATCAAGGCAGTTCAAAATAATCGTACTTAATTAGTTCACTACCAATGTGACTTCTCTGACCATTCTTAGTCATTTCTACTACCCGGAGAACTCCCCTAGAAAGTAATAATGAGGTAAACACTTCTGTGGCCTTTATTATGGAGGAGGTAAATACTCACTTGACATTTTCGCGTTATTATGGAGGAGGAGATTGACCAGGGCAGACTTATAGGTGGCAAACTTGATCCTTCCCTTAGCCAACGTCAAAGTGGTGTATTGAAAGGTTTCAAGATTTAAAGGGAAGGAAATTGCTCTGCTGGGTTTCCTTCTTAGAAGTTCTCTCTCTACCAACAATTACGCGTAATCTACCCATATCCCCTCAATATATCCATAAGGAAATATTTTTAAAACGACTTCTGAGATTGGAAAGCTCTTCTGGAAAAACATAACCGAAAAACATGGTAGCCATTGCAAGGAATGCTGTCCTTAGATGGCAAAGATGTCTTCCAATGATCAATGACGTTTTACTTTGGTCAAGTTTCATTCAACATTTAACAAAAAAGTTCAAGGATTGAATTATCCTTAGAGATGAAGTCGTAAGTTTTTGCATAATTATTAAATCTACACTCTGCTTTTATTATTATCTGACGTAAGTTTTTGCATAATTATTAAATCTACACTCTGCTTTTATTATTATCTGATGTGGTTTTACCAATTGTTCGGGTTCCTCAGGTTTGGAAAAACCAAGTGTAATATTAATTTAACAGCATGTCCGTTCAATTTACCGAATTTTCTTAAATTAATGGTTAATCTAGTTGATCCAATTGCCTCATGCGAAATAAAATTCAAATCTATTATATTTTCGATCCAGATTTCCAAGTGGAAGAGTTGAAGCTTTTTTTTTTTTTTCAGAAAGAAAAAGCTTCATGATTTATATTAAGAGTATATAAAAGTCCAGATGCAAGCGAAGGCATGAGGCCTTGATGCGAATTATACAGAAATCTGTTACTGTCCAGAATCAGCAAAGCATAGATCTTAGAGATAAACAAAAATTATGAGTGCATGGCACTACAGAGACTTCAGAAAGAAGGAACCATCTAAACCAGGATTTTAAAATTCTGAATTCAACCAAAAATTCCCCTGATGAGAAAGACAAAAATGCCAAGACCGAAGTTAATCCTCAGAAGGCAAATATCCCAAGATTTTTGTCAAAATGAAGTCAAGAGGCAGACTGGAATTCTGGAAAATGTGATCGTTCCTCCACTTCCAAAGGAACCAGTAGGTGATGATGAAAAGAGAGCGCCAAGAGGGACGTTGCACACTCCACCAGTCGAAGGCATCCTGAACAGAAGGAAAAACTCTGTGAGAAAAACCATAGATTAAGGACAGCACATACCAGATTGAGGAGGAAGCGCCACATTGGAAGAACATATGAATGTTGGATTCAACATTGTTGCAGCACATCTGACATTGGCTCGGCCCCTGCCAGCCTTTCCTTTGCAAGACCTCCCAAGAGAGATTTCTATTTGAGAAAAGAAGCCAGGAGAATAGAATCATCTTAAGTGGGCAGGAGGCTTTCCAGAAAGGGAGAGGAAAGAGAGGCGAGGGAGGCGGCTGGACCGAGGAGAGAGCTGCATATAATTCTTTAACAGAAGTTAGAAGAGCAGGCTTTTCAAGGGACCAGATGAGCTCGTCAGCAGAGCCCGATTGCAATCTTCCTTTGCTGGAGAAACTATTGACAGCCGAATCCCATGAGGGACGGAGAGAAGGAGGGATGGAAAGATCATCTGCGCTCTTCCAAACAGGAGCTTGAGAAATCCAGGATTGAATTAACTTATTCCATGTAAAGAGGCCTTTTGAATGGAAGAAGTGAACTAAATCTGGAGAGATCAACGATTCCAGATTATGCTGAGTTGGATCGAGGCCGATAAAAACACTGGAACCGGATGAGAGGGACCATTTAAGCTTTTCTAAGAAGAAAGATTGAAGCTTCCTGAAGCTTTTCCAAATGATGGAGCCAGACCTGATTCCGAGCGACTTCCTTCTGAACCAGAAGGCCATATTCCTCCCTTTAAGATATTTTTGATTTATAATGCTGCTCCACTGGCTTTTACCATAGATACCTCTGATAAGCGATTTGCAGAGAAGAGCTTTCCCAAAAGGAGACATATTCAGGAGGCCCCAGCCGCCCTTCTTCTTCGGCTTTGATAATAATTCCATCTTTGCTAAGTGAAACTTGGACTGGATAGAACGACCGCCCCATAAGAAGTTTGCTGCCAGAGAGGTCATCTTTTTTGTAATGGAAGAAGGAAGAAGGAAAAGGTTCGCCCAATAAACCGCCATTTGAGAGAGAACAGCTTGAACCAAGATTAACCTGCCAGCTAAGGAAAGAAAGCGCATCTCCCATCTAGATATTTTGCTGTAGAGTTGAAGCTTTTTATGATATATTAAATTCAATTTTTTTTTTTAAATTCTTTTCCATATCAATTTAATTTATATAAACATATATTAGTTGTTTCGTATCATCAAAATGAACTTATATTAATTATTTCATACAATTAAACTAATGTTCTTTCTTTGGACCTACTTCCCTAAACAAACTTCATATTTACACCATTGAAAATGAATTGCATCCGTTGATTTTGAAGTACTGACCACCGTTCCAATAGGAAATGGACTAATAGCCCAATGAAATTATTTTAGCAGTTTTGAATAGACCATGCAATTACATTAATATTCTTTTAATAGGTTGTTATTATTGATGGTAAAGAATTTGTTAGAGTTAATAAATTTAATGAGAAAAACGTGAATGTTTTAATGTAGTATTATTTTAAATTTAAATAAATAGTATTATTGTAAATTTCTCTAAATATTTTTAGAGTTTTTATTTTATTACATATGGAATATTATTATGTATTTGAGGCAACAAAAATTTATTGAATTTTTTCTTTTATAAAAAATTATAGTGTCTTTTTATTTTTTACTAAGAAAGGGAGGTTCAATTTATTTTTGCTAACTAGTTGTCATACAGGTGAAAAAAAATCCATTAGAAATAATGCTTAAATATCCATGAATCTAAGAGATTGTTAAAGCTAGAGTAAGAGATAAGATCAGAATGCTAAAATCAAATTGCTCAGTAATTATTTTAGCACTCTCGGTGTTATAATTAATTGTAAAAAATTGATTACTTAAAAGGCTACGATGAAGTTAATCAATATATATTAGTGTTCTAATGCATTATTATTTTTAATATAAATAATTAATGTGAATTGTAAACCTATATAGACATTTTTATCATCCCAGTTGAATAGTTAGCTCCCATGACTCTATATTGAGGGTATTATTATGCATTTGAGGCAAGAGAGGATTTAATAAAATGTCTCTTTATGAATGGTTTTTAATTGGTAGTGTTCTTGATTTCAGTGGGAAAGACAGGGTCCATTGATTTTTTCCAAAGAGGCGTCATGTGGGTGAAAATATTCTAAAGGAAAAAAATTCTTAAAGATCCATGAATTGTCTTTTTGTGATATATCCTTAATAAGTGATTAAATACAACTATGAAAATAAGATAATATTGAAGAGTTGAGGAAATAATTTTTATTATGTTTATGGGAAAAGAACATTGTAACACCACCGTGTAAAAAAAAATAAAAACCTTCTCTTAATCATTTCAGGGTATTTAGCTATGATGCTTTGTATATGTTCCAAATGAGAATAAGAGTAAGCCATATAAGAAAGTTGAAAATTGTATCCTTATTGAATTTAAAAAATGTTATAGGCTTTGGAACTCAAAAACTAAGAAGGTTATGTATAGTTGAGATGTGGTATTTAGAGAAGTCAAAGATGATTTCAAACAAAATGTCCTACTAAGGGAGAAAGAACTAGAAAGACAGAATTTGAATTGAATGATGATGAATGAAATTCTACATAATAATAAGAATTGGAAGAAGAAAAACCATAAAATCTGACACTAGGGAGATTGGTTCAAGAAAAAAAGCAGCTAGATAGATATACTCCACCTCATTTCTATTCAAAATTCTCTTTCTTTATCACTGATAATGATCCTAAAATTGTTAGAGAGGCAATGGATTCACATGATATAAAACTATGGAAAACGGTCATGGTTGAAGAAATGACATATCTAGACAAGAATGGAGCTTGGGATCTAATGGAGTTGCTAGTTGGTAGAAAATCCAGTTGCAACAAAATGGTGTTTAAAAAGAATTTGAATGCAGAGGGGAGAGTGGAGAAATACAAAGCTTGAATAGTAGCAAAGAGTTATTCTTAGGTAAAAGAAATTGATTTTGGTGATATTTTTTTCTCATGTTGCCATGTTAATTTTTATTAGATTTATTTTATTTTTTGTTGTTTCTTTTGATCTTGAAGTAGAATAAATGGACATGAATACAACATTTCTACATGAGGATTGCGAAGAAAAAATCTACATGAAGTGGCCAGAAGAATTTTTTGTGAAAGGAAAGAAATAAATAGTTTGTTGGAAGAAAAACTCCCTTTATAGGTTAAAACATTATTATTGTTATTGTTATTATTATTATTATTATTATTATTATTATTATTATTATTATTATTATCATTATTATTATTATCATCTTTCTTTTTGTTTTTTGTTTTTTTATTTTTTTTTATTTTATGATTGTAAATATGAACACTGAACCTTATTTAAAGGTGTTTTTATAATTTTTCTAGCACCATTATTGTGTATAGATAGCAAAGTTTGCCTATATCTTTTAGAACATGAATATTAGATTAGTCTTCATAGAGCACACACTTTATATAAAATATGACACACACGACACACTGACACTTACCAAAAACCTCAAACTATAATATCCCCATCCCTTTAACTCCAATTATCACATTTCAAATTGTATGTACATTTTGTTTTATATGAATAATACACTTTAAAAGAGTTCCATATCAACTACACCTGTGATATATTCTTTGGAATTTTCATGAAGTTCATGACATAAATGTCCATGATTATAATACATAAATGATGTAAATTGCCATGATTCTTTCTTTTATTACATGCTTGTTAGTAGCTTGATGATTTACTTCATGCAGTGCTCTCACAAGATAGTGAGGAGGAGTCGTTAATAGACACTTAAATTTTTATAAGGTTTTAAGGTTTTCTATGACCCCCACATAAAAAATTGTCATAAATGAAAAAGTTATAACTCATATATTAAAAAATTTTGTATTTTAAACTTTAGTTCTTCTAATAGGAATCATTTCTCAACTTTCTTGAAAGAATATTTGAAAAGGCCGAAATGACAAACTAAAAAAAGAGACTCAATTTTACATTACTTTTTTATTTTTTAATCTCAACAAACTCTTTTAATAAAGGATATACATATATGATTTACAAATGAGTTTTACAAACCCCAATATCCATGAAAATGAGCTTATCCAAAGAGATAACAAGTGATATCTTTATATTTATTTTTTCATAAATATTTAAATTTAAGTCACTTACATTATTTACGTTTATTATAATAAATTGATATACATTATTATGTTAATAGACATGTTTAATTTGGAATATAATTTTCAAAATTTTAATTTAAATATCAATAATTATTAAGTAGGAGGTAAAAATTTAACCTCTGCAAAATGTGCTAGAATATTCATAAATCAAAGATTGAGATTTATAGTTATGTTTTTTTTTAATTAAACTAATTAATCAAAAAAAAGGTCATGCCATGGTAATGATCAATAATATTGTAACAAAATCTATTTATAAATTAAGATTTTACATGGTAAAGTGGTGTTGAATCTTCATGATCAATAATCTTGTTACATATTTTTTAAAATATATTATTCATATATTAATTCTTCAAATAATAATAATAACAAAATAAGTTAATTTTCATGTTTTCTCTTTCAAAATTTTCCATGTGAAATGTATTTTGAGGTAAGTGTTTGCTGTCTATCAATATTTATTATCAATTTAATTTATATGGCCATTCTAGTTTATACATAAGCATATGCCCCATTATCATTCAAAAATTACCATATATTATTCACTTAAATCAAGTGGATTATAATTGTAATTAAGCTATAACTTATTTTTTTTATAAGATATAACTTAAATATATTATAAAAGTATTTTAATAAAGCATATTTTATAGTAATAAATAAAATTGTAATTTAAATTGTTATTTTCTTTTATTAAGATTAAGATGGAATATTATTATAAAGTATATAATGTCATGAATTCATAAATTATATTTAAATTGAAATCATTTTTTATTTATTAAATTTTAAATTATTTTTAATAATAAAAATAATAATTTAATTTTAAAGTTATGATTGTGTCAAATAAGGGATTTTATCCACATAACAATTTGGTTAAAAAAAGAGTTTATAAAGGTCTACATACTTTATTCCATCTAGATTTAAATGATAACTTTATAAGAGAATTTTTTAATAATAATGTCGTGATTGGGTCAAGAGACACTTTGCAACCCAATATGGTAGAGATGTTGTAATGTAATGTTTAAAATTTTGACTAAGTCAAATTACATAAAAATAAAACTAAATTAAATTAAATTTAAATAAAAAACATTAATGTAATGTAATGCAAACGTTTTAATTCAGTCAAAATAAGATTATAAAGAAATAACAGAATAAAAACAAACCTATAAAAATAAAATTAAAGTTAAAATAAAAATGGCCCATGCTATTGAGAACCCATGATATTCTTGTGAAATATATCCTGTTTAAAGGGGAAAATTAAACCAGCTTAGATCCATCTTGATCCAGACTTATGCAGGAACACAACAAAATACAGAAACATCCATATACATAGAGATGCAACATAAATAAAACTTCATTTCATTAATATCACAGAATTAAAATATGCTTACATACAAAAACAAAAACAAACTATCTTGGGTGATGGTAGCTTATCTCTTAGAAGAGATGTGGCGACTACATGCCTCTAAACTGTGTTACGATGAGGCTCAAAGGCCTATTTATTATGGAGAAACACTGGAAAACCCTAAACATCCAAAAACCTAACCCTAGGAGATGAAGTGCCAAAATTGTGGGCCCCGTTTGGGTAAATTGGTACGTCAACTTCTTGGGGTCGTAAGTTTGGCATATGATCTCTGTTTGGCTATCATAATACCTCGTTTCGAAGATTTTGAAGAGGAGGTAAAAAATGTTTCTTAATCAATTTAGGACTCTTCCGATCTCTTTGTTTTCTCTAAAAATGTCTTTTAGTCACTCAAAGTGGTTCCAGAAGTTTAGGACCCAAAAAACTGCCAAAAATAATAAGTTATGTTATAATTAAGGAAAATGAAAAGAAAAAACGGTGGGTGTCCAAGTGGAATAGGCAGGTGGTCACCAATATCCACTTGGATCGGTCCTCCTCGATTAGGAAGGTGTCCAAGTGGAATAGGCAGGTGGTCACCAATATCCACTTGGATCAGTCCTCCTCGATTAGGAAGCAATGGTCCCCATTGCATTGAGTGCCTCCATGAGATGGGGAAACTTATGTTGAAATTGATCCCCAGTGAGCCACTTGTCTTGGTGCAGGAGTTGGACAAATTTGACAACCCGATATAGTTGGATCTTCTGCTAGTGAGTGTTCTTGATTTGCATATCCATGATCCGATCAGTTTTGGTAGTCTTCCACACATCAAAGGGTTCGATAGGCACCTGGTGATAACTAGACTTCAAGTCAATCTTGTTGAAATATTTGGCTCCCTTGAGCTGGTCCAAAAGGTCATCAATCTGTGGGATTTGGTACCTATTTCAGACAATGATCTTGTTCAGCACCAGAAAGTCAATACAGAGTCTCCAGGTCTCGTCATTCTTCTGTACCAATACAATAGGGCTCCCACAGGGTGATGAGCTTGGCCTGATGTGCCCTTTCTGCAACAACTCTTGATATATGCCTCTTGATATCATCGTTCTCTAGAATAGAGCATCGATAGATCGATCCATTAGGTAGTGATGCACTTAGGGTCACGGATCGATGGAGTCCTTGACCTGACAGTACAGAGGTACCCATGTAGGTGAGGCGAAAATATCCCTATACTCCTCCATGACCTTGTCCATCTGTTGCTGCTGTGGGGAGGAACCCTATTTGGTAGTCGTGGCCACAACCTTCTTCTTGCCCTGAGGGAATAAGGAAAACAAATTTCTTGGTTTGGGAAATGATCTTACTACATTTCTTTGCAGTGATCAAAGAGATGGTGGTCGGTGGGGCTACCTCCAGTATCTTGTACAACTTATCGCCCAAAGTAATAATCACAGAGCGAGATATAGATTCATTAAACATGTCACTTCCACAAGTATGGTTTTCCTAATAATAAATTACAAATTTCAAGAGGAGAAACATCACACAATACCTCATCCGTGAAGGGATTGATGCTGTAGGGAAGGTGGCACTGCTGGCTGACGTGAAGAGCTCATCCTTGGTGAAGCCATATGATGCTGTGCGACTACGGATGTGCTGTAGTCAATAGGCCCAGCCGCTTCACAACTTCTGCTGAAATGAGGTTTTTTTGTCTCCCGCCGTCGATAATTAACTGCAGCCGAGAACCCTTCACCCACATTTTTTAGTGGAAGAGGCGTTCCTCCTCCTCTATATCTTCATGCTCATTCTTCTAGATCTTAGTGGGGGCCACGGTGGCATTGGGCTCCACGTCAATGATCTGCGTCCCTTTGTCATTCCCCTTGTTAGGTTTTGACTCAGATTTAGAACATGTGTCTGGTTCAGAAGCCTTCATCTTGGCCACCATTTACTACTTAGCCTGACACTCACTTGTGTTATGAGTTGAGCTCTTATGGAACTCACACCATTTTCATGTGTCCTTCTTTATCTTCGTGGTGTTGTTCTTTGCTTGTGGCTTCAATGGGTTGTCTTGGGTCGCCGCATCTTAGCTTTGTCCTTTGCTCTGTGGTTTGGAGGTGTCTTTCCCTTGCTTCATATTCACAATCCAAAGTCTCGCTTCTTCTGTTTAAACTTCTATTCAATCTTGACTGCTATGATACCACTGATCCAGACTTATGCAAGAACATACGAAAAATACAGAAACATCCATAGGCACAGAGATGCAATAGAAATAAAAATTCATTTCATTAATATCAAAGAACTGAAATATGCTCACATATAGAAATAAAAATAAACTAGCTCGGGTGATGGTAGATTTTCTCTGAGAAGAGATGTGGAGGCTACATGCCTCTAAACTGTGTTACAATGAGGCTCAAAGGCCTATTTATTATTGAGAAACACTGGAAAACCCTAAACATCAAAAAACTTAACCCTCGGAGAAGAAGAGGCAAAAATGTGGGTCCCGTTTGGGTAAATTGGTACATCAACTTCATGGGGTCATAACTTTGGCATAAGATCTCTGTTTGGATATCATAATACCTCATTTCAAATATCTCGCTGAAAACAAACTAACTTACTAACTTGGGACTTTTCTCGTCTCTCCATTTTCCCTAAAAATATATTTTAGCCCCTCAAAATGGCTTTGGAAGTTTAGGACCCAAAAAATTGCCAAAAATAGTAGGTTGTGCTACAATTAAGGAAGCTAAAAAGAAACAATGTTGGGGGTCCAATCGGAATAGGCAGGTGGCCGCCAATATCCACTTCGATCACATCTTAACTCGAGATCTACCAAGCACTTAGAGGGCTCAAATCTCTTGTTATGCAAGCCTATTTTAGAGTGAAAAGATATTTGATCTCTCTCGGCACTTGCTATATCGGGAGTTAAGATGGATCTAGGCATCCTTAAATAATAGTAATGAGTCAATCCACATTTATGAATACTAATTTAACAAGTGTTTAATGCATTTGAATATAAAATTAGTTAAATATTTCTTTGCCTTGAAAATAATATTGAGGTAGTTATCCACATAGTGTTATAACATTCATAAGATTTTTTTGTTGAAGAGTACTTTTGCTTTTGGTCTTAGACATTTGATTTTTTGACAAATTGAATCAAAAGAAGGGGAGTATTGGTGTTACAATGTTAAACTCACTCCACCTAGCCTTGTTTGGTAACAATCAAGCATAGTCCTATGAGATCAAGTATTCATATTCCAACATTGGACCAAAATCCTACTTCTTCTTTGTTTGCCACTTGCAAATGTCTTACAAAGCTTGCTAAAGTGCTTGAAATTGTTTTGACTTCTCATTTATTAAAAAGTATTTTATGTTTATAATTTCCATATAAAAATTTGATCATTAATTTAAATGTTCCATTGCCCTCAGTAGCTCCAAGGGTTAGCTCAATTGGTCAAGCTAGTCATTAAAGCACCTTTGCTATTGAGAGGTCACAAGTTCAATTCTGTTGACACTCTCAAGTAGACTTGATAGTTGATAGTTGACCTAGTATAAATATTCTATGAATGTAATGATCACCACATAAAAAATAAAAAAATAAATTATAAAAGACATTGAGTTGAAAAACTATTAATAATATAACCCATTCCTTTCATTATCATAAGTGAGATAACCAAAAGAGGATGCCAAGGAGATGGATCATGAACAATGTAAAGAGGTGTAAACTGGATTGTTTTCATTTTCCTTTTACGATATAAGCCAATCATATTTGAGACAAGTTTTATTTAAGTTGGTCACGAGTAGAGAATGGTATGCATATAATTATGTTTTTTCTCATTACTTTGAGTAGGGTGAAGTCTATAAAATGGAAGTTGTTTGCACATTTTATTTAAATATTGATAATTTTCCAAAAATCTAATTTATTATTATTATCAATGTTTTAATTTATTATTTATATATAATTAATTAATAAATAAATAAATGTTTATCTATCGTTATGCTAAGTTTACAAATTTGATTTGTGAGAGAAAGTTTTAGATTTTAAAATTTTTCAAATACTTTTAAATTTTGAGAATAAATATTTTAATCCATTTACTCTAATTAATAGCATATATGAAAATATTTTTCTTCGTCTATTGGTCCAGCCATGATTCAACTTTTTATGAACAATTGTGTTGTCTTATATTTTTTCCATTCCATGATGTCATTAAATATTACACGCTATTAAATAAAATTGGTTAATAATAATAAATTTATACATTATAATAGATACAATAATTTGTACCATGATTGTCGTTGAATTGAGAAGTTTCTTTACAACTTTATGCTACGAAGTATTTACTATGTTAGATAACTTTCGCAGAAGGTAAAAAGGAAAAATGATATTGGGATGGTGAAAAGAAAAAAAATTATACAAAAATACTTGAAAGCACCTAGGTTGGAGTCCCAGAAAACAATACATAGAGCATATATGCTCAACTAGTATTGCTCTTACTAAACTCACTAGGCTTACCATTTTGAGAACTAAAACAACTCACCATGTTTAGGTAACTTGAACATGTTAATGGATTTAATTAATGTTTTTTGTATTTTTGTTCCTCTTTGTAATGAATATTATAGGCTTACCACTTTGAGAACTAAAACAATTCACCATGTTTAGGTAACTTGAACACGTGTAGGGATTTAATTAATGTTTTCTGTAATTTTTTCTGGTCCTTTTGTAATGACTATTATATTTTTGAATGATAAACTAAACTTTCTCTTGATATAGAATGATGTATTATAAAAGTGTTTTTCACATTTGAAATTGTTTTACTAGATTGTCTTATATGAAATTTTAATTTGATACACAACCATAATCATTTAATTGATAGACAGCTACAATAGTCTATTACACTTAACTATTGAAAAGAGACTAAATCTAAAACATGCAAATATAATCTAACTTTCGAGAACTATTTAATCACCTAAAAAGCCAAAAGATAAATATGTTTAAAAAAATTGTGAAATTGTCTCATCTTTATGATTGGACATTGGAACTATGTTTAGAAATGTTCTCAATATTGTAACATTGAAACCGTGTTTAGAAATATTCTCAATCTTGTTATATTTCAAACACAAATCAATATTTAATTACAAAAAATCTTAAATCAATATTTTATTAAGACAACACAAATTTTATATGGAAAATCCAACTGGAAAAGTGAAACAATCTACAACTCTTTTATTAATAATAAAATATACATCAAACTTCTCCTCTACTTCAATGTTCTGTACCTTTTACTCTCTATTTATTTTGTGAGAGTCATCTACACTAAACTTTTTCTCTCTATTCATTTTGTGAGAGTCATCTAAGCTGAAAACATAACCGTAGACATCTCACTATATTTTATTTTATTATATTTGGTCTCAGAAGAAATATAACATCTAATTATTATCAACATTAATTATTTCAAATATAAAAGAAAATTAATTAAATGATTTATTTCAATGATATTTATAATGATAATTTGAAAAAATCTATTGTTATAAATGATAATATATTGAATTAAATCAAATCTAAAGGAAACATGAAGGGTGAAAAGATTACCTTAATGAAAATTTCAAAAAAAAATATTAATTTAGTAAAACTCATTTAGTTCAGCAAAGTCAAAAACAAAAAATTATGTGAAAAGAGTGCAAATAAACATTTAAAGATTATGACAATTATTAATGTAACTACCTGTCAAAAGCATATGATAGAATCAGTTGGATCTACTTAAGGATGCTCTTAACCCACTTGGGTTTTAAAAATGATTTTATCAGCTGGATAATGGGATGCATCACTAGTGTCAGCTTTGCTATCCTTATAAATGGGGCAGCCTCCCCCTTCTTCAAAGGGCGAAGGGGTCTAAGACAAGGATGCCCGTTGTCTCCCTTGTTATTCTTGCTGGTGGCAGAAGGGCTGAGCCAACTGATTCGGAAAGCCAGGAGGGAAGGAGTTGTAAAAGGACTAGAAGTAGCTGTCAACATGTTCATAACCCATCTCCTCTTTGTTGATGATATTCTACTGTTCTCAAATGGAAATCTGGATGAGATCAAGGAATTTAAAAACATTCTAGAACTCTTTATGAAAGCAACAGGCATGCAAAAAAACTACAGGAAATCTCAGCTAATAATGGAAGGATTTGACAGGCACGAAGAAACTCTGATCACCTCAATTCTTCCGTATGATGTACTCAGGATGGAAAACTCGTTCAAATATCTAGGTTTTTGGCTGAAACCAAATACATATAGGAAACAAGACTGGATCTGGCTGATTGCAAAGATAGAAGCGAGAATTTCTCACTGGAGCTACAAATGGCTATCTAGAGCAGGGAGATTGACATTAATCAAATCTGTATTACTAGCCATGCATGTTTACTGGGCAGCATTAACATGGGTTCCAAAAGGGATCCTGGACAAGATAAGAAGAATATGCAGCAGGTTCCTTTGGGCAGGATCAAAGGAGGACTCAGTTCTTCCTTGGGTAGCATGGGATAAAGTGGCACGGCCAAAAGAATGGGGAGGATGGGGGATAAAAAACCTCCCTGACTTTAGCCTATCCCTGGCAGCAAAATTAGGATGGAGAATAATCAAAGCAGAAAACCTGTGGACAAGAGTTGTGAAGAGGAAATATATAGATCCCGTTCCTTTAGAACACTGGATCAGGAACCCAAGAAAGGAAGAAAAGAATGTCTCAGTGGTGTGGAAAGCAACGATGAAGGCCTTCAAAGTAATTGAACAGGGTTTGTCATGGCAGATAGGGAACGGACAAAATCTAAGGGTAGGGAAAGACCCCTGGGTTGGATGCAATGAAAAATATGCCCTATCTCCCGGTTCAATCAGACACCTGGAATCTAAAGGAGTCTATCTTCTAAGTCAAGTGGAAAAAGTGGGCTTCTCAACGATATGGGGTCAAGCATGGAAATCTGGAGAAGAATTAGGACTCGGGCCAACCTGGTGGAATGGATGGAGAGGTTTCGCAGAAGAATTAGCTAGATCAAACGTAAGATTAAAAGACAGACAAGATCAGCTGGTGTGGGCACATGCGGAAACTGGATCTTATTCCCCAAAATTCGATTATAAGTTCCTAATGTCAAAAAAAGGATGGGGAGACCCAGAATGGTGGGCAAAGTTATTATGGAAGCTCAAATGCCCAGCCAAAGCCAGACTTTTCTTCTGGTGTATCCTAAAAAAGAAAATCCCCACCTAGGATATCCTCTAATCCATGTACAAACAGGGCCCGGGGAGATGTACTCTTTGTAAACAAGATTCTGAGAGCATCAATCATCTTTTCATAGATTGTTCATTTACGAAAACAGTATGGGCTGAGGTTGGGAATCTCATCAACTTTCAGGGATCGTGGGAAGGAGGAAATTTTCAGGAGGCCTGGGACAGATGGTGGAGACAACACCCTAAAAGGAATAGGTGGAATCTACCCCCAATCATATGTTGGGGAGTCTGGATTGCCAGAAATAGAAGCATTTTTACAGAAAAGGAAACCTTAGCTGAATCAACGGCAATTCAGTGCACATCTATTCTTTCAAGTATTCCTGAGGCAGAGGAAAGAGGAACCCCAAGGCTGATAAAAGAAGAACAAATCAAAGAAGGAGTCCCTTGGGCCTATTTTGATGGAGCTTCTCAAAACAACAAAACTGGAGCAGGAATAATAATCCACCCAAACGAAAACCAATCTTTGAAAGCATCAGTAGGCTTAGGATCAGGGACAAACAATTTTGCTGAATTATCAGCTCTAAAACTTCTTCTATGCTGGCTCATTCGCAGGAACATTCCATCAGTTCAGATCTTCGGAGACTCCTTAATTGTCATAAAATGGGTCAATGGTCAGAGTAGATGTCAAAATTATATGCTTCTTCCATTACTAGAAGAAGTTCAGGCTTTAAAACGATCTAATGATTTTTCACTATGCCATATATACAGGGAACGAAACATTCCAACAGACAGGCTTTCTAAGGATGGTTTACAGCAGGCTCTGGGCAGCTGGAAAATAGAGGAAGAGACACATGGACAGATCTGTGTGTCGGATCAGCCACCCTACTCATAACATTCATACTTTGCTGATCCTCTTTCAGCGTTTTTGATCTTTTTGCAATATTAGACCATGTTACATTCTGTTTATATTTTCAAAAACTTATGTTTAAAGTTTTGAGCAACACAATTCCTGTTGGGTTGTATTCCTCCTAAGAGGAGACCCCAGAATGGAACTTAGATCTGAAACCGCAAAACATAATCGAGTTTTTCTTATCTGATACTTATAGTTTTGAAAACTGGAAACGTAAACATGAGTAATGAGGTTCATGTTTTCAGAAGACAGATTAGCAGCTGAATGCATAGAAAAGACTATTCTTTTCTATTGCAGATTTTAATTCAGCACATCTCAAACGAATGCCTGGCATATGCAATGTAACTTTTTATATTACTTATAAAAAGTTCGTTTTTTTCTTTGGAAAAACTATTAATGTAACCTAATTTTGTTTTATATCTTAAATTTTAACATTATATGTATATTTTACAATTTTATTTTGTTATAATATGATTTTAGAATTTTTGTTTATTTTTAATTTATGAAATATAAAGTTTAAATGTAACTTCGAATTCTAGTCATTGTTTAAGAAAATTTTGTTTCTACTCATTGACTTGGGAATGCATCAGTACAAATTTGCAGATATTTTTTGTATCTCACATTTGACCTTTACACTATAAATAAAACATAAAATAAATTACATTTTAAAAATCCAGAAATATTATAACACAAAATTAAATTTGATTTCTTGAGTTCCACAAACTAGGTGGATATTGTTATATAAGTAGTAAATTGCAATGTTAAATGTTTAATTTAAATGTTATTTAATTCTTTTAATTTATTAGGAGTTAATTTTTTTTTTACTATCAAGTTGTGCACAACTTGTTTTTATTAGTCAAAATATTTCTTGAAATTAAGTGTAGGAAAACCAACTATGTACTTGACCAAAGGTGTCATACATTCTTCAATGCATGACCCTTCATTATTACTAGACCAACAAGTACACATTCATCATGGCGATGCATTTGTAATGTGAATGGTAGTATTTTTCAATGGATATCATTTGTAATGTGCATGGAATTATTTTTCATTCATATGTGTATTACTTGATATTGATGAGGTGTCATTGGAAAGAGATAATGCTTGTGGCCATTTCACTTCATTCTTATATGTAGAATGAGCTAATCATTCCAATTTGAAATAGAATGACAACTTGATGACCATGACCTAGGACCAAGTAAGCATGTTTTGTTCCCTGGACAAACACACATAAAATAAGACTCTTAATCAATACCATGATGTCAACTCCAAGTTCACATGTTAAATATGTAGGATGTTCCATCTACATATCTAACATGGAAGGCATTCGTTCTATGTTAAAAACCACAAAGGGAAAGTTTGGGCTTTAATTAATACATGCATGTCTTCCGTATATATACATATGTTTCGTATATGTTCTTCTTCTGTATAGGTTCATATATAGAAGATATTGTTGGGTCCCTATAATACTAGTGATTACCCCATTACTATTGTAGTTATACCCCCTATTTATATTGTTGTGCCCCTATTACCCCCATATTGTTATTTCTGTGCCCCATAGAATCCCTCTATTGTTATTTTTGTGGCTTTATATTATTATTGTTAGGTCGGCTGGATTATATTGTGACTCCTTAGACTCCTATATATAGAAAGGAGGTTTTGTCATTTGTATCATCCAAGAATTGTTCATTTATGTAATGTAAAGGAGGTTGCCCCCTCAAAGAGGCTGAATTCTAAGGCGTGGATTTATCTTTTCTATCTTTTCTTGAGCTGGTTTCATAACATTTGGTATCAGAGCTTTGGATTCTAGGGTTTCGCTGATCCAAACAGGTCATCGTGGAATTTTCGCTATAACTTTTTTCTGTGATGTTTCAGAAGTCGCGAAAAAAACCCATTTGAGAAGAATTGGCGCTGAACCTTGGGTCCGAATTTCAGAGCTTTTGGCGCGATATTGTCGGAGATATGATCTGAGGAAGTTGGCCTTTTTGCAGACTCCTGAATTACATTCAAAACAGGTGACCTGGGGAAAATCGTCATAACTCTCTCTCTGAGGATCGGATTGAAATTTCGTAAAAAGGTATAGAAAGATGACGGACTGTAGTTTTTTGTATGTGTGTTTTAGATTCAAAGGTTGAAACAGTGACTCGTGGCACGTCGTACAAGTTCGCTCTACTGAACCAGTCTAAAAGCAAGTCACTGTGGGAGATTTCACATAACGCTTCCTTGGAGAATCCAATTTGGCTCAGACTTGTGGAATTGGAAAGAGGACGCAGAAGGCTACTGCAGGTAGCAATTTCAGAATTGGATGATCTGAAATTACATAGATACATCAGATTCAATATCAGGCATCTATAAAGTGAAAAAAGGTGTGTAGTTTTTTTTTTAATTTTTGTGTAAGCTTGGTTTAACGGAATTCAAAGGGCATAGTAAAACATTATTATCGGTAACTGATGCCCCGAGGAAAGAAAATGCAAACACCTAGTAAGGAACCTGAAAGCTCTAGCATGACTCATGAAGAAGAGGAAGAAATGCTACATGATATATCAAAATTACAAGAACAAGTGCAACAAATGTCACGCTCACAAAAGCTAACAGAAGCTAAGATAAGTGGCGTGGAATCTAAGATAAATGGCATGGAATCTAAGGTAAATGGCGTGGAATCTAAGATAAAGGGCATGGAAGCTAAGGTGAATGGCATGGACGCTAAAATTGATGGCATTGATGATAAGATGGATGAATTGAAGAAGTTGCTACAAGAAAGGGTCACTAATGGTGAAAAGGTAGTAAAGGAAACTCATGATGAGAATAAAAGAAATGTTAATCATGATTCCATAGACTCTAATGTTGGATCGAAGACTCACCATGTTCCAAAAATCGATATGAGGAAGTTTGATGGCAAGGATCCCGCCACATGGATATTACAGATGGAGCAATTCTTCGATCTCAATAATGTGCAAAACACACAAAAGGTACGTATGGCAACTTTATATTTGGAACCAAATCAGTTTGTATGGTATCAATGGCTTTGTTCTCATAAACAATTTATCACTTGGGCAATTTTTACGGAAGAATTGATAGCACATTATGAGGATACAAAAAGCAACACTTTTTTTAGCCAATTGATAAGTCTCAAACAAAAGGGTTCAATAATGGAGCACATTGAGGAGTTCCAAAAATTGAACATAAGGGTAAAAGATATTCCAGAGGAGCATAGGATTGATGTGTTCATAGGGTCTTTAAAGGATAATATCCAACATGATGTGCGCCTTTGGGAACCTGATTCATTAGAGAAGGCATTCAGGTTAGCAAGAAAAATGGAAAGCAAAATTATGGCAACTAGGAAGCATACCGTTCACAACTATAAAGACGGAAGTGTTGTTTCCCATAGTCTTCCACAACCTACAAGGTTGACACCACAACAATTGGAAGAAAAAAGAGCAAAAGGGCTTTGTTACAATTGTGATAGCAAATACACAAAAGGTCATAAGTGTGCTGAGAAGAAATTATTCTACATAGATTGTGAAGAGGAAGAAGAAAAGGAGCAAGAAAGGTCAAAAGAAGAGGATATATTCCAGGAACAAAGCCTAGATGAAGAACAAATAAATCCTACCATATCTTGTAATGCATTGGCGGGAATTACCACTCCTCAAACCATCAAGATAGAAGGACAAATCAAGAAGAAAAAGGTAATAGTGTTGATTGATTCAGGAAGCACCCACAATTTTATTCATTGTAGGGTAGCAAAAGAATTGAATTGCTTCCAGTATCTAGCACCAGAGTGTCAAGTGATGATTGCAAATGGAGGAACAATAAATTGTTCTGGAAAGTGCCATAATATCAAGCTATCCATGGGAGAATATGTATTGACTAGCCCAATGCTTTCCATTCCAATGGGAGGTGCTGATGTTGTACTAGGAGTCCAATGGCTACAATCCTTGGGTACAATAGCTTTTAATTTTCAAGAACTTTTCATGAATTTTTCTGTGGAAGGAAAGGAAGTTGAATTAAGGGGTATTGCAGGGAAACCAGGAAAGATAATCAGCTCTAATGGCATGACAAAGCTTCTAAAAAAGGAGCAAAGAGGTGTAATTGCACAATTATGTTCGCTAGATGTTTCCACATTGGAATCATCTATTTCTCCAGATCTCCAAAAAGTCCTGGACAATCATTCCAAGGTATTTGAGACTCCCAAAGGTCTCCCACCTATGCGTGATCATGATCATGCTATTCATCTGATTCCAGGAAGTGTTCCTCCAAACATCAGGCCGTACAGATATCCATATGTCCAAAAAAGTGAAATTGAACGTATGGTTGCAGAAATGCTAGAGGCTGGTATAATTCAACCGAGTCAAAGTTCTTTCTCAGCTCCAGTAGTATTGGTGCACAAGAAGGATGGATCATGGCGCATGTGTCCAGATTATAGGGAGCTCAACAAGCTCACTATTAAAGATAAGTTCCCCATTCCTGTTATTGATGAATTACTGGATGAATTGCATGGATCAATTTACTTCACCAAGTTGGATCTTCGTTCGGGATATCATCAAATTAGAATGAAGATTGAAGACATTCCGAAAACAACATTTAGAACTCATGAGGGTCATTATGAATTTTTGGTCATGCCTTTTGGCCTTACCAATGCACCTTCAACATTTCAAGGTTTGATGAATTCAATTTTCAAACCATTCCTTAGAAAATTTGTGTTAGTATTTTTTGATGATATACTAATCTACAGCAAGTCTTGGAAGGATCATGTTGAACATGTTGACAGGGTGTTACAACTATTGGAGGAGAAACAATTA
Organism: Pinus tabuliformis; assembly: GCA_031772625.1. Taxonomy (NCBI): domain Eukaryota; kingdom Viridiplantae; phylum Streptophyta; class Pinopsida; order Pinales; family Pinaceae; genus Pinus; species Pinus tabuliformis. Next base: position 890,690,922 of record CM062806.1, on the reverse strand, counting down.
TATGCAAAAAGATCCAAATGTTTCTTTGGAGTCCAGGAGGTGGAATATTTGGGTCATATTGTATCTCATGAAGGAGTTAAGGTAGACCCTAGCAAAATTAAAGCCATTAAGGAATGGAAAATCCCCACATCCATAAAGCATCTGCGAGGATTTCTTGGGTTGACAGGGTATTATCGCAAGTTTGTTAAGAATTATGGGAGAATAGCAGCACCTCTAACAACATTATTGAAGAAAGATTCATTTTCATGGACTTCGGAAGCAACAAAGGCCTTTGAACATCTTAAAGAGGCAATGTGCCAAGCACCGGTCTTAGCTACGCCGGACTTCACAAAAACCTTTATTGTGGAATGTGATGCTTCAGGAAATGGAATTGGTGCTGTTCTAATGCAAGATGAAAGACCCATTGCTTTTGAAAGTTGTCCAATCAAGGGAAAGGTTTTAAACAAAGCTATTTATGAGAAGGAAATGTTGGCAATACTCCATGCACTTAAGAAATGGCGACCCTACCTAATGGGAAGACACTTCAAGGTAAAAACGGATCATGATAGCCTTAAATACTTTTTAGAACAAAGATTATCCTCTGAAGAGCAACAAAAGTGGGTCACAAAGATGTTGGGTTATGACTTTGAAATCATCTACAAAAAAGGGAAGCAAAATGTGGTGGCAGATGCACTCTCAAGAAAGGATGAGGATGTGGAAGCATTGTTGTGTGCCATTTCTATTATCCAACCAGATTGGATAAACGAAGCAAGGGAGGAATGGAAGAACGACGAAGAAGTGTGGGCACTTATTCAAAAGCTACAACAAGATTCCAGTACTTCTGATACATTTAGCTGGCAAAATGATTCGTTATGGTACAAAGATCGCTTATACCTCTGTAAGAATTCCCAGCTAAAACAAAAGATTCTTATGGAATTGCACACTTCTCCCTTAGGAGGGCACTCAGGATTTTTAAAAACTTACCACAGGGTTAAGAAGGAATTTTTTTGGGATGGCCTTAAATCAGATATTCAAAAGTTTGTGGCGGAATGTTTGGTTTGCCAGCAAAATAAAGTTGAAACAATTAAGACACCAGGTCTATTACAACCTTTATCCATTCCAAGCCAACGTTGGGAGGAGGTTTCAATGGATTTTATCACAGGTTTACCCAAGTCTGAGGGAAAGAGTGTCATCATGGTGGTAGTTGACAGACTTACCAAGTATGCACACTTTTGTGCATTATCACATCCATTTAAAGCCAGTACAGTTTCTACTGCATTTATGGAAACAGTTCAAAAGCTACATGGAAACCCAAAGATTATTGTAAGTGACAGAGATCCCATTTTCACTGGAAATTTTTGGACATAATTATTTTCTTGTCTTGGTACTCAGTTAGCTCATAGCTCATCTTATCATCCTCAATCTGATGGGCAAACTGAGATAGTAAACAAATGTTTGGAAGGATATCTTCGTTGCTTTGTATCTGATAAACAGACACAATGGGTCAAATGGTTGCCTCTAGCTGAATGGTGGTATAACACTTCCTTCCATACAGCAACAAAAATGACCCCATTTATGGCACTTTATGGGTATCAACCACCATCCATCACATCATATTTAAGAGAAAATTCTAAGGTTCAGGCAGTGGAACATCACATCGAACATCAACAACAAGTCCTCCAACTCTTAAAGGATAACCTCGTGTTGGCACAAAATAGAATGAAACAACAGGCAGATCAACATCGCAGTGAAAGAAGTTTTGATGTAGGTGATTGGGTATTCCTACGGCTACAACCATATAAGCAAATGTCCCTAAAGCAAGCTAAGAAGGATAATAAATTATCACCAAAGTATTATGGTCCGTACAAGGTGTTGGAAAAGATTGGTACTATGGCATACAAATTGGAGCTTCCTGCAGCTTCTCGATTGCACCCAGTTTTCCATGTTTCATGTTTAAAGAAGGTTATAGGTGACAAGCTCCCAATTCAAACAATATTTCCAGAACTTGACGAGGAAGGAAAAATTATATTGGAACCGGAAGCAATCACAGAAACAAGAACTCGACAGCTACGAAATCGATCAATTTCAGAGTATCTTATCAAGTGGAAGAACTTATCCGCTGAAGATTCCACATGGGAGGATGAGAATTTTATGCAGAAGTATCCAGAACTGCTCAAGCGTTGAGGACAACACTTTTTTGAAGGAGAGGGGCATGTTGGGTCCCTATAATACTAGTGATTACCCCATTACTATTGTAGTTATACCCCCTATTTATATTGTTGTGCCCCTATTACCCCCATATTGTTATTTCTGTGCCCCATAGAATCCCTCTATTGTTATTTTTGTGGCTTCATATTATTATTGTTAGGTCGGCTGGATTATATTGTGACTCCTTAGACTCCTATATATAGAAAGGAGGTTTTGTCATTTGTATCATCCAAGAATTGTTCATTTATGTAATGTAAAGGAGGTTTCCCCCTCGAAGAGGCTGCATTCTAAGGCGTGGATTTATCTTTTCTATCTTTTCTTGAGCTGGTTTCATAACAGATATGCACATATAAAAAAGTTGTGCATATATGGAAGATATGCGATACAAAAGATGCACACATATAAAAGTTGTGCATCTTATATATATGCACATCTTTTGTATATGCACAACTTCTATATATGTGCATATCTTTTGTATATGTGCAACTTATGTATATACGCATATCTTCCATATATGAGAAAATTATGTATATGCCTATATCTTCTATATATGCACAATTTCAACATATGTATATACATAGTTTCCGTATATGTGCATATATTCTGTAAGTACGCAATTTTCGTATATACACATATATGGAAGTTGCCCATATACGAAAGATATGATATGCATATATTCTATATGTGTGCAAATTTTGTATATACACATATAAGGAAGTTGCACACATACGGAAGATATATGCATATACAGAAGATATGGGTACATATGAAAGTTTCACATATACGGAAGTTGTGCATATATGGATGTTGTCGTATATGCATATAATGGTAGTTGTGTTCTAATTCTGTATATGCGCAATTTCCGTATATGTGCATATATGGAAATTGCACATATATGGAATATATGCACATATCCAGAATATATGCAAATATACAAAAGTTGTGCATATGCGGAAAATATGTGCATATACGGAAGCTGTGCAAAACTTCATCCTCTTTATATGTGCAAGATTTTTTATATGTGTATGTCTTCAATATATGCAATTCTTCTACATATGCACTTCTTTTTTGTAGGTGCATATACAAAAGATATGCACATATACAAAACTAAGAATATATGGAAGATATGTGATATAAAAGATGCACATATATAAAGGTTGTGTCTTTTGTATATGCGCAACTTCCGTATATGCACAAATTTCATATATGCACATATTTTCCATATAGGTACAACTTCTGTATATGCACATATCTTCCATAGATACACATACATGTGCACAACTTCAACCTCTATATATATACGACTTCCGTATATGCGCATATTTTTTATATATACAAATATACGGAAGTTATGCATATACAAAAGTTGTGCATATACAAAATTTTTGTATATGTATATTATGAAAGTTCTACACTCCTTTTGCATATGCATATATGGAAATTTCCATATATGGAAGATATGCACATATACAAAAAATATGTGATACAAAAGATGCACATATATAAAAGTTGTGCAACTTATGCATATGCATATCTTTTTTATACACATAAATTTTATATATGTGCATGTCTTTCATATATGTGCAACTTCTATATATGCACGACTTCCACATACGTTCATATTTTCCATATATGAGAAATTTTTGCATATGTACATATTTTATGTATATGAGCATATATTCCGTATATGCACATATCTATGCACAAATTCAACCTCCATATATACACAACTTCTGTATATGCGCATATATTTTATATGTAAGTTGCACATATACAGAAGATATGATGTGCATATATTTTGTATGGAAGTTGTGCATATACAGAAGATATGATGTGCACATCTTTTGTATGTTCACAACTTCCGTATATATGCATATAAGATAGTTGTGTATATATGGAAGATGGATATATATGGAAGTTGCACACATACGGAAGATATGCGCATATATGGAAGTTGCGTATATACAGATGTTGCACATATACATAAGTTGTGCATATATGGAGGTTGTCATATATGCATATTATGGAAGTTGCGTACTACTTATGTATATGTGTAGCTTCCATATATGTACATATACGAAAGTTGTGCATATATGGAAGATATGCGCATATATAAAAACTGCACATATACAAAATATATGTGCATATACATAATATATGTGCATATACTGAAGTTGTGCATATATAAAAAATATGTGGATTTACAACAGCTTTGAAAAATTCCAACCTCTGTAAATGCGCAGGTTTTGTATATGTGTATGTCTTCCATAGTATATGTGCATATACGAAAGTTGTGCATATACAGAAGATATGCACATATACGGAAGCTGTGCAAAACTTCAACCCTTGTTTAGGCACATATTTTGTATATGTGTATGTCTTCTATATATGCACAACTTCTATATATTCACGTCTTCCATATATATGCATATATTTCGTATAGGTGCATATACAGAGCATATGACCATATACAAAAAATGTGCATATATGGAAGATATGCGATACAAAATATGCACATATATAAAATTTGTGTCTTTTTCATATATGTGCAACTTGTGTATATGCACAAATTTCATATATGCGCATATCTTCCATTTAGGCACAACTCCTATATATGTGCATATCTGCTGTATATGCGCAACTTCTGTATATACACATATCTTCCATATATGCATATACATGTGCACAGCTTTAACTTCTATATATATACAACTTCTATATATGCGTATATTGTCAATATGTGCACAACTTCCGTATATACACATATTAAAAGGTTGCACATATACAAAAGTTGTGCATATATGGAGGTTTTCATATATTCATATTATGGAAGTTGTGCACTATTTCTGTATATGCACAACTTCTATATATGTGTATATGGAAGATATATGCATATACGAAAATTACACATATACAAAATATATGTGCGTATGTGGAAGATATGTGCATATATGAAAGTTTTACATATATGAAAGTTGTGCAAAACTTCATTCTTTGTATATGCGTAGATTTCTTATATGCACATGTCTTCCATATATAGACAACTTTTGTATATGCACATGTCTTATCTATATGCACTTCTTTCGTATATGAGTGAGATTAAAATGTTGGGAAAAAAACATGAAGAAGGAGAATCTTCAAGGAAAAGAGAACATAATGGCTTTGAAAATTTTGATATCAAAATTCCAAGAAAATATGGTCAAGATAAAGGCCAAGAACCCTTTGAGTCTACCTGGAAAAAATGGTGTAAACGCAAATATGGATATGATTCAAATAAAGTTCCTTTTGATCATTTGAATACAGAAAATTATCCTACTTGGAGCAAAGAAAACCAAGATGCTTCTCCAATGATTAATATAAATTGAAAATCAAAGGATGAGGTTCTTATGATTATTCAAAGATTGAATGCATGGGCTTTGACACAAAAATTCCAATATAAAAAACATGTCTCTTGGCAAGAAATGGCCTTAAGAATCACATGTGGTTTGACAAGAATTGTCAAAATGGGGTGATATTGATTAAAACATGATGATAAAATTGGTATAATGGAGTCTGATAGACCTATAGAAGAACTATCTAAAGTATTATCCAAAGAATTTTATGGCTTGACTCCTCCACCAACAGATCATTTTGCTAAGCTATATATGTCTCAACGATTATACAACATAGAAAAGCTTCCAAAATATTATTGCACAATGCAGAATCTTTTGTATTAGACCCTTGATCTAGACAATGTTGCATATCTAAGACACTATATTGCATCTATGCCCAGAAGAATCCAAATTATTTTTCATGAATATATTTATTCAAATAAACTACATATTTAAATCTTTTATTAGTAAGTTTGCATGATATTATCCTATAATCCCTCCAAAAAGCCCATTTACCCCAAAAAATTCAGAAAAATGTTAAGACACAACTAGGGTTCACGGGGGCTTCACTCAAAAAACCTCTGATATATCATATGCGTTCATGGCAAACTAAAAATACCCCTAATTTGACCACATATTGGAAAATACTTCTAAAATTCACATTGTTTAACCCCCTACCAATATAAATCCAATATACCTTCCCAATTTAAAAAACCCTTACTTTCACTAGATATTGTAGGTATCCATTTTTTCATTAACATTTTTTATAGCCCTTTATATATTTCATTAACTTTGAGCTCCATTTTTTATACTTGCCAATATAAAAACCCTTTACCCCCTAATATATGCTCAATATATTATGTCTTTTTTTCCTCATTATATATCCCCCAATATGAACCCATGTGGTATGGTATTTCTCCCACAGTGAAGCCCCTGTGCTAGGGTTTAATCCAAAAATTTGTGACATGTATGCAAAAATGTATCATTTTGATTGCAAAAAGAAATAAAAGAAGAATACAGTCCATTGTAGCCAACATTGTTCATGCCAGACTCCAAAATATTATAAAAAATCCTGCAAATTCTAGAAGCAGAGAGGACAAAAACAATCTACTAGGCCAAAAGCCTTATTTAAACGAAGGAATATTCCTTCAAATATGTATTTTACATATGTAAAAATAAATGTCATTAAAACCACCTAAAAGAAACTTACATATTTTGTCATTGGCTAACCAAGTGGTTTTAAACTATTTCAAAAACTTTTTATGTTCATTGAATTGTTCAAAGAAAATTTCAACTGCCTTTTTTACAGATTCATCATCTTGACATGTGTGTGTGGTTTCTCCTAAAGCACAAAAAATTTGGATTTGGATTTACTTTTATTGGACTTTATTTCCAACATTCTTAAACCATGCACAACAAACATGCCACACATATAATAATATTATACACTTGATTGAAGACCTAGAATAACTTAATGTTTAGAGAGAATATACATTAAGAATACTTTTTATGTCTCTTATAAAAATAATAATGACATCACCTTAACGCTTCAGTTTCAGCAGTAGCATCATCAGTGATGCAGGCTTGAACATGCCAATATGGTCACTATTTCTTTTCAATGGAAAATAAGGTTGACATCCATTTAAAAATATCAGGTATAGTATTGTGTGATGATATCACCCAAGCTATTGGAACCCCATTGTAATGTTCATAAAAAACCATTAAGGTGTAAAGTTGATACTACATTACAAACAATGCACATAATTATATTTATATAAGATACGTGCATTAAAATGAGGTTGAATAAATGAATCAGATTTATGATAAATATGTACTCACTCCATACTTATTTGTACTAAATGTTGAATCCATTGATATAATATTATTGTGAGAGTATTTTAGCATCATTGAACACATCCACTTTGTTTGTATGCATATGATAAAAGGGATGTTTTCAACAAAATATTGTTTCTGGTAGAAGAAAAAACTCTCAGGGTGTTCCTTATACGAACATTCTACATTGTTTGGATCGCTTTTATCTTTAATATACTCTAGCCTTATGGTATCATTATAAATGTTTAATATATTTTGCCTTATCATGTATGTATCTCAAAATATCCCTGTGTTAACTCACCAGATCCAGCCTTCACATCAGAGATGAACTTGTCCCATATCATTGAAACATGAAAACCTCTTTGAATGAAATGTTAGACACTACATCACATATCCCTTGTTAAATCTGGTGCATAACTGAATCTCACAGGCCTATCGATTGCATCTTTTCCATGACAAACAAGATTGGATTTATCAATATGCCTACATGTAGTATATATTATTACATCATCATCTGGTCTAAGATGAAGTTGTCGCACAATGAAGTGACATTGGAAACCAACTTTAATACTTTCATGTTGATTTTAGTTTCTCTTTTGATATGAGGATGCACTCATAATTCTTTTTTGAGACTCTGGACCATATGCACACTAATAACTATATGTAAAAAAAATTACAACAAATTAGATATAACATTTATGCATATTGAAAAAATTATACGTATATTATAAAAATATATAAATTCTCACATAGCGTGCTCCAGATATGTTGAAAAATATAGGTTTGTTTAATATCCTCTAATTTTTTACTTTAATGAGACTTAAGAACAATTTGAGTGGGTTCACATTCATTCAATTCATCTCCGCTCAAGTCGAAAATATGGAATAACTGCAATTGGGTCCCCATCAACCTTTGTCCATGTTAAACCTTCTCCTAAAACTAATATCATATCCTGTCGGTCTTGAAATTCCAACTCGTTAATCCTCTCCCACTTAATCATTCTTCAAATGCCTATACAAATTGCATTGAAAATAGTTTTGTTTGAGTAAATATTATGGTTTTGATTAATTCATATCACTAACCATGGAAGTCTCTTGTTTAGATAAATATTTTATACTTTTTAAGTAAACGAATATGGATGTGGTTCCACCATGTTGGTGTCGGGGGGTGACTTGTAATGAGTTGCTAAGGTGGAGGGGGTCGAAGAGCAATGCCTTACACTACCTAACACTAACGTATGAGATGGTGTGCTAATGGGGGCCCTTCGAATAGGGATCAAATGGAGATACATAACACGTCTCCTAAAGAGGGGAATTTTTGTAAGGTTTTTTGAGGGGAGACCAGGTGTATGTGCAATTTTTATATATTCACATAGATATGCAACACATATATAGAAGTTGATTTTTCTATATTCACTCTCATTTATTTATATGTGTGACTTTTGTATATGTATGATTTCATATCTATGTGCATATAAAGTCATTGCACATATATGGAAGAACGACTTCCTTATATCCGCAACTTCTATATATGCGCATACCTATGAAAGTTGCCATATATGGAAGTCTCAAGTCTCAACTCTCCACAATTTAGAGTCTAAGTTTTCATCTATATTATTCATCATTTTTGGTGGTTTTTACTTAAAATTAATCATCATATATACTTGTCTTCATATTATATGTAATTTCATTGATTTCAACCTAATTTTTATAACCATTATAGATTTTTAATGAAATGCTATAGATATAAGTGATGCTTTACTTGTGAATATTCTAATATCGTTATACTTTCATTTTTCCTTCATAATTATTAAGTAACATTGCCTAATTTCCATACTTTTGTGTGTGTACAAGAAAATAAAAATTGGAACTAAAAGACATTAAGGATAATTTAAAGAAATAAATATATGAAATACAATGAGGGATATATGTATGAGAAGAAAAATATTTATTAAGAAATTGAGAGGAATATAATTTCGTTGGAAGTGGAAATGAAAAAAAAACATATAGGTAAACAAGTGATAATTGGACCTAAAGGGATGGGGATATTATAGTTTGAGGTTTTTGGTAAGTATCAGTTTGTTATGTATGTGTGTGTGTGTTATATTTTATATGAAGTGTGTGCTCTATTGAAGACTATTCTAATATTAAAAATTTCTCTTAAAATATCACAATTCAAATCTAGATGGAGTTGAGTATGTAGACCTTTATAAACTCTATTTTTTTAACCAAATTATTATGTGGATAAAATCTCTTATTTCAAAAAAAACCATAAATTTAAAGTTAAATTATTATTTTTGGTGTTAAAAATAATTTTAAATTTAATAATAATAATAATAAAAATGATTTCAATTTAAATAGAAATTATGAATTCATGACATTATATACTTTATAATAATATTCCATCTTAATCTTAATAAAAGAAAAAAAAAATTTAAATTACAATTTTATTTATTACTATAAAATATGCTTTATTAAAATAATTTTATAATATATTTTAAGTTATATCTTATAAAAAATTAAGTTATAGCTCAATTACAGTTATAATCCTCTTGATTGAAGTGAATAATATATGGTACTTTTTGAATGATAATGGGGCATATGTTTATGTATAAACTAGAATGGCCATATAAATTAATTTGTTAATAAATTTTGATAGACATCAAACACTTATCTCAAAATACATTTCACATGGAAGATTTTGAAAGAAAAAACAAAAAAGTTAACTTCTTTTATTATTATTAAAATAATTAATATATGAATAATATATTTAAAAAAATATGTAACAATATTATTAACCGTGGAGATTCAACACCACTTTACCATGGAGAATCTTAATTTATAAATAGATTTTGTTATAATATCATGGACCATTACCATGGTATGACTTTTTGTTTAATTAATTAATTTAATGACAAAACAAAGAAGGCATAACTACTTTCAAGATAAATCTCAACCTTTGATTTATGAATATTCTAACACATTTTGTAGAGGTTAAATCTTTACCATCTACTTAATAATTATTGATATTTAAATAAAAAATTTGAGAATTATATTCCAAAATAAACATGTATATTAACATAGTAATGTACATCAATTTATTATAATAAACATAAATAATGCAAGTGACTTAAATTTAAATAATTATAAATATTTATGAAAAAATAAATATAAAGATATCACTTGTTATCTTTTTGGATAAGCCCATTTATATGTATATTGGGGTTTGTAAAACTCATTTGTAAATTATATTTGTATATCCTTTATTAAAATATGTGTTGAGATTAAAAGATAAAATAGTAATGTAAAATTGAGTCTTTTTTTAAGTTTTTCATTTGGGCCTCTTCAAAGATTCTTCTAAGAAAGTTGAGAAATAATTCTTATTAGAAGAACTAAAGTTTAAAATACAAAACTTTTTAGTAAATGAGTTATAAGTTTTTCATTTATGACAATTCTTTATTCACATTTATTCAAATTCCTTTTAAACACCCTTTTGTTGCTACTGAACTAGGAACTCCATTAGATCCCAAGCTCCATTCTTGTCCAAGGCTATCATTTCTTCAACCATGACCTTTTTTTCATGGTTTTGTATCGTGTGAATCCATTGTCTCTCTAACAATTATCGGATCATTATCAGTGATAAATAATGCAAAATTTGAATAGAAATGAGGTAGAGTATATCTTTCTAGTTGCCTTCTTTCTTGAACCGATCTTCCTAGTGTCAGAGTTTGTGGATTTTTTTCTTCCAATTTTTATTCTTATGTAGAGTTTGATTCATCATCATTCAATTCAAATTTTATCTTTCTAGTTATTTCTCCCTTAGGAGGACTCTTTGTTTGAAATCATCTTTGACTTCTCTAAATACCAAGTCTCAACTATACATAACCTTGTTAGTTTTTGAGTTTCAAAGCCTATAACATTTTTTAAATTCAATAAAGATACAATTTTCATCTCTCTGATATGGCTTACTCATATTATCCTTTGAAACACGTATAAAGCATCATAGATAAATACCCTAAAATGATTTTGAAACACGTATAAAGCATCATAGATAAATACCCTAAAATGATTAAGAGAAGGTTTTTTTTTAAACATCCTGTTAGAATTTTCTTATCCCATAAACATAATAGAAATTATTTCCTCAACTCTTCAATATTCTCTTATTTTCATAATTGTATTTAATCATCTATTAAGGATATATTACAAAAAAGCAATTCATGGATCTTTAAGAATTTTTTTCCTTTGGAATATTTTCACCCACGTAAGGCCTCTTTGGAAAAAATCAATGGACCTTATCTTTCCCACTAGAAATCAAGAACACTACAAATTAAAAACCCTTTATAAAAGAGGAATTTTATTAAATCCTTTCTTGCCTCAAATGCATAATAATACCCCCGATATAGAGTAATGGGAGCTAACTATTCAACTGGGATGATAAAAATGTCTATATAGGTTTAGAATTCACGCTAATTATTTATATTGAAAATAATAATGCATTAGAACACTAATATTTATTGATTAATTTCATCATAGCTAAGTAATCATTTTTTTACAATTAATTATAACAACGGGAGTGCTAAACTAATTTTACAATTACTTAGCAATTTGTTTTTAGCATTCTGATAGTATCTCCTACTCTATCTTTAACTAAGAGATTCATGGATATTTAAACATTATTTCTTGTGGATTTTTTTCACCCATATGACAACTAGTTAGCAAAAATGGATTGAACCTCACTTTCTTATTTAAAATTAAAAAAATATTTCTAGATTTCATTAGATTTTTGTTACCTCAAATACGTAATAATATTCTATATGTAATAAAATAAGATTTCTAAAAATATTTACAGAAATTGACAAATAACACTAATTATTTAAATTAAAAATAATAATACATTAAAACATTAACATTTTACTCATTAAATTTATTATTAACTCTACTTAACCAATTATTTACTATCAATAATAAGTACATTATTACTGTCAATAATAACCACAAATTAAAAGAATTTATTATTATCTCTACTTAACCAATTATTTACTGTCAATAATAAGTACATTATTTATTTACTGTCAATAATAAGTACATTATTTACTGTCAATAATAACCACAAATTAAAAGAATATTAATGTAATTGCATTGTCTATCCAAAACCGCTAAGATAATTTCAGTGTTATTAGTGATTCCATTGCCAATTGGAACTGTGGTTAGTACTTCAAAATCAATCAATGCAATGCATTTTCAATGGTGTAAATATGAAGCTTTTTTCCAAAGAAAGAACATTAATCCAACATCATTTTATATGTTAACAATAACTCTCGTTTAATTGTGTGAAACAAATAATATAAGTTAACTTTGATTGTATGAATAATATATGTTTATATAAACCAAATCGATATTAAAAAAATATTAACACAAATTTTTTTGAATTCCATATTATTATAAAAAGCTTCAACTCTTCCGCTTGGAATTCTGAATCGAAAATATAATAAAATTTGACTTTTATTGCATAAAGCAATTGGATCAACTAGATTAACCAGAAACTTAAGAAAACTCGGTAAATTGAACAAGGTAATGTTACAGTTGGTTTTTCCAAACCTGAGGAACCAGAACAATTGATAAAACCACGTCAGATAATAATAAAAGAACGAGTGCATATTTAACAAGTGCTGCATGCAGCCGGTAGTCCCTGCCGGAAGCGAATGGCCTCCCTCAAGCACAAATGAAGCCTTTTTCTGATTTGTGCACCATTTCTCGTGCTTTCGGCAAAGAAGCTAGCTGACATCAATTCATGTGGGTGCTGCCCAGTACGCCTTTAAGGTCCTTTAAATCCAGAGAGAAAACAGAGCTTTTCCTTTAAGGTGCTATTGCAATTGTGTGACAAATGTTGCCGTTGCAAAATAGACGGGATCCGCAAGCACTAACTGGAACGAATTGTCCAAAACTAGTCGTTATTCGTTGATGTTCACTGACCACACCTGATTAATTGTCCAAAACTAGACGTTATTCGTTGATGCTCACTAACGACAGGTGATTTAGACGGGATCCGCAAGCACTAACTGGAACGAATTGTCCAAAACTAGTCGTTATTCGTTGATGTTCACTGACCACACCTGATTAATTGTCCAAAACTAGACGTTATTCGTTGATGCTCACTAACGACAGGTGATTAAGGGTGATTTCGCCATTACTCTTGTGTTGGTATCAGAAATCACAGCATGCTTGTCGGGTTATGTTCGGGTTTCACTTGTGCTCCTTGGGATGTTGATAATAGATAGCAGGGTCCTCGTAGGAAAACGGGCTAACTGTTCCATTCCATTACTCGCCGATGCCAATTCCCCATTTCATTTCTTCTGTTACCAGACAGGGGCATATGGCCGGCTGGCCTGAGCAGATTCCATGCAATAGTAGTCCCTGCGGATTTGAAAACGCAGATTTTACATTTGGTATAATCCATTTTACATTTTCTTAATGCGTATTTATGGCAATCAAGGCATTTGCAAAATTTTCAAAATGTGTATAATAGATAAGGGTGGAAGATATATAATTTAATACATTTTCTATATCTGATGGAGTCAAATAGAATAAACAAAAGAGTGTATTCGACTACAATTTCAAGAATTACTACTCTAGATTTAAATACTAAATATTGGCAAACAAAGACCATACATTAAATAAATTACCTTGTTGTAAGTCCACATGTAGGATCGTTCTCCGAGAATAGAGAAATGAATTGTGAGTAGTTAGTCATGAGTAGTGGTTGTTAAAAGGGAGACTCCAACCTGAATCCTTAATTTCTTATTAAGCAGCCTAGTAGGACTCTAAATTCAGATTTCCTTAATTCCCTTAATTTCCTATCATGCAACCTAATAAAATTTGAGGGTTAGAACTTTTGAGTCCATGTGTAACCTCGTTCTCCAAGAATAGCGAATGAATTGTGAGTAGTTAGCCATGAGTAACTTTACGTTTTACACATTTATATTATTTCTTTCAAACTCATAATTCAATAATTCCATAGAGTTTCACTGATTTATTTAAAATATAAAAACTGGCCATGGCTTGTTATCTTACCAACCGACAAAATGTAAGATAACCACTTAACAACAGAATAAATTCAAACTATTATCCTCTGTTGCTTGTAACGTCAACAACTTTACGTTTTACATTTATATTATATTTTTTAAAACATAAATTAAAAATGCGATATGGTTTCTCTCGTTCAAATAAGAAATGGAGGAATTTATTCCTATGAGATAATATATGAATTTGTTTAAATAAAAATAGCAAATGAATTGTGAGTAGTTAGTCATGAGTAGGTGAAAGGGAGACTCCCAATTTGAAATTTACATTTCCTTAATTTCCTATATGCCCTAAAGCTTAGTAGATTGTAGCATAAAATTTAATTATAGTTCCATTTTGCTTGAATCAGCAACATATTAGGATTTGAAGTAAATATTATTAGACGTTGATTTTGGGCTACCATGTCTGCTATAGTAGGCCAGTTCTCAACATTTTTGGGCATTCTCGACAGTGGAAACTAGTACTTCTTCAGGCCAGCCAAAGTAAATACTTTGGTCAGCCACAGTAAATACTTTGGTTGGGCTACCATGTCTGCTATAGTAGGCCAGTTCTCAACATTTTTGGGCATTCTCGACAGTGGAAACTAGTACTTCTTCAGGCCAGCCAAAGTAAATACTTTGGTCAGCCACAGTAAATACTTTGGTTAGGTCATTGGGTGCTCTAACAATCTTCAATGAATATGGTAACAATTTCATATTTGTAATAGAAGAATCCCTCTTATCAAATGCGTTTTCAGATTGTTAATTTATTTTTCCAGAAAAGCACTCATCTTTAATCTATTAAAACACAAATTTTAATTTTAAATATGACTTTTAATACTATTTCTATTTTTCAAATAAAGGTCATTAATAACATGAGATTAAAATAAATGTTATTAATAACCTGAGATTTATATCTTAGCCAATGTAAATAATCCAAGTCTAATATTCCCAAGAATGAAGGTTGGGAATAAGCTAGATAATTAAAATTCAAAAGAGAAAAAGCAAAACAAATGACTAACAATACATTTCCGACCTTAAATACAGTCACATTACATTGATTAAATAGATGAAATCATTCGGTCAAAAAATAAAGGTTTTCAGAAACATATAGCATGCTAGAATGGAGGGTGTTATATGAAGAAAAAAGGATAAAATGCTGGGGAAAGGCCTATATGGATATTGAATCGTGTTTTAAAAGTTGGTATTTTTCTTTTGCGACAAATTTTGTAAAAAGCAATAAACATTATCCAACCAAAAAGAACTTACCTAACATATCAGTGCCCAATTCGACATATTTTGTGTAAAACAATAATATGAATCTACACATCATCTATTACTGCATTCTCCCTAGCACGAAAGAATTTCACGCATGGCACCAAAGTAGTACGAAAGAATTTCATGCATGGCACCAGAGTGGAAAGGGAGTCTAATTTCGATTGCTGTAAAGGATGGTATAAATATAAACATAAAACAGTGTCAAACCACGAACCATTGCCATGCACTATTGCTTGAGGCACTATTACTAACAAGAAATGAAATGATTTTCCAATTTAGTTAAGTGATAAAGTTAGATTTACTTGCAAAAGAATCCAGTAACCCAAAAAAACCTAAACTTACCCTGATTTCATCCAATATAGAATTTTCTATAATTCTATTAACGCCATTGCTTTCTATAATTCTATAACCATTGCTTTTTCATGCCATATTATCTTCACTAATGAATTGCTATTACAATTTTCATAGCTCTCACTGCTTAAAAGATCCTAGCTTGAGATTGATAAAAAAATGGTAAGATATTGTTCACTGATGAATTGCTATTATAATGAATCTCTCTTACTATTTTTATAGTCATTCATAAATACATGTTTGTAATCCCTGTATAAACCTCTCGCTGCTTATCATATCCTGGCATGAGATGGATTTATCTGATTTCTTTCATTCTACTTCTTTTAAGAAGACAATGCTTAACAAAACTTAGGCTTGAGATGGATATATCTGGTTTCTTTTACCGTTCTCTTAAGAGAATAGCATTCAAATTTATTTGCATTCTTCTCAGTGCAGCCGAAGAAAAATATTTCAACAAGCACTTGACAAAAATTGAAATCGCTAAACCAGTAAATTGCTTGAGAAATAACATGCCATTCCAAAAGGGAAAATACATCTTCATTTCACAGGAAATTAAATCCTGCACGTATCTGGTCAGACTAAAGTCACATACAGAAAAAGAGACCTTCAATCCATTGTAATTCATGATCTGCAGATTTGCAGAGACAGAATTTGATACTTGTTTTGTCGTGGCGTGAGAGCTGCAGGATAAAGAATTCCCTTCTTGTGGTCTTTGTTGAAGTGGGCACAGAGCATCAACTCTGTTATGATGTCAACAATCGTAGAGTAGTGCCACAAAAACTCAGCGGTTACAATGCAATGAATTCTTACAGTAATGCCACTGCATAGCAATTTGCAGTACAGCTGTTTTTCATGCCACATAAGCAGTGCTAAGGCAACCTTACAAGTGGCAAAGAGGGATACATGAATCTGAACATTGAGAATATCAAAGATGAGCTCTACATGAACTTGCAGAAGGACCTCCCCTGGTCTGCCGGGTGTTATAAGAATTGCAACTTTGACACTTGTGTGCAACAATGTGAAAATTTACTTCAGAAGTTACTCCACAGTCATTGCATAAGATCCAAACCTGCTCAAATGACCGACGAGAAAGTGGTGAGGTATTTTCTCTCGCGCTACTAATGGGCTCTAAAATATGCCTCCAAATTATACCACATTAACATCAGACAACTTACCATTTTGTTCTGGTAAGCTTAAGGCATTGGAGTCAAAGCAGCCTACATGATAAAAAAAATATCAGAATCCACTCAAGAAACTTAAAAAATCAATTGCCATTGGACGAAAGAAAATTTCAAATATGAGAAATCAAATTTAGCAAAAACACATAATAAGCTACTCTTTATACAACCCATTGCAAGATGACTTCAAGACGTTCATCTTGTCAAAAATATCTACCTCTTGGTCAAGTTTCTCCCATAATTTAGACACATCACAAACAGATTTGGAGCACACTTGGACAAGCAAATCTGCAAAAGGCAAACAAACATGTTAGAATGGCAAGACATTTGAAATAAAATTAAAGCTGCTATAAGCTGTGACCACAGATCGCTGAAGAAGGTACCATCAATGGACATATCAGTGCAAATTTATCTAGTATTGTGTAATAGTATAGGTAGACTGGAAACAAGGGGTTGTGAGCCAGGTCACAAAACAGGCCATATATGAAACTTACTGAAGATGCTTGTGCATCTCTTTCAAGCAATGCATGTGAATAGTGTGACCACAAGGCAATACGCTGATAAGCTTTGTAGAGTCGAATAAATACTGCAGAGGAGTCAACAGACGAGGGTTCAGATATCTAAATAACTTCAGTCTAAATTATGCTATAAAAAGAAAACTACAATTACTACACTATGCAGAGAAGTGTGACCTACCTCAAAAAACACAGGGCAGTTGTGGTGCATTGCTTTTTCCACACAAGGGTGGCAATCCTTCGAGTGTATAGAGTAGCAACATCCTAGAAAAAGGTACATGAGCAAATAAATCATTCTCGCACTACAATGAAACCAGGGAAGAAGCGGTGATAATTTGAGAAGAAGCAGTGATAATTTGAGAAGTCATAAAGAACATACCACATTTATAACAGTGGAAGAAATTATCATTGTCACCAGTTCTGAAAACCAGCACAAGTAGCTAAAGTCGAAGGCAAGAAATAAATGCACTCGAGAAAGAACGACAGACAGACAGCCCCGCTTCTGGTTTTCACACAGAACAAAGGATCCCGGGTAGGTTTCATCCAACGAGAAATCCAAATGTTGATGCATGGAGTTTGCATGGTGACAGATGGATAACATGCGTAAGCATACGTATAAACTAGAACATCCAGCTTACAAAGCGAAATGAGCCATCCAAACTTTGGTCTAAAATTCACAAAGCGAAACAAGCCATCCAAACTTTGGTTAAATTTTTTTTTTTAGATTTGGAAATTTAGCAACCCGGCAATAAGACCTCCAATATAAAACTTTGGATAAAAGGCAAGAAACATCAAGGCTCCAAAATAAAACTTTGAGTAAAAACAAAAAACATCAATTAAAATGCTCTGGTCAACCCAAATTAATAGGGAGTCAACGACAGATCGAACGCTATAGTCCCTGCTATGCCGGAGGCAGGGACTAATAATTACGCAAAAATTTACAACTTTATCTCTAAGAATAATTCAATCCTTGAACTTTTTTGTTTAAATGTTTCTAAGCTTGACCAAAATAAGACGTCATTGATCATTGGAAGACATTTTTCCATCTAAAGAACGCATTTCTTGCAATGGCTACCATGTTTTTCTGTTATGTTTTTCCAGAAAATCTTTCCAAGCTCAGAAGTCATTTTAAAATGATTTCCTTATGGATATATTGAGGGGATACTTATATTGAGGGGATATGAGTAGACTGTGTAATTGTTCACAGAGAGAGAGAGCACTTCTGAGAAGGAAACCCAACAGAGAAATTTCCTTCTCTTTAAATCTTGAAACCTTTATATACACCACTTTGACGTTGTCTAAGGGAAGGATCAAGTTTTCCACCTCTAAGTCTACCCTCGTCAATCTCCTCCATTATAAAGAGAAAATCTCAAGTGAGTACTTACCTTACTATAAAGGCCACACAAGTATTTACCTCATTATTAATTTCTGTGGAAAGTTATTCTAGGTAATAGAAATGACTAAGAATTGTGAGAGAAGTCACACTGGTAGTGAACTCATGAAGCGAAATTATTTTGAAGTGCCTTGATTTCCTTTCTGTAGAAATTTAGGCCGCTGCATCTTTTACCTCATTATTAATTTCTATGGAAAGTTATTCCAGGTAATAGAAATGACTAAGAATTGTGAGAGAAGTCACATTGGTAGTGAACTCATGAAGCACAATTATTTTGAAGTGCCTTGATCTCCTTTGTGTAGAAATTTAGGCCCCTTCATGAATTAAGATTCATATTCAAAAGAACTATAAGAAAAGGTAGTTGTAGGTGCGTCACTGTCAATGATGTAATTCTTGTAAAATACAAATACTTGAGATTGTTTGCAAAAGTATTCAAATTATTTACCTCGATAACAACATGTCAATATTAAATTGGGTATTTTGTTACAATCTGTTCAACCATATGATTAGTAATAAACACAAATTATAAAAAGAAAGTTATAAGGTATCTAAAATTGCAGAAAAAATGAGACATTTGTGTCAAATGAAATCTCTTAAACTTTAAAAATGTCATGCAATTGAAAGGAAAAACGAAAGTTGGAAGATTCACTGAGCATTCAAGATTGATTTGTTTCACTCTTTTTAAATAGGAACAATTGACCCACTTGACGACATTTTGTCATAGTTCATTTTATTCAGAAATGACACTAAAATCACAAAAATTTCAGAAAAAAAATATTATCAATTAATTTTGTTGTAAATTTAGCACTGGAAAAGTTCAAATGGGATAACAAATTCCAAAGACATGGCCATCTATGGGAGACCACATAGCATCAGACATGGAACGATCCCATCTAGGTATTCAATGGTTCCATATTCTCTGTTGCAATTTATGAACTTCTGATGTTCAGGGTCGCGGTTACTCTTCGCCCCATAGAAAACATACATCAGACCTACTAAAACCCCTCTTATTATCTAGCTCGTTTTACTTTGGTTGGACCTTGTATCTTTCTTTGACCAGGACATCAAGAAAGCAGGAAAAGCGTCAATTAACTCATTTGATCCACTATAAGCCATAAGGCTCTATTTCCTATCCATATCCATAAGCTACAAAGGAAAATTCGATTGCAGTAGAGGCAGAGGCAGTCCACTAGAAAGGAAAAAGTTTCCCGACTGCCATAAGCACTCGTCCTAGCACCAACTCAACTAGATCTTTACTCTCATCATAGGGAGACGGGAACGAAGGGAGACCACAATTTTCTAGTCAAACCCACTTTGGCATTCCTTACGTCGAGACAATCCATACCATTGCTTTCCAGAGTCGACCCCAGTCCAGCATTCAACTGACTGCTCTTATGTAAAATGACTGCAATTGTAGCTCACACAGAAGTGGAGATTAAAACCATATGATTGCCTCTCCCTTTTGTGTAGGTATGTACAGGAAGAGGTAAGTGGGACCTTTGGCACCATTTTCCTCACCACGACAGTGTATTGGTTTTTCCATGCTACCCTCGCATCCATTTAATTTTTTAAAAATTCCCACGCAAGTTTTCAACTCTGAAATATGTTGATTCTCGCGCTAGTGGAAGAGTTTGAAATACGCGTTTCAAATATGGTGGCAAGGTGGCATTAAATGCAGGTATTCGGGCCACTTACCACTATGTACATGTTTCATTAATTGTGTTGGAGGAGCTATGTCACAGTGGTGGGAAAGTACGAGAGTACTAGATGCGCATGGATGAGAAAGAGATGGATGTACGAGAGTACTAGATGCGCATGGATGAGAAAGAGATGGATGTATGGGCATGCCATATGCACATGGATGAGAAAGAGATTGATGTATGGGCATGCTACACTATCCTTAGAGTGTATTAGTGGGCATATAGGGTTGGAAATATTAGTTTCTGTTTAGTGTGTAGAGTGTCAAGCTAGACTAGTCTAAATTTTTTAATACAAATTTGCTGTAGGACCATCTATAACATAAATTTAGTGAGGAAAAAATTGGAATCCGAATATATATTGTAAATTTTGGGAATGTAATGAATAAAACACAAATATATTGATATAAAGAATGGAAAAGAGATTCACCATTGCTACATACAATTATATCGTTGTCCATTAAGTGTCTGAAAAAACCAAAAGATCAAAAATATCTGTAAAAACCAGTGAAACAGAAAGAAAATTAAAACAGAAGAATATGAAGAGTGTCAGAACTTTACCTCTTAAACTGGATTCCTCAAGAAGGATTCAACTGTTTATTAGGAGGGAGTTTCCAACATAAATATCAAAATTCTTCATAGGCATGTGATATCTGTCATTACCTCACATTACTTCTTTCATGCTTAGTCCTGTAATATGCAAACCCTCGGATGTCTACAACCCCTCAACGAGCACACAAAAAATACTTTTTTGAATAATCACACCACTACGGATGCACAAATTGTCAATCTAATAAATGTCTCACTTAACTCTTCCCACCTCTAACTATAAGCTACGTTGAAACATAGTGAAAGTTAATGCGAGCATTACAGCAGGGGCTTCAGGCACCGAGCTTGCTCTTGTTGAGTCTCTTCTCCGTAACCAATACACAATCTTTACACAAACCTGTACACGAACCACTGGAATTTCACACTCTAACATCCTTCACATGACCTCTTGCCTTTAGCAACTAGTGTTCCTCATACCTCGACGAACCTGAAGAGAACCTCTTGTCTCACAGATACTACCTCACAAGATACTACCTCAATAGACAATATAACCTAGGCAAAATAATAGGAAAGTACTTAGATGAAACTCGAACATGGAGGAGTCTTTGAGGTGTTGCGCTAGGCCTGCGGCGAACAGGCTCAACAATGTCTGGCAACAGTTCCTCCCATGATCTGATCCTGATTGCCTGCAAGAAGAGGTGTCCCATGGAAGTTGATGGACGTAGTGAAAACCCGTTGGACATGAGGCAGCATCTGCGCTAGCGATCGTGAACAATTGTAGCAGCAACCCCCTGCTAATCTTCATATTTTTCACTCTTCCTCTGCGAGAAGAATGGCATGCAGAAAAAAATGCAGATCAGGTGGCTGTTCGGGACTCTCTGCTTTACTGTTATTGCTATAACGATTTACTTGAAAAATCTCGTGCGCTGGATTTGTGGAAGTCAGGTCAGAGAAGGTGGCTGGCCCCAGACATCTGGAAGTCAGAGCAGAGAAGTTGGATGGGTCTAGATTCTGGAAGTCAGAGCAGAGAAGGTGACGGCAAGAGCTAACGGGCATATCATTCGGCATTAAATGCCCGGCTACATGCACTTCCGATAGCTGTTTAACACACATGCGCTTATTTTTTATTTATCTATCATCGCCCGCTCGTGTTAAACAGCTATTGGCGGCGCAGGTAGCCGGGCATTTAATGCCCAATGGTATGCCCGTTAGCTCTTGCCGAAGGTGACTGGGTCCTGTCAAAATTCAATGGAGTCAGTTTTCTTAGTTATGGACATGATGTTTTGTTGCACGACTTTCTTCAATTCACGTAGACCGAATTATTCCAAATATGGGTTGAATTATTCCAAATATGGGTTGAATGATTTTAAAAATTTCACTGAAATTTATTGAAATCGTAAGTTTGATGGGTAATTCTTGCACAATCGAAGTGCCCTAGAGATTTTTCAAGGTGCCGAATCTATATATACAGTAAAAAAACCAATGTAAATAACACAAATCAAAATTTCACTTCAAATTTTTCGCCCAAATTAGAATACCCAAAATTCAAAAAAATATAAAATATTATATGTTTGAGAATTTTTTATGATTTGATAAAATCAATTTTCAGTTAAATTATAAATTTTCATTTTAATAGTTTCAAAAATCATCATTCAAATCTATTCAAACTTATAGTTCATAATTCTAACCAATCTTTATAAAATTCTAAACACATTCATAAAAAAAAATATAATAAAAAATTCTATATATAACGAAATTTACATTATATTTGGTTAATCTTTATTACCACTTTTTATCTTGGTTGTCCCAAATTGATCTTGACACAGCGAATTTTTTATATTGGGTACCGGAACCATTAATATTCTATAAAACATGTTTTCAATTGAATATATAAATTTAACAGTTTCAAGAACTTTAAAAAATTCAAATTTTGAAATTGTAAGTTTGAATTATTCAAATTTAGAAATTATAAATTATTCAAACTTATATTTCTACATAATTTTATAAAATTCTAAAAAAAAATATGCTAAAAACTATTCTATAGGTAAAAAGCTGGCATTATATTTTGTTAATCTTTATCACCTCTTGCAGTGTATTTTTTATAGCTATAGTTAAAAAATTATGTTTTTTTGTCTTTGAAAGATATGAAAATTCTGGTCATATTTTGAAAAAATTGAGAGGGATTTTTGTAAATCCAAGTAAAAGCTGGTAAAATTCTTAATTTTAGGTGCCCTAACAAAATTTTGATGGTGCTGAATCTATTTCCACCATCAAAAACATGATTCAAACACTACATCTACAAGATTTTTTGAATTTTTTTTGCCCAGATTCCAACCACTTTTAGCCGTCCAGACAATTCCTCCACCTCTGTAAACGATTTATTTTTTATATTAATTACCCACACAATTGATATCCTATAAAAGTAATTATTTATTTATAATAATACGAATTTTATTGAAATTATAATATTATATTATTGTTTAAATTAATTTTTATGTAAAAATAAATTTTAAAAATAATTAAATATTTTGACTATATAAATTATAATATAATATTATTGTTTATATTAAATTTTTAATATATAAATAAAATTAAAATTTTATTAAATATTTTAATTATATAAATTTAACAACTTAAAATTATAATTTTCCATATTTTCAACCACTATTTAAATAAAATGAAAATTATTGTTTAAATTAATTTTTATGTAAAAATAAAATTTAAAAATAATTAAATATTTTGATTATAATAAATAAAATTTATTATATTATTGTTTATATTAAAATTTTAATATATAAATAAAATTAAAATTTTATTAAATATTTTAATTATATAGATTTAACAACTTAAAATTATAATTTTCCATATTTTCAACCACTATTTAAAAAAAATAAAAATAAAAAATAGAAACTAAAATTGCTCATTGTTAAGCACGGTCCAATTATCTTCTATCTCATCAATTCTGAAATGGGGAATATGTATGTATAGGTGGTGCTTGTGGATTCCACCAGATTTGAACAAGTATCCCAACAAGCGGACGACCTACGTTAATGGTCACTTAATTTATAGGTGTGAACAATTATGGATGCCAACGGTAATGAATCAAATATTTATGATTCAACATTTAATATTTGACTTTAATCTAACTTTTTACATTTAGATTAGGATTCAATTCGTTTTCTATCTATTTGTGAAATGAAAATGGTAGGGCTAGATTAGAGAAGATTTCGATTTCAATAATATTAATATTAGCATAATTATATTAATAAATGTGGTTGATATATGTCAATAGATTTATGTCAATTCACAACTATATTAATAAATGAGGTTGAAAAATGCTTATAAATATTAATGGTATAAATCTAATATTAATATTCATATTAATAAATATATACTAATAAAAATAATAACAATATTAAGCAAAGTCTTTCAGTAGATGTGGTTGATATATGTCAATAGACTTATGTCAATTCACAACTATATTAATAAATGAGGTTGAAAAATGCTCATAAATATTAATGGTATAAATCTAATATTAATATTCATATTAATAAATATATACTAATAAAATAATAACAATATTAAGCAAAGTCTTTCAATAGAAATCACATGAGAGAAATTTTGGCTTACGCGTTTCGAACCAACAAATATGGTTCATCATGAAGACGCAGACCATGGCAAAGGGTTAAATAGAGACCAATGTAGAAACATAATTTCAAGTAACCACTATATTTGAACAATAATATTTAAATTATAATATTAATTTATTAATATATTAAAAACAAATATTAGTAAGTAACAACTATATTAAATAATGATATTAATTTATTAAGAAATATTAATAAATAAACGGTATATTAAACAACAAATTTTTTAACAATAATATTCAAATTAATTTATTAAAACCAAATATTATTAGTTTTTGAAAAACAATATTTAAATAATGATATTAGTTTATTAAAAAATATTAATAAAACTTTACTTAATTTTGTATGGATCTCATAATATAGAGAAAAACAATATTACAAAAATAACTATTATAATAAACTAAACTTATTAATTTGTATTAAAAATTGTTAATCATATTAAATAGTGTTAACTCTTTTCATGGATTAACTATTATTATAATCATATTAAAATAATTATGGTTACTATTAATTAATTAATTATTATTATTATTATTAATTAATATTACCACAATTATTACTGAACATTATTATTTCAATTTAATGATGATGATGATGAAGATGATGATGGTTAATGTCCACTAAGACCAAACTTTAGTCTATCAGACCGAAAGAAACAAATTATTTAGTTTGATTTAAGATTTTATTCCTATGCTCAAAAAGCTTGGAGAGAAGCCTCTCGAGCTCACTATAATTTTGACATCGTAAAAGGCTAGGAAGGTCAATATTGCGACAAACATTATGAAACTGAGATCTAATATGGTTGTACACGGGGTAGTCTAAGTGGAAGTGGTTTTCATCCTCGATGTTCCTATTCTCACAGAGATGGCAGATCCTTTCCATCCATGGTGTTTTAGGAACTGCTAACGACCTGTTTCACTATGGAGCTCATGAGAATTCGTTCTAATCTTCGCTATACTAATTTTCTTCTATGAGCTAGTTAAAATAGAGAGATACTTTTGATCTTCTAGGGTGGGGTTGATGACCTTCTTATAATAACTTAATTTTCTTTTAGCTGCTAAATCTTTCTCACACCACATTTTTTCTTTGAACTTAGAAGTAACAATATTTTTAATGTCATTAATGTTTTGCAATGCATCATTCTCGTTGATCTCCCAATAGTTTAACCAGGCCCTCGTGTCTTTATACCACCCCCGTTTGAGCCTTAGGTGGTTTTGGCTGGAATTTAAAGCTAGCTTAGGAAGTCTATGATCTCCTATATTATTGAGTTTGTGCTTGTACAACAGAAGCCTAATCATAGCTAGGCTCTCGATAGGGGAAATACCTACTTCTATAAGGAGAATAGGATAGGGTGTATTACTTTTAATTTTCAGATTATAAGTTATAAAATGCTTCTAGATTTGCTCAATCTTTCTCTAGGATTCTCTAGAGATGCTGCAACCCCAAACCTCACATCCATATAAGATAACAGGGGTGACTAAAGTTTCGAAGAGGAACTTCTTTTTATCCCAAATTACGAGGTTTGCCATTTTACAATTATTTTCAAGACCAAAATAAGCTTTCCACCCCCCATTAATCCTTTTCTCAATGCTATAGTTCCAGTTGAGCTTGTGATGAATATCAATTCCTAGGTACTTGTAAGAATACACTTCCTCCAAGTTATTATTATCATACATAAAATCAGCATAAGTGTCCTTCTTGGATTTGATAATCATAACTTTTGTTTTGTCAGTGTTAACAGTCATACCCATGGTAGAGCAGAAATCTTTAAGAAGCTTGAGTTGCTTATCAAGATCAGATGGGAACCTTGCGAGAAGAACAATATCGTCAGCATAGAGAAGAAGGATGACGAATATCCCAGCTAAGATCGTGCTAGCACATCCTGCTTCCTCTAAATAACCTTCGAGCTTGTCGACGTAAATGCCAAATAGGGTAGGGGAGAGGGGGCAACCTTGTTTAACTCTGATATTACACTTAATATCTCTCGACCACCCCTCATTTCTCTTTAGCTTGGCAATTACATTCTCGTATAACCTTATAGCGGTAGCTCTTAACTCGAAAGGAACCTTTAGCTCTTCTAATCTATCCAAAAGGTTGTTTCTAGGAACTGTATTGAAATCCTTTCTAAAGTCCACAAAGAAACAAAAGAGATTGGATTTATCATTACGACATTCCTCCGCAATGATCCTAAGTGTAACGAGGTGGTCTATTGTTGAGTGATGCCTTCTGAAACCCGCTTGTCCTTTAGCCCGTTTACCTTCACTTTCAAGCCATATGCTCAAATTCTTTTCCAAAATAATACCATATAACTTGGCTAAGAGAGGGCTGATCATAATTGTCCGATAATTAGAGGGGTTATTTGTATCCACACTTTTAAAAATAGGGATAATGAGGCTCTCAGTCCATGGTTTAGGGAACCCTTGCTTGACTGCTTGATTGAAAAGCTTATGGATGTGGGGGATGAGGATAGGACTTCCAAATTTTAAGATTTCCACCTGGTAACCTTCAATGTCCTTAACTTTCCCATCAGCCAGGTGATTAACCCCAAACTCAATGTCTTCTAAAGAGAAAACTTCTTTCGTTGTGAGTAGGGTTTCAAAGTTATCCATGACATTTGGAGATTCATAAAGCTTTTTAAGATAGGAATTCCAATCGTGTAGAGCAATTTTATTATTATCTTTAGTTTTCCTAGTCAGAATCTGCCTCCAAAATTTCTTAGGAGCTACCTTAGAGAGGTGTGAGAGATTCTCTTGTCTTTGACGAATGTACTGCCTCTTTTTCCTTTTAGTTAGGGCATTGTATATTTTTATCTTGTCCATTCTAAGAGATTCATCAACAACTTCTTTAATTGCTCTCCTCGCACTTTTACAATCTTTGTCATACCATGGGTTGGTTTTCCTAATTCTTTTATTATTTGAAACTTCAATTGAGAACTTGTTAATAGAATATGAGAGGATTGTAGTAAAATTATGATAAAGGTCTTCTATGTTGTCTATACTAGATAAAGGAAGCAAATAATATTATTAAATTTAATATCATGATTAATTAATAAATATTAATAATAATAAATTCATGCATTTAACTAAATATTGATAATAATCAATTAATAATAATTAATCAATACATTTATATTAAAACCATACAAATAAACCCAAGGGATTAATAGTATAAATCCAAGGTATATAAACTCTACGAAAAATATTATAAACCATAAAATAAACATGGTTGATTTTCATATTGAGACAATCTTTGTCACAATCGAGCGTTGGACCATGATTGACCATGGTTGATAATGATTGATATTATAAACCTAAGGGAATAATAAACCAAAGGAAAAATACTAAAAACCAAGGGAATAAAACAAACCCTATGATAAATATTATAAACTCTAAAAAAACATAGTTGGCAATGGTTGAGCATCCATTGGTTTTCATATTGAGACAAACTTTATCATAATGTGACATTGGACCATGGTTGATCGTGATTCACTATAATTATAAACACAGGATTTATATTAAACCCCCAAATTAATATTATAAACCTTATGAATAATATTATACCCTGGGAATATAAACCCTTAGATAAAGAAATCCAAGAGAATAATAAACCCAAGGAATTAATACTAAAATACCAAGGAATTATAAATCCAGTGAAATAATATTAAACCCAAAAGATTAATATTATAAACCCAAGGTATATATATGCTAAGATAAATATTATACACCCTAAAATAAACATGGTTGAGATTGGTTGATTTTCATATTGAGACAATCTTTGTCACAATGAGATGTTAGACCATGGTTGACCATGATTGATATTATAAATCCAAGGGAATAATAAAGCGAAGGGATTAATATTAAATCCCAACTTATAATTCTAACCAATCTTTATAAAATTCTAAACACATTCATAAAAAAAAATATAATAAAAAATATTCTATATAACGAAATTTACATTATATTTGGTTAATCTTTATTGCCACTTTTTATCTTGGTTGTCCCAAATTAATCTTGACACAGCGAACTTTTTATATTGGGTACCCGAACCATTAATATTCTATAAAACATGTTTTCAATTGAATATATAAATTTAACATTTTCAACTTTTAACAATTCAAATTTTGAAATTATAAATTATTCAAACTTATATTTCAATTCTAAAAAAAATATGCTAAAAACTATTCCGTAGGTAAAAAGCTGGCATTATATTTTGTTAATCTTTATCATCTTTTGCGGTTTATTTTTTATAGCCATAGGTAAAGAATTATGTTGTTTTTTTTTTTTTGGAAAGATATGGAAATTCCGGTCATATTTTGAAAAAATTGAGAGGGATTTTTGTAAATCCAAGTAAAAGTTGGTAAAATTCTTAATTTTAGGTGCCCTAACAAAATTTTGATGGTGTTGAATCTATTTCCACCATCAAAACATGATTCAAACACTGCATCTACAAGATTTTTTGAAATTTTTTGCCCAGATTCTGACCACTTTTTGGCCGTGCGGGCGATTCCTCCACCTCTATAAATGATTCATTTTTTATATTAATTACCCACACAATTGATATCCTATAAAAGTAATTACTTATTTATAATAATACAAATTTTATTGAAATTATAATATTATATTATTGTTTAAATTAATTTTTATGTAAAAATAAATTTTAAAAATAATTAAATATTTTGATTATATAAATTATAATATAATATTATTGTTTATATTAAATTTTTAATATATAAATAAAATTAAAATTTTATTAAATATTTTAAGTATATAAATTTAACAACTTAAAATTATAATTTTCCATATTTTCAACCACTATTTAAATAAAATGAAAATTATTGTTTAAATTAATTTTTATGTAAAAATAAATTTTAAAAATAATTAAATATTTTGATTATATAAATTATAATATTAAATTATTGTTTATATTAAAATTTTAATATATAAATAACATTAAAATTTTATTAAATATTTTAATTATATAGATTTAACAACTTAAAATTATAATTTTCCATATTTTCAACCACTATTTAAAAAAAATAAAAAATAAAAAATAGAAATTAAAATTGCTCATTGTTAAGCACGGTTCAATTATCTTCTATCTCATCAATTCTGAAATGGGGAATATGTATGTATAGGTGGTGCTTGTGGATTCCACCAGATTTGAACAAGTATCCCAACAAGCGGACGACCTACGTTAATGGTCACTTAATTTATAGGTGTGAACAATTATGGATGCCAACAGTAATGAATCAAATATTTATGATTCAACATTTAATATTTGACTTTAATCTAGCTTTTTACATTTAGATTAGGATTCAATTCGTTTTCTATCTATTTTTTTTTATCGATTTGTGAAATGAAAATGGTAGGGCCAGATTAGACAAGATTTCGATTTCAATAATATTAATATTAGCATAATTATATTAATAAATATGGTTGATATATGTCAATAGTTTAATGTCAATTCGCAACTATATTAATAGATGAGGTTGAAAAATGCTCATAAATATTAATGGTATAAATCTAATATTAATATCCATATTAATAAATATATACTAATAAAAATAATAACAATATTAAGCAAAGTCTTTCAATAGAAATCACATGAGAGAAATTTTGGCTGACGCATTTCGAACCAACAAATGTGGTTCATCATGAAGACGCAGACCATGGCAAAGGCTTAAATAGAGACCAATATAGAGACATAATTTCAAGTACCACTATATTTGAACAATAATATTTAAATTATAATATTAATTTATTAATATATTAAAAACAAATATTATTAAGTAACAACTATATTAAATAATGATATTAATTTATTAAAAAATATTAATAAGTAAAGAGTATATTAAACGGCTAATTTTTTAAAAATAATATTCAAATTAATTTATTAAAACCAAATATTATTAGTTTTTGAAAAACAATATTTAAATAATAATATTAGTTTATTAAAAAATATTAATAAAACTTTATTTAATTCATTATGGATCTGAGAAAAACAATATTACAAAAATAACTATTATAATAAACAAAACTTATTAATTTGTATTAAAAATTGTTAATCATATTAAATATTGTTAACTCTTTTCATGGATTAACTATTATTATAATAATATTAAAATAATTATGGTTACTATTATTATTATTATTATTATTATTACTGAACATTATTATTTCAATTTAATGATGATGATGATGATGATGGTTAATGTCCACTGAGACCACACTTTGGTCTATCGGACCGAAAGGAACAAATTATTTAGTTTGATTTAAGATTTTATTCCTATGCTCAAAAAGCTTGGAGAGAAGCCTCTCGAGCTCACTATAATTTTGACATCGTAAAAGGCTAGGAAGGTCAATATTGCGACAAACATTATGAAACTGAGATCTAATATGGTTGTACGCTGGGCACTCTAAGTGGAAGTGGTTTTCATCCTCGATGTTCCTATTCTCACAGAGAAGGCAGATCCTTTCCATCCATGGTGTTTTAGGAAGTGCCAACGACCTGTTTCACTATGGAGCTCATGAGAATTCATTCTAATCTTCGCTATACTAATTTTCTTCTATGAGCTAGTTAAAATAGAGAGATACTTTTGATCTTCTAGGGTGGGGTTGATGACCTTCTTATAATAACTTAATTTTCTTTTAGCCGCTAAATCTTTCTCACACCACATTTTTTCTTTGAACTTAGAAGTAACAATATTTTTAATGTCATTAATGTTTTGCAATGCATCATTCTCGTTGATCTCCCAATAGTTTAACCAGGCCCTCGTGTCTTTATACCACCCCTGTTTGAGCCTTAGGTGGTTTTGGCTAGAATTTAAAGCTAGCTTAGGAAGTCTATGATCTCCTATGTTATTGAGTTTGTGCTTGTACAACAAAAGCCTAATCATAGCTAGGCTCTCGATAGGGGAAATACCTACTTCTATAAGGAGAATAGGTTAGGGTGTATTACTTTTTATTTTCAGATTATACATTATAAAATGCTTTTGGATTTGCTCAATCTTTCTCCAGGATTCTCTAGAGATGTTGCAACCCCAAACCTCACATCCATATAAGATAACAGGAGTGACTAAAGTTTCAAAGAGGAACTTCTTTTTATCCCACTTTACGAGGTTTGCCGTTTTACAATTATTTTCAAGACCAAAATAAGCTTTCCACCCCCCATTAATCCTTTTCTCAATGCTATAGTTCCAGTTGAGCTTGTGATGAATATCAATTCCTAGGTGCTTGTAAGAATACACTTCCTCCAAGTTATTATTATCATACATAAAATTAGCGTAAGTGTCTTTCTTGGATTTGATAATCATAACTTTTGTTTTGTCAGTGTTAACAGTCATACCCATGGTAGAGCAGAAATCCTTAAGAAGCTTCAGTTGCTTATCAAGATCAGATGGGCACCTTGCGAGAAGAACAATATTGTCAGCATAGAGAAGAAGGATGACGACTATCCCAGCTAAGATTGTGCTAGCACATCATGCTTCCTCTAAATAACCTTCGAGCTTGTCGACGCAAATGCCAAATAGGGTAGGGGAGAGGGGGCAACCTTGTTTAACTCCGATATTACACTTAATATCTTTCGACCACCCCTCATTGCTCTTTATATTGGCAATTACATTCTCGTATAACCTTATAGCGGTAGCTCTTAACTCGAAAGGAACCTTTAGCTCTTCTAATCTATCCCAAAGGTTGTTTCTAGGAACTGTATTGAAAGCCTTTCTAAAGTCCACAAAGAAACAAAAGAGATTGGATTTATCATTACGAGATTCCTCCACAATGATCCTAAGCGTAACGAGGTGGTCTGCTGTTGAGTGATGCCTTCTGAAACCCGCTTGTCCTTTAGCCCATTTACCTTCACTTTCAAGCCATATGCTCAACTTCTTTTCCAAAATAATACCATATAACTTGGCTAAGAGAGGGCTGATCATAATTGTCCGATAATTAGAGGGGTTATTTTTATCCCCACTTTTAAAAATAGGGATAATGAGGCTCTCAGTCCATGGTTTAGGGAACCCTTGCTTGACTGCTTGATTGAAAAGCTTATGGATGTGGGGGATGAGGATAGGACCTCCAATTTTTAAGATTTCCACTTGGTGACCTTCAATGTCCTTAGCTTTCCCATCAGCCAGGTGATTAACCCCAAATTCAATGTCTTCTAAAGAGAAAACTTCTTTCGTTGTGAGTAGGGTTTCAAAGTTATCCATGACATTTGGAGATTCATAAAGGTTTTTAAGATAGGAATTTCAATCGTGTAGAGAAATTTTATTATTATCTTTAGTTTTCCTAGTTAGAATCTGCCTCCAAAATTTCTTAGGAGCTACCTTAGGGAGGTGTGAGAGATTCTCTTGTCTTTGACGAATGTACTGCCTCTTTTTCCTTTTAGTTAGGGCATTGTATATTTTTATCTTGTCCATTCTAAGAGATTCATCAACAACTTCTTTAATTGTTCTCCTCGCACTTTTACAATCTTTGTCATACCATGGGTTGGTTTTCCTAATTCTTTTATTATTTGAAACTTCAATTGAGAACTTGTTAATAGAATATGAGAGGATTGTAGTAAAATTATGATAGAGGTCTTCTATGTTGTCTATACTAGATAAAGGAAGCAAATAATATTATTAAATTTAATATCATGATTAATTAATAAATATTAATAATAATAAATTCATGCATTTAACTAAATATTGATAATAATCAATTAATAATAATTAATCAATACATTTATATTAAACCCAAGGAATTAATACTAAAATACCAAGGAATTATAAATCCAATGAAATAATATTAAACCCAAAGGATTAATATTATAAACCCAAGGTATATATAGGCTAAGATAAATATTATAAACCCTAAAATAAACATGGTTGAGCTTGGTTGATTTTCATATTGAGACAATCTTTGTCACAATGAGATGTTAAACCATGGTTGACCATGATTGATATTATAAATCCAAGGGAATAATAAACCGAAGGGATTAATATTAAAACCCAAGGGGTTATAAACCCAAGGGAATAATATAAACTCAATGTATATAAACCCTATGATAAGTATTATAAACCATAAAAAATCCATAGTTGACAATGGTTGAGCATGATCGATTTTCACATTGAGATAATCTTTGTAATAATGTGACATTAGACCATGGTTGACCATGATTCACTAAAATTATAAACACAAAGGATTTATATTAAACCTTAGGATTAATATTATAAACCCTATGAATAATATTATACCTTAAGAATAGGAACCCTTAGATAAATAAACTTAAGAGATTGATATTATAAACCCAAGGGAATAATAAACAATACTAAAACACCAAGGAAAATTATAAATACAATGAAATAATATTAAACCCAAGGGATTAATATTATAAATCCAAGGTATATAAATGCTAAGATAAATATTGTAAATAATAAAATAAACATGGTTGACCATGTTGACCATGGTTGAAAGAATCCTTGTTACAATCGCCATGGTTGACCATGACTGATTTTCATATCGAGACAATCTTTGTCACAAAGTGACGTTGGACTATGGTTGATGATCCAGGTGGATATTTGGGGCCCCTTGCTTACTCCACTCAGACCCCCACCACTATCCCTTTCAGTTTTTCAGTTTCCTTGTAGCACAATTTATTATTTTTGGTAGTTTTTCGGGTCCTGAACTTCCAGAGCCATTTTGAGGCTCTAAAAGACATGTTTTGGGAAAACTGGGGTAAACATGTGGCTTCGTTAAGTGTTTTCTCTTCGAAAGATGTAGTCCTCAGATAGATATTTCTAATAAGGTATTGTGCGCATCAAACAAAGATCGTATGCCAAATTTACGACCCCGAGAAGTTGATGTACCAATTTACCCAAAGAGGGCCCATAGTTTTGGCGCTTCATCTCATAGGGTTAGGGTTTTTGGATGTTTAAGGTTTTCCATTATTTCTCAATAATAAATAGGCCTTCGAACCTCATTGTAACACAATTCAATGGCATGTAGCTGCCACATCTTTTCTCAGAGATAAGCTACCATCGCCCGAGCTAGTTTATTTCTATTCTATTTGTAAGCTTATTTCAGTATTTGACATTAATGTAATGAAGTGTTATTTATGTTGTATCTTTGTATTTATGGTTATATCTATAACTTTTTGCGTTCTTGTTTAATTTCAGATCAGTGGTATCATAGTGGTCTTCTCTTTCTAAATTTTTATTTGCATGTCCCAAACGAAGTCAAGATATAAGGAGTTAGGGCTCGAATTGGTCGAACCTTTTGCAAGACCAACCTCACAAACCATAACGACCTCCCATGTCGGAAGAGAAGAAAGATGAGGGGGCATGAGATCCTTTCAAAATCTTGCTCGAAGAAGCCCTCGAGTGACAGAGGAACACGATGATGGACAACTTTGCCCAAATCCTTCAGCGGCTACCCAAAGGAGACACATCTCCTTCCAGCAGCCACTTTGGAAGTGCCATGCCCTTCAAGGTCCAAGTCAAATTTGACATCCCCATATTTGAAGGTCAGATAGATGCAGGCATCGTAGATAAATGGTTAAACATGTTAGAGGGGTATTTTTCTATTCATGATTTTTCTAGTCGGGAAAATAATACTTTTTCACTTCTCAAAGCCACCCCCCATGTCAAGGACTAGTGGGAAACCTACTGTGAGAAGAAGGACAAAAGTACACCCTCACTATTTCAGTCACACACACTTAGAATTCCTTCAGGGACACCATCAAGGAGTAGTACTACCTTGTCGAGAGCTATGAGGATAAATACATAAAGTGGACCATGTTGTGGTAGGGAAGGGACCAAGACATGCCAAAGTTTACCAATGTTTTTCATACCCTTCGCACGAAGTTGGGTATCAAGGATTTTGAGCAGCATTTGGTGCTCAAGTATCGCGACTCTCTACACAGGTACATCTAGGATGAGATGGAGTTCTTGGACATCTCCTCGCTCGACACGGTGTACCGATACGCTGTCAAGATCGAGTAGAAGTTTAAACAAAAAAATAGAGACTTTGGATCTGTGAATCCGAAGCAAAGAAAGGCACCCCCAAACCGCAAAGAAAAGGACAAAGCCAAGGCGGGGTGACCCAGGATAACCCACCGAAGCCACAAGTAAAGAACAACACCACGAAGACAAAGAAGGACATAAAAAAGTGGTGTGAGTTCCATAAGAGCTCCACTCACAACAAAAGTGAGTGTCGGGCCAAGCAGTCATTGGTGGCCAAGCTGAAGGCTTCCAAATTAGACACATGTTTCGACTCTGAGTTAGAACTGATAAGGGGAATGAAAAAGGGAAGCAGATCATTGACACAGAACCTAGTGCCACCATGGACACCATTAAGATCCAAAAGATTGAGCTTGAAAATACAGAGGAGGGGGAACGCCTCTTCCACTCACAGATGTGGGTGAAGGGTTCTCCGCTGCAGTTCATTGTCAACAGTGGGAGCCAAAAGAACTTCATTTCAGCAGAGTTC
This sequence comes from Pinus tabuliformis, assembly GCA_031772625.1. NCBI lineage: Eukaryota > Viridiplantae > Streptophyta > Pinopsida > Pinales > Pinaceae > Pinus > Pinus tabuliformis. The sequence goes on along the minus strand of CM062806.1, from coordinate 890,654,398 downwards.
ATAAAGCAGTTGGGCCTATAGACTATAATGCATCTGCAGCTATACAGCAACGGGTGGCTTCACCAAGGACAAGATCTTCGTGTCAACCAACAGTTTCGCCTTCCCTACAGCAATAATCCCTTCACATATGAGGTAATGCGTGATGTTTCTCCTCTTGAAGTTTGTGATGTATTATTAGGAAAACCATACTTGTGGAAGCGACATGATGTATATGAGTCTAGACCTCACTCCGTTATTATTTATTTGGGTAATAAGTTATACATGATACTGGAGGTAGCCTCGTCTACCGCCATCTATTTGATATTTGCTAAGCAATGCAGTAAGATCATCTCCCAGACTGGGAAATTTTCTTTCTTTTTGATTCTCTCTCATAGTAAGGAAAAGATCATAGCCACATCCATGGCCCTCGTGAAGGGTTCCTCCACGCAGCAGAAGCAGGTGATATGGTCGTGGAATAATATAGGGACATCTTCTCCTCACCTACAGGGGTACCCTTGCACTGTAAGATCAAGCATTCGATCGATCTAACTCTCGGAGAACCTCTACCTAACAAGTTGATATATCGTCGCTCCATTCTGGAAAATGAAGAGATCCAACGGAAAATCCAAGGGTTGCTCTAAAAAGGGAACATTTGACCATGTTCCTCGCCCTGTGGGAGCCTGATTGTACTTGTACAGAAGAAGGATGGGACCTGGAGGCTCGGCATTGATTACCGGGCACTAAAAAAAATCACTGTCAGGAACAGCTATCCAATCCCACGATTGATGACCTTCTAGACCAACTCAAGGGGGCCAAGTATTTTAGTAAATATCAATCTGAAGTCTGGCTATCACCAGGTTCCAATAGAGCCCAAAAATGTGTGGAAGACCGTCTTCAAATCCAAGGAAGGCCATTTTGAATGGTTGGTTATGCCCTTTGGGTTGAAAAATGCCCCTGCTACTTTTATTAGGCTATTGGATGACATATTGTGGTCCTTCACCAAGTAATTCATGGTTTTTTAACTAGATGACATCCTCATCTTCAAGAAGAGTTGGGAAGAACATGATTGATCGTTGCAGAACATGATTGATTTTCTTATTGAGACAATCTTTCTTATAATACAACAGTGGTCCATGGTTGACCATGGTTAAACATGGTTGATTTGCATATTGAGACAATCTTTGTCACAATGTGGTGTTGTACCATGGTTTACCATGATTGACCATGGTCGACCATGTTTGACCAATGTTGACCACGATGGACCATGGTTGATGATGGTTGACAATGTTTGAGCATGATTGATTTTCATATTGAGACATTCTTTGTCAGAATGTGACATTGGACCATGGTTGACCATGACTATAAACCCTACGAATTTATATTAAACCTTAGGATTAATATTATAAACCCTATGAATAATATTATACCCTAGGAATATGAACCCTTAGATTAATAAACCCAAGAGATTGATATTATAAACCTAAGGGATTAATACTAAAACCCAAGGGAATAATATTAAACCTAAGGGAATAATATTAAACCCAAGGGATTGATATTATAAACCCAAGGTATATAAATGTGAAGATAAATATTAGAAACCCTAAAATAAACATGTTTGACCATGTTGACCATGGTTGATTTTCATATTGAGAGAATCCTTGTCACAATGTGACATTGCACCATGATTGACCATGATGGATTTTCATATCGAGATAATCTTTATCACAATGCAATGTTGGACCATGGTTGATTTTCATATTGAGACAATCTTTGTCAAAATGCGATGTTGGATCATGGTTGACCATTGTTAATGTTATAAACCTAAGGGATTAATACTATAAATAGAAGGGAATAATATAACCCTAAGATAAGTATTCTAAACCTCAAAATAAACTTAGTTGACGATGGTTAACCATGATTGATTTTCATTCAAGACAATCATTGCCACAATCAGACATTATACCATGGTTGACCAGGGTTGATTTTCATATTGAGACAATATTTGTCACAATGCGACATTGAAACGTTGTTGACCATGGTTGTCAGAATGTGACATTGGACCATGGCTATTGGCCATGGTTGACCATGATTGATTTTCATATTGAGACAATATTTCTTGCAATGTGACAATGGACCATGGTTAACCATGGTTTTCACAATGTGAAGTCGAACCATGGCTATTGACCGTGGTTGACCACGATTGACCATGGTTGATCAAGATTGATTTTAATAATGAGATAACTTTTCTCACAATGTGACGTTGTACCATGGTTGATTTTCATATTGAGACAATATTGTCACAATGTGGCATTGGACCATGGTTAACCATGATTGACCATGGTCGACCATGTTTGACAAATGTTGACCATGTTTAACCATGGTTGACAATGGTTGACCATGGTTGGCCATGATTATGAACCCAAGGGATTTATATTAAACCCTAGGATTAGTATTATAAAGCCTATGAATAATATTATACACTAGGAATATGAACCCTTAGATTAATAAGCCCAAGAGATTGATATTATAAACCCAAGGGATTAATAGTAAAATGCCAAGGGATTAATATCATAAACCAAAGGTATATAAAACCTAAGATAAATATTATAAAATATTAAATAAACATAGTTGACCATGGTTTATTTTCATATTGAGACAATCCTTGTCACAATGCGACGTTGCACCATGCTTGAACATGATTGACTTTCATATCGAGACAATCTTTGTTACAATGCGACATTGGACCATGGTTTACCATGACTTATTTTATTATTGAGACAATCTTTCTCACAATGCAACATTGGACCATGATTGACCATGATTGATTTTCATATTGACACAATCTTTGTCACAATGTCATGTTGGACCATGGTTTACCATGATTGATTTTCATATTGAGGCAGCCTTTTTCAAATTGCGACGTTGGACCATGGCTCACCATGGTTGATTTTGATATTGAGATAATCTTTGTCACAATGCAATGTTGGACTATGGTTGACCATGGCTGACCATGGATGACCATTGATGTCACAGTGTGGCGTTAGAGGAAGAGACAATCTTTGTTACAATGCGACCTTGGACCATGGTTGACCATGGTAGACATTTTAAATTAAAGCTTTAATAATAAAGGGTTTTAGTTGATAAATATGTCTATTTTGAGTTAAATTTTTACTCCATATATAATTTGATTAAATAAAAAATTAATTAAGTTTTAAAATATGCGAATTGATTTAAAATAAAACAAAATTAAACTACACATAAACATTTATGTAGAACCCATGCAAATATTTTTTTAATGTTCTATTTCATATGCTTCTCAATACTCATAATTTTTTTTTAATTATAATATATAATTCACATTAAAATTAGTTAATGTTTTTATTACATTATCAATACGATTTTCTATTAATTTTATAATTTTTTTTACTTTATATAACTTTGATTAAATAAAAAAATCTTAACAATGTTGGCTATACCAAATTAACAATGTTAGCTATGATGTTGCTATTCCAATATTGCATTCTATGATATGCAATAATTTAATAGTTTAGTGTGCGATTTAATAGTTTTATAATACATTCTAATATAATAGTGTAATGTGCCATTTTAGTTCATGAAATAAGATTTTAATTATAAAAACTTTATTTTTAAATAGTGGAAATACTGAATGATAAATGTGGTTGATATACTCCAAAAACATATATTAAAAACATGCACTACCAAATACTATAAAAATGCTTATTATTCTTATTAATTAATTTTTATATATATATATATATATATAATTACAATTTTCAATATCATTATTATAATTATTTATTTACTTTTTAAATACAAACTTCATAAAATCACACATATATTAAATCTATAAAAACTTATATAAAAAAATATCATTTAACATTTTGTTATCACTCAACTTCATTGAATATAATTCCTATAAACTCTAACTCTATAGTTCTTTTCTTTATGGTGTAGTTAGGATGGATTTGCAGCTTTGGTGGCATTAGTGAAATAACCCGCTCCACTCTCAAGGAAGAAAAAGTATGGTATTTATGATATTGGTATTTGCGTGTGAGATTTACCTTTTTTTTCCTTATGTGGCGTTTACTTTTTTTTTCCTAGTTTCTGGTTTACTTTTATTTTTCTAGTTTCTGGTGCGAAGGTTTTCTGAAGGAGAAAAATAATCATTTTTAACGTAAAAAATGGTATAAAAATAATTTGAATTAAAAGAGTCACTCGAATAAAATAAATAAAAAGAGAATAGAAAAGTAATAAAATAAAAACTACTAAAAGAATTCCATCATATTTTTAAAAGAAAGGAGAAGCAAGGCATTTGGATAAACATAGATTTGTTTATCATATTGATATATTTTTATAATAAATGTATGCTATTTATAATTATTCTAATTCCATAAAGATGGTTTGGCTATTTTGAAGTTTTTAGTAAAATCCCGCAGCTATTTAACGAGAATATCAATGTAACTATTAAAGACTTAGATTCTGGATCCCAAATATGCAATTTGGACATGAGGCGGCATAGTCACTCGCGATCGTCAACAATTGTAGCAGCAGCGCCGGGCTAATCTTCATGTTTTGGACTATTACTCTGCGAGACGAAAGACAAGCAGAATAATATGTAGATCATGTGGTTGTTCGGGACTCTTTACTTGTACTGTTATTGCTCTAAATATTGACTTGTTCAATGTGGTGCACTAAATTTGTGGAAGTCAGGTCAGAGAAGGGTCTAGATTTCTGGAAGTCCGAGCGGAGAAGGTGAGTGGGTCCTTTCAAAGTTCATTCGGTTCACTGTATGATGGAGTCTTGTTCTTGGTCGTGGACGGTGATGTTTTGTTGCACGGCTGCCTATATATACAATGCTGTCGAATTTTTCACTGGTGTTGAACTTGATACTGGGCATACCTAATTTTTTTTTTAATTACCAAAATTGAACCCTATATTGCATATTGCCCAAAGTTCTGTAAAAGCAAACCCTGAATTGCGTGTTGGCCAAAGTAGCCGGTATTATAGGTATAAATTAATCATGCATGCAAAGGGTTTGGTGAGAAAAGTTTTTGGTATTGAAATATCTAATATCGTAGCACAATGCTACGCTTACCCCATAAATCTATCACCCTTATTACTAGCAGCTTACTACACTATACCCTATACCTTCACCCGAAAAAAATGTACAGCGGAAGGAGATCTAAGTTGGAATCCTCTGCACGAGCCATCAATGTGGCAGAGTTTAGTGTGCAACCAATATTTCCAACCCTATACCCCATTAATACACTGTCCTTGAAAGTGTGGCATGCCTATACATTCATCTCCTTTTCATCCATTACATGTGGTATACCTATACATCCATTTTCTTCTCATCCATGTGCATCTAGTACTCTGGTTAGTCTAACAAGCAGGAGGAGTGGCTTGGAAATTTATGGAAATTTCGGTTATATTTAGAGAAAATCTGGCAAGGATTTTTGTAAATCCAAGTTATAATTGTTAAACTTCAAAGACATTTTTGATGGTGCTGAATCTATTTCCACCATTAAAAACACGATTCAAACATTGCTTTTACAAGATTTTTTGAATTTTTTTACCCACATTCGGACCATTTTTGACTGACCCGGAAATTCCTCACCTCATTAGAAGCCTCCCTCTCTCGTAGTGCCAACATAATTTCCCCACACAATTAATGCAACATGTACGTGGTCGTAGAGACCCGAATAATTGTATTTAATGCCACCTTGCCACCGTATTTCAAAAGTTTATTTCAAACTCTTCCACTCGCGGGAGAATCACCATATTTCACCATATTTTAGAGTCGAAAACTTGGGTGGGAATTTTAAAAATATGAAATGAAATACGAGAAAGAGGGAAGTATTGAAAAACCAATACGCTGTCGTAAAAATGGGGCCGAATATCCCAATGACCTCTTCCCGTGCATACCTACCCAAAAGAGAGAGGTAATTATCTAGGTTTAATCTCCACTTCTGTGTGAGCTGCGGTTGCAGTCGTTTTACATAAGAATAGTCAATTGAATGCTAGAGTGGGGTCGACTCTAGCAAGTAACGGTATGGGCTGGCTTGATCTGAGGAATCCCATAGTGGGCTCGACTGGAATATTGTGGATACGCGTTCTGGTCTCGCTATGAGAGTAAAGATCCGGTTGAGTTGGTGCTGGGACAAGTGCTTATGGCAGCGGGGAAACTTTGGCCTTTCTAGTGGACTGCCTCTACCTCTACTGCAACTGGCTTTTCCTTTGTAGCTTACGGATATGGGGAGGAAATAGAGTCTTTGACTGGATCTAATGAGTTAATTGGCGTTGGTCTCCCTATGATAAGAGTAAAGATTTGGTGCTGGGACAAGTGATTATGGCAGCGGGGAAAACTTTGGCCTTTCTAGTGGACTGCCTTTGCCTCTACTGCAATTGGCTTTTCCTTTGTAGCTTACGGATATGGGTAGGAAATAGAGTCTTTGACTGGATCAAATGAGTTAATTGACGTTTTTCCTGCTTGTTTAGCTTTCCTGGTCAAAGAAAGATGCACGATCTAACCAAAAGTAAAACGAGTTACATAAGAAGAGGGAATTTAGTAGGTCTTATGTGTCTTCTACGGGGCGAAGAGTAACCGCGGAAGATGCAAGATCCAACTAAAAGTAAAACGAGCTACATAGGAAGAGGGAATTTAGTAGGTCTTACGTGTCTTCTAAGGGGCGAAGAGTAACCGCTGCGCTGAACACAGGAAGTTCATAAATCGCAACAAATAATATGGAACCATTGACTACCTAGATGGGATGGTTCCATGGCCATGTATTTGGATTTTATTATCTTATTTGAACTTTTCCAGTGCTAAATTTACAATAAAATTAATTGATAATATTATTTTCATCATTTTTTCAACTTGAAATTTTAGAAAATTAATTAATAATATTATTTTCATCATTTTTTCAACATGAAATTTTAGGGTTTTCAGTGTCATTTCTGAATAAAATGAACGATAACAAAATGTTTTCAACTGGGTAAATTGTTCCTCTAAAAAAAGTGAAACAAATCACTCTTGAATGCTCAGTGAATCTTCCTACTTTCGTTTTTCCTTGCGACTGCCTCACAATTTTAAAGCTCCTTGTGACTGCGTGACATTTTTAATGCTAAAGAGATTTCATTTCTCCTTTTTTGTTGCAGTTTTAGATACTTATAACCTGCTTTCTATAATTTGTCTTTATTACTGATCACATGGTTGAACAACTTCTAGCGAAATACGTTGTTATTGAAAATTTAATAGTGACATATTGTTATCCGCTAAATACTTTGAAAGCTTCTGCTAAAAAATCTCAAGTATTTGTATTATACCAGAATTACATCATTGACAGTGACCTGCCTACAACTACCTTGGAAATCAAGGCACTTCAAAATAATCGTACTTAATTAGTTCACTACCAATGTGACTTCTCTCACAGTTCTTAGTCATTTCTACTACCCGGAAGAACTCCCATAGACTTATAGGTGGCAAACTTGATGAAGCCGTAATTTTTTGCATAATTATTAAATCTACACTCTGCTTTTATTATTATCTGACGTAAGTTTTTGCATAATTATTAAATCTACACTCTGCTTTTATTATTATCTGATGTGGTTTTACCAATTGTTCGGGTTCCTCAGGTTTGGAAAAACCAAGTGTAATATTAATTTAACAACATGTCAGTTCAATTTACCGATTTTTCTTAAATTAATGGTTAATCTAGTTGATCCAATTGCCTTATGCAAAATAAAATTCAAATCTATTATATTTTCGATCCAGATTTCCAAGTGGAAGAGTTGAAGCTTTTTATAATATATTAAATTCAATTTTTTCGTTTTAAAATTCTTTTTAATATCAATTTAATTTATATAAACATATATTAGTTGTTTCGTATCATCAAAATGAACTTATATTAATTATTTCATACAATTAAACTAATGTTCTTTCTTTGGACCTGCTTCCCTAAACAAACTTCATATTTACACCATTGAAAATGAATTGCATTCGTTGATTTTGAAGTACTAACCACCGTTCCAATAGGAAATGGACTAATAGCCCAAAGAAATTATTTTAGCAGTTTTGAATAGACCATGCAATTACATTAATATTCTTTTAATAGGTTGTTATTATGGATGGTAAAGAATTGGTTAGAGTTAATAAATTTAATGAGAAGAATGTCCATCTTTTAATGTATTATTATTTTAAATTTAAATAATTAGGATTATTTGTAAATTTTTCTAAATATTTTTAGAGTTTTTATTTTATTACATCTGGAATATTATTATGTATTTGAGGCAACAAAAATTTAATGAATTTTTTCTTTTATAAAAAATTATAGTGTCTTTTCATTTTTTAATAAGAAAGGGAGGTTCAATTTATTTTTGCTAACTAGTTGTCATACATGTGAAAAAAATCCACTAGAAATAATGCTTAAATATCCATGAATCTAAGAGATTGTTAAAGCTAGAGTAAGAGATAAGATCAAAATGCTAAATTCAAATTGCTAAGTAATTATTTTAGCACTCTCGGTGTTATAATTAATTGTAAAAAATTGATTACTTAAAAGGCTACGATGAAGTTAATCAATAAATATTAGTGTTCTAATGCATTATTATTTTTAATCTAAATAATTAATGTGAATTGTAAACCTATATAGACATTTTTATCATCCCAGTTGAATAGTTAGCTCCCATTACTCTATATTGAGGGTATTATTATGCATTTGAGGCAAGAGAGGATTTAATAAAATCTCTCTTTATGAATGGTTTTTAATTGATAGTGTTCTTGATTTTGGGAAAGAGAGGGTCCATTGATTTTTGCCAAAGAGGCGCATGTGGGTGAAAATATTCTAAAGGAAAAAAATTCTTAAAGATCCATGAATTGTTTTTTTGTGATATATCCTTAATAAGTGATTAAATACAACTATGAAAATAAGATAATATTGAAGAGTTGAGGAAATAGTTTTTATTATGTTTATGGGAAAAGAACATTCTAACACCACCGTGTAAAAAAATTAAAAACCTTCTCTTAATCATTTTAGGGTATTTAGCTATGATGCTTTGTATGTGTTCCAAATGAGAATAAGAGTAAGTCATATAAGAAAGTTGAAAATTATATCCTTATTGAATTTAAAAAAATGTTACAGGCTTTGGAACTCAAAAACTAAGAAGGTTATGTATAGTTGAGATGTGGTATTTAGAGAAGTCGAAGATGATTTCAAACAAAATGTCCTACTAAGGGAGAAAGAACTAGAAAGACAGAATTTGAATTGAATGATGATGAATCAAATTCTACATAATAATAAGAATTGGAAGAAGAAAAACCACAAAATCTGACACTAGGGAGATTGGTTCAAGGAAAAAAGCAGCTAGAAAGATATACTCCACCTCATTTCTATTCAAAATTCTCTTTCTTTATCACCGATAATGATCCTAAAATTGTTAGAGAGGCAATGGATTCACATGATATAAAACTATGGAAAACAGTCATGGTTGAAGAAATGACATATCTGGACAAGAATGGAGCTTGGGATCTAATGGAGTTGCTAGTTGGTAGAAAATCCAGTTGCAACAAAAGGGTGTTTAAAAAGAATTTGAATGCAGAGGGGAGAGTGGAGAAATACAAAGCTTGAATAGTAGCAAAGAGTTATTCTTAGGTAAAAGAAATTGATTTTGGTGATATTTTTTTCTCATGTTGCCATGTTAATTTTTATTAGATTTATTTTATTTTTTATTGTTGCTTTTGATCTTGAAGTAGAATAAATGGACATGAATACAACATTTCTACATGAGGATTGCGAAGAAAAAATCTACATGAAGTGGCCAGAAGATTTTTTTGTCAAAGGAAAGAAATAAATAGTTTGTTGGAAGAAAAACTCCCTTTATAGGTTAAAACAATATATTATTATTATTATTATTATTATCTTTGTTTTTGTTTTTGTTTTTTTTTAATTTTGTGATTGTAAATAGGAACAACATGGCTAATTTGTGACTAACTAAAAATAAATAGATATGAACACTAAACCTTATTTAAAGGTGTTTTTATAATTTTTCTAGCACCATTATTGTGTATAGATAGCAAAGTTTTCCTATATCTTTTAGAACATGAATATTAGATTAGTCTTCATAGAGCACACACTTTATATAAAATATGACACACACACAACACACTGACACTTACCAAAAACCTCAAACTATAATATCCCCATCCCTTTAACTCCAATTATCACATTTCAAATTGTATGTACATTTTGTCTTATATGAATAATACACTTTAAAAGAGTTCCATATCAACTACACCTGTGATATATTCTTTGGAATTTTCATGAAGTTCATGACATAAATGTCCATGACTATAATACATAAATGATGTAAATTGCCATGATTCTTGCTTTTATTACATGCTTGTTAGTAGCTTGATGATGTACTTCATGCGGTGCTCTCACAAGATAGTGAGGAGGAGTCATTAATAGACACTTAAATTTTTAAGGTTTTAAGGTTTTCTATGACCCCCACATAAAAAATTGTCATAAATGAAAAAGTTATAACTCATATACTAAATTTTTTTGTATTTTAAACTTTAGTTCTTCTAATAGGAATCATTTCTCAACTTTCTTGAAAGAATATTTGAAAAGGCCGAAATGACAAACTAAAAAAAGAGACTCAATTTTACATTACTTTTTTATTTTTTAATCTCAACAAACTCTTTTAATAAAGGATATACATATATGATTTACAAATGAGTTTTACAAACCCCAATATCCATGAAAATGAGCTTATCCAAAGAGATAACAAGTGATATCTTTATATTTATTTTTCATAAATATTTAAATTTAAGTCACTTACATTATTTACGTTTATTATAATAAATTGATATACATTATTATGTTAATAGACATGTTTAATTTGGAATATAATTTTCAAAATTTTAATTTAAATATCAATAATTATTAAGTAGGAGGTAAAAATTTAACCTCTGCAAAATGTGCTATAATATTCATAAATCAAAGATTGAGATTTATAGTTATGTTTTTTTTTTTAATTAAACTAATTAATTAAAAAAAAGGTCATGCCATGGTAATGATCAATAATATTGTAACAAAATCTATTTATAAATTAAGATTCTACATGGTAAAGTGGTGTTGAATCTCCATGACTAATAATCTTGTTACATATTTTTTAAAATATATTATTCATATATTAATTCTTCAAATAATAATAATAACAAAATAAGTTAATTTTTTTGTTTTCTCTTTCAAAATTTTCCATGTGAAATGTATTTTGAGGTAAGTGTTTGATGTCTGTCAATATTTATTATCAATTTAATTTATATGGCCATTCTAGTTTATACATAAGCATATGCCCCATTATCATTCAAAAATTACCATATACTATTCACTTAAATCAAGTGGATTATAATTGTAGTTAAGCTAACTTATTTTTTTTTATAAGATATAACTTAAATATATTATACAAGTATTTTAATAAAGCATATTGTAGAGTAATAAATAAAATTGTAATTTAAATTGTTATTTTCTTTTATTAAGATTAAGATGGAATATTATTATAAAGTATATAATGTCATGAATTCATAAATTATATTTAAATTGAAATCATTTTTTATTTATTAAATTTTAAATTATTTTTAATAATAAAAATAATAATTTAATTTTAAAGTTATGATTGTGTCAAATAAGGGATTTTATCCACATAACAATTTGGTTAAAAAAAGAGTTTATAAAGGTCTACATACTTTATTCCATCTAGATTTAAATGATAACTTTATAAGAGAATTTTTTAATAATAATGTCGTGATTGGGTCGAGAGGCACTTTGCGACCCAATATGGTAGAGATGTTGTAATGTAATGTTTAACATTTTGACTAAGTCAAATTACATAAAAATAAAACTAAATTAAATAAAAAAACATTAATGTAATGTAATGCAAACGTTTTAATTCAGTCAAAATAAGATTACAAAGAAATAATAGAATAAAAACAAACTATAAAAATAAAATTAAAGTTAAAATAAAAATGGCCCATGCTATTGAGAACCCATGATATTCTTGTGAAATATATCCTATTTAAAGGGGAAAATTAAACCAGCTTAGATCCATCTTGATCCAGACTTATGCAGGAACACAACAAAATACAGAAACATCCATATACATAGAGATGCAACATAAATAAAACTTCATTTCATTAATATCACAGAACTGAAATATGCTTACCTACAAAAACAAAAACAAACTATCTTGGGCGATGGTAGCTTATCTCCTAGAAGAGATGTGGTGACTACATGCCTCTAAACTGTGTTACGATGAGGCTCAAAGGCCTATTTATTATTGAGAAACATTGGAAAACCCTAAACATCCAAAAACCTAACCCTAGGAGATGAAGTGCCAAAATCGTGGGCCCCGTTTGGGTAAATTGGTACGTCAACTTCTTGGGGTTGTAAGTTTGGCATACGATCTCTGTTTGGCTATCATAATACCTCGTTTCAAAGATTTTGAAGAGGAGGTCAAAAATATTTCTTAATCAATTTAGGACTCTTTCGATCTCTCTTCTTTCTCTAAAAACGTCTTTTAGTCGCTCAAAGTGGTTCCAGAAGTTTAGGACCCAAAAAATTGCCAAAAATAATAAGTTATGTTATAATTAAGGAAATTGAAAAGAAACAGCAGTGGGTGTCCAAGTGGAATAGGCAGGCGGTCACCAATATCCACTTGGATCAGTCCTCCTTGATTAGGAAGCAATGGTCCCCATTGCATTGAGTGCCTCCATGAGATGGGGAAACTTCTGTTGAAATTGGTCCCCAGTGAGCCACTTGTCTTGGTGCAGGAGTTGGCCAAATTTGACAACCCGATATAGTTGGATCTTCTGCTAGTGACTGTTCTTGATTTTCATATCCATGATCCGATCAGTTGTGGTAGTCTTCCACACATCAAAGGGTTCGATAAGCACCTGGTGATAACTAGACTTCAAGTCAATCTTGTTGAAACATTTGGCTCCCTTGAGCTGGTCCAAAAGGTCATCAATATGTGGGATTTGGTACCTATTCCGGACAATGATCTTGTTCAGCACCAGAAAGTCAATACAGAGTCTCCAGGTCTCGTCGTTCTTCTGTACCAATACAATAGGGCTCCCACAGGGTGATGAGCTTGGCCTGATGTGCCCTTTTTGCAACAACTCTTGATATATGCCTCTTGATATCATCGTTCTCCAGAATAGAGCATCGATAGATCGATCCTTTAGGTAGTGACGCACCTGGGGTCACAGATCGATGGAGTCCTTGACCTGACAGTGCAGAGGTACCCATGTAGGTGAGGCGAGGCGAAAATATCCCTATACTCCTCCACGACCTTGTCCATCTATTGCTGCTATGTGGAGGAACCCTATTTGGAAGTCGTGGCCACAACCTTCTTCTTGCCCTGAGGGAAAATAATAAGGAAAACAAATTTCTTGGTTTGAGAAATTATCTTACTGCATTCCTTTGTAGTGATCAAATAGATGGTGGTCGGTGGGGCTACCTCTAGTATCTTGTACAACTTATCGCCCAAAGTAATAATCACAGAGCGAGATATAGACTCATAAAACATGTCACTTCCACAAGTATGGTTTTCCTAATAATAAATCACAAATTTCAAGACGAGAAACATCACACAATACCTTATCCGTGAAGGGATTGATGCTGTAGGGAAGGTGGCACTGTTGGCTGACGTGAAGAGCTCATCCTTGGTGAAGCCATCTGATGGTGTGTGACTATGGATGTGTTGTAGTCAACAGGCCTAGTCGCTTCACAACTTCTGCTGAAATGAGGTTCTTTTGTCTCCCGCCATCGACAATTAACTGCAGCCGAGAACCCTTCACCAACAATTTTTAGTGGAAGAGGCATTCCTCCTCCTCTATATCTTTAGGCTCATTCTTCTAGATCTTAGTGGTGGCCACGGTGGCACTGGGCACCACGTCAACGATCTGCGTCCCTTTGTCATTCCCCTTGTTGGGTTCTGACTCAGATTCAGAACATGTGTCTGGTTCAGAAGCCTTCATCTCGGCCACAATGACTACTTAGCCCAACACTCACTTGTGTTATGAGTGGAGCTCTTATGGAACTCACACCATTTTCATGTGTCCTTCTTTATCTTCGTGGTGTTGTTCTTTGCTTGTGGCTTCAATGGGTTGTCTTGGGTCGCCCCATCTTGGCTTTTTCCTTTGCTCTGTGGTTTGGAGGTGTCTTTCCCTTGCTTCATGTTCGCGATCCAAAGTCTCGCTTCTTCTGTTTAAACTTCTGTTCAATCTTGACTACTATGATACCACTGATCCGGACTTATGCAAGAACACACAAAAAATACAATAACATCCATAGACACAGAGATGCAATAGAAATAAAACCTCATTTCATTAATATCAAAGAACTGAAATATGCTCACATATAGAAATAAAAATAAACTAGCTCGGGTGATGGTAGCTTTTCTCTGAGAAGAGATGTGGAGGCTACATGCCTCTGAACTATGTTACAATGAAGCTCAAAGGCCTATTTATTATTGAGAAACACTCGAGAACCCTAAACATCAAAAAAATTAACCCTAGGAGATGAAGAGGCAAAAATGTGGGTCCCGTTTGGGTAAATTGGTACATCAACTTCATGGGGTCATAACTTTGGCATAAGATCTCTGTTTGGATATCATAATACCTCATTTCGAATATCTTGCTGAAAGCAAACTAACTTACTAACTTGGGACTTTTCTCGTCTCTCCATTTTCCCTAAAAATATATTTTAGCCCCTCAAAATGGCTTTGGAAGCTTAGGACCCAAAAAATTACCAAAAATAGTAGGTTGTGCTATAATTAAGGAAGCTAAAAAGAAACAATGGTGGGGGTCCAATCGGAATAGGCAGGTGGCCACCAATATCCACTTGGATCACATCTTAACTCGAGATCTACCAAGCACTTAGAGGGCTCAAATCTCTTATTATGCAAGCCTCTTTTAGAGTGAAAAAATATTTGATCTCTCTCGGCACTTGCTATATCAGGAGTTAAGATGGATCTAGGCATCCTTAAATAATAGTAATGAGTCAATCCACATTTATGAATACTAATTTAACAAGTGTTTAATGCATTTGAATATAAAATTAGTTAAATATTTCTTTGCCTTGAAAATAATATTGAGGTAGTTATCCACATAGTGTTATAACATTCATAAGATTTTTTTGTTGAACAATACTTTTGCTTTTGGCCTTAGACCTTTGATTTTTTGACAAGTTGAGTCAAAAGAAGGGGAGTATTGGTGTTACAATGTTAAACTCACTTCACCTAGCCTTGTTTGGTAACAATCAAGCATAGTCCTATGAGATCAAGTATTCATATTCCAACATTGGACCAAAATCCTACTTCTTCTTTGTTTGCCACTTGCAAATGTCTTACAAAGCTTGCTAAAGTGCTTGAAATTGTTTTGACTTCTCATTTATTAAAAAGTATTTTATGTTTATAATTTCCATAGAAAAATTTGATCATTAATTTAAATGTTCCATTGCCCTCTGTAGCTCCAAGGGTTAGCTCAATTGGTCAAGCTAGTCATTGAAGCACCTTTGCTATTGAGAGGTCACAAGTTCAATTCTGTTGACACTCTCAAATAGACTTGATAGTTGAATTGGTAAGAAGTGATCCCTTCAGATAGATATACCAAGTATAAATATTCTATAAATGTAACGATCACCACATAAAAAATAAAAAAATAAATTATAAAAGACATTGACTTGAAAAACTATTAATAATATAACCCATTCCTTTCATTATCATAAGTGAGATAACCAAAAGAGGATGCCAAGGAGATGGATCATGAACAATGTAAAGAGGTGTAAACTGGATTGTTTTCATTTTCCTTTTACAATATAAGCCAATCATATTTGATACAAGTTTTATTTAAGTTGGTCACGAGTAGAGAATGGTATGCATATAATTATGTTTTTTCTCATTACTTTGAGTAGGGTGAAGTCTATAAAATGGAAGTTGTTTGCACATTTTATTTAGATATTGATAATTTTCCAAAAATCTAATTTCTTATTATTATCAATGTTTTAATTTATTATTTATATATAATTAATTAATTAATAAATAAATAAATATTTATCTATCGTTATGTTAAGTTTACAAATTTGATTTTTGAGAGAAAGTTTTAGATTTTAAAATTTTTCAAGTACTTTAAAATTTTGAGAATAAATATTTTAATCCATTTACTCTAATTAATAGCATATATGAAAATATTTTTCATCGTCTATTGGTCCAGCCATGATTCAACTTTTTATGAACAATTGTGTTGTCTTATATTTTTTCCATTCCATGATGTCATTAAATATTACACGCTATTAAATAAAATTGGTCAATAATAATAAATTTATACATTATAATAGATACAATAATTTGTACCATGATTGTCGTTGAATTGAGAAGTTTCTTTACAACTTTATGCTACGAAGTATTTTTATTATACATTATAATAGATACAATAATTTGTACCATGATTGTCGTTGAATTGAGAAGTTTCTTTACAACTTTATGCTACGAAGTATTTACTATGTTAGATAACTTTCGCAGAAGGTAAAAAGGAAAAATGATATTGGGATGGTTAAAAAAAAAAAAAATTATACAAAAATACTTGAAAGCACCTAGGTTTGAGTCCCAGAAAACAATACATAGAGCATATATGCTAGTATTGCTCTTACTAAACTCACTAGGCTTACCACTTTGAGAACTAAAACAACTCACTATGTTTAGGTAACTTGAACACGTTAAGGGATTTAATTAATGTTTTCTATAATTTTTTTTCCTCTTTGTAATGAATATTATAGGCTTACCACTTTGAGAACTAAAACAATTCACCATGTTTAGGTAACTTGAACACGTGTAGGGATCTAATTAATGTTTTCTGTAATTTGTTTTGGTATTTTTGTAATGACTATTATATTTTTGAATGATAAACTAAACTTTCACTTGATATAGAATGGTGTATTATAAAAGTGTTTTTCACATTTGAAGTTGTTTTACTAGATTGTCTTATATGAAATTTTAATTTGATACACAACCATAATCATTTAATTGATAGACAACTACAATAGTCTATTACACTTAACTATTGAAAAGAGACTGAATCTAAAACATGCAAATATAATCTAACTTTGAAGAACTACTTAATCACCTAAAAAGCCAAAAGATAAATATGTTTAAAAAAATTGTGAAAATGTCTAATTTGTATGATTGGACATTGGAACTGTGTTTAGAAATGTTCTCAATATTGTAACATTGAAACCATGTTTAGAAATATTCTCACTATTGTTATATTTGGAACAAAAATCAATATTTAATTACAAAAAATCTTAAATCAATATTTTATTAAGACAACACAAATTTTATAAATCCAATTAGAAAAGTGAAACAATCTACAACTCTTTTATTAATAATAAAATATACATCAAACTTCTCCTCTACTTCAATGTTCTGTACCTTTTACTTTCTATTTGTTTTGTGAGAGTCATCTAAACTAAACTTTTTCTCTCTATTCATTTTGTGAGAGTCATCTAAGCTGAAAACATAACCGTAGACATCTCACTATATTTTATTTTATTATATTTGGTCTCAGAAGAAATATAACATCTAATTATTATCAACATTAATTATTTCAAATATAAAAGAAAATCAATTAAATGATTTATTTCAATGATATTTATAATGATAATTTGAAAAATCTATGGTTATAAATGATAATATATTGAATTAAATCAAATCTAAAGGAAACATGAAGTGTGAAAAGATTACCTTAATGAAAATTTCAAAAAAAAAATATTAATTTAGTAAAACTCATTTAGTTCAGCAAAGTCAAAGTCAAAAAATTATGTGAAAAGAGTGCAAATAAACATTTAAAGATTATGACAACTATTAATGTAACTTAATTTTGTTAAATTTTAACATTATATGTATATTTTACAATTTTATTTTGTTATAATATGATTTTAGAATTTTTGTTTATTTTTAATTTATGAAATATAAAGTTTAAATGTAACTTCAAATTCTAGTCATTGTTTAAGCAAATTTTGTTTCTACTCATTGACTTGGGAATGCATCAGTACAAATTTGCAGATATTTTTTGTATCTCACATTTGATCTTTACACTATAAATAAAATATAAAATAAATTACATTTTAAAAATCCAAAAATATTATAACACAAATTAAATTTGATTTCTTGAGTTCCACAAACTAGGTGGATATTGTTATATAAGTAGTAAATTGCAATGTTAAAAGTTTAATTTAAATGTTATTTAATTCTTTTAATTTATTAGGAGTTAATTTTTTTTTTTGACTATCACGTTGTGCACAACTTGTTTTTATTAGTCATAAAATATTTCTTGAAATTAAGTGTAGGAAAACCAACTATGTACTTGACCTAAGGTGTCATACATTCTTCAATGCATGACCCTTCATTATTACTAGACCAACAAGTACACATCATTCATGGCGATGCATTTGTAATGTGCATGGTATATTTTTCATTGGATATCATTTGTAATGTGCATGGAATTATTTTTCATTCATATGTGTATTACTTGATATTGATGAGGTGTCATTGGAAAGAGATAATGCTTGTGGCCATTTCACTTCATTCTTATATGTAGAATGAGCTAATCATTCCAATATGAAATAGAATTACAACTTGATGACCATGACCTAGGACCAAGTAAGCATGTTTGTTCCCTGGACAAACACATATAAAATAAGACTCTTAATCAATACCATGATGTCAACTCCAAGTTCACATGTTAAATATGTAGGATGTTCCATCTACATATCTAACATGGAAGGCATTCATTCTATGTTAAAAACCACAAAGGGAAAGTTTGGGCTTTAATTAATACATGCATGTCTTCTATATATATACATATCTTTCATATATGTTCTTCTTCCGTATAGGTGCATATATAGAAGATATTCACATATAAAAAAGTTGTGCATATATGGGATACAAAAGATGCACACATATAAAAGTTTTGCATCTTATATATATGCACATCTTTTGTATATGCACAACTTCTATATATGTGCATATTTTTTGTATATGTGCAACTTATGTATACGCGTATATCTTCCATATATGAGAAACTTATGTATATGCCTATATCTTCTATATATGCACAATTTCAACCTATGTATATACATAGTTTCCGTATATGTGCATATATTATGCACGTACGCAATTTTTGTATATACACATATATGGAAGTTGCCCATATACGAAAGATATGATATGCATATATTCTATATGTGTGAAAATTTTGTATATACACATATAAGGAAGTTGTACACATACGGAAGATATACGCATACACAGAAGATATGGGTATATATGAAAGTTTCACATATACGGAAGTTGTGCATATATGGACATTATCGTATATGCATATTATGATAGATGTGTTCTAATTCTGTATATGTGCATATATGGAAATTGCACATATATGGAATATATGCGCATATACGGAATATATGCGCATATACAAAATATATGCAAATATAAAAAAGTTGTGCATATACGGAAGCTATGCAAAACTTCATCCTATTTATATGCGCAAGATTTTTTATATGTGTATGTCTTCAATATATGTAGTTCTTCTATATATGCATTTCTTCTTTATAGGTGCATATACAAAAGATATGCACATATACAAAAACTAAGAATATATGGAAGATATGTGATACAAAAGATGCACATATATAAAGGTTGTGTCTTTCGTATATGCGCAACTTCCGTATATGCACATATTTTCCATATAGGTACAACTTCTGTATATGCATATATCTTCCTTAGATGCACCTACATGTGCACAACTTCAACCTATATATATATATGACTTCCGTATATGCGCATATTTTTTATATATACAAATATACTGAAGTTATGCATATACAAAAGTTGTGCATATATGAAATTTTTTGTATATGTATATATGGAAGTTGTACAATCCTTTTGTATATGCATATATGGAAATTTCCATTTATGGAAGATATGCGCATATACAAAAAATATGTGATACAAAGATGCACATATATAAAAGTTGTGCAACTTATGCATATGCATATCTTTTTTATACACAAAAATTTTATATATGTGCATGTCTTTCGTATATGTGCAACTTCTATATATGCATGACTTCCACATATGTGCATATTTTCCATATATGAGAAATTTTTGCATATGTACATATTTTATGTATATGAGCATATATTCCGTATATGCACATATCTATGCACAAATTCAACCTCCATATATACACAACTTCCGTATATGCGCATATATTTTATATGTAAGTTGCACATATACAGAAGATATGATGTGCATATATTTTGTATGGAAGTTGTGCATATACAGAAGATATGATGTGCACATCTTTTGTATGTTCGCAACTTCCGTATATATGCATATAAGAAAGTTGTGTACATATGGTAGATGGATATATACGGAAGTTGCACACATACGGAAGATATGCGCATATATGGAAGTTGCGTATATATAGAAGATATGTGTATATACAGATGTTGCACATATACATAAGTTGTGCATATATGGAGGTTGTCATATATGCATATTATGGAAGTTGCGTACTACTTATGTATACGTGTAGCTTCCATATATGTACATATACGAAAGTTGTGCATATATGGAAGATATGCGCATATATAAAAACTGCACAAATACAAAATATATGTGCATATACTGAAGTTGTGCATATATAAAAGATATGTGGATTTACAGAAGCTTTGAAAAACTCCAACCTCTGTAAATGCGCAGGTTTTGTATATGTGTATGTCTTCCATAGTATATGTGCATATACGAAAGTTGTGCATATACAGAAGATATGCACATATACGGAAGTTGTGCAAAACTTCAACCCTTGTTTAGGCACATATTTTGTATATGTGTATGTCTTCTGAAATGCGCAGGTTTTGTATATGTGTATGTCTTCCATAGTATATGTGCATATACGAAAGTTGTGCATATACAGAAGATATGCACATATACGGAAGTTGTGCAAAACTTCAACCCTTGTTTAGGCACATATTTTGTATATGTGTATGTCTTCTATATATGCACAACTTCTATATATTCACGTCTTCCATATATATGCATATATTTCGTATAGGTCCATATACAGAGCATATGACCATATACAAAAAATGTGCATATATGGAAGATATGTGATACAAAATATGCACATATATAAAATTTGTGTCTTTTTCATATATGTGCAACTTGTGTATATGCACAACTTTCATATATGCGCATATCTTCCATTTAGACATAACTCCTATATATGTGCATATTTGTTGTATATGCACAACTTCTGTATATACACATATATTCTATATATGCATATACATGTGCACAGCTTTAACTTCCATATATATACAACTTCTATATATGCGTATATCGTCAATATTTGCGCAACTTCCATATATACACATATTAAAAAGTTGCACATATACAAAAGTTGTGCATATATGGAGGTTGTCATATTCATATTATGGAAGTTGTGCACTATTTCTGTATATGCGCAACTTCTATATATGTGTATATGGAAGATATATGCATATACGAAAATTACACATATACAAAATATATGTGCGTATGTGGAAGATATGTGCATATATGAAAGTTTTACATATACGAAAGTTGTGCAAAACTTCATTCTTTGTATATGCGCAGATTTCTTATATGCACATGTCTTCCATATATAGACAACTTTTGTATATGCACATGTCTTATCTATATGCACTTCTTTCGTATATGAGTGAGATTAAAATGTTGGGAAAAAAAACATGAAGAAGGAGAATCTTCAAGGAAAAGAGAGCATAATGGCTTTGAAAATTTTGATATCAAAATTTCAAGAAAATATGGTCAAGATAAAGGCCAAGAACCCTTTGAGTCTACCTGGAAAAAATGGTGTAAACGCAAATATGGATATGATTCAAATAAAGTTCCTTTTGATCATTTGAATACAGAAAATTATCCTACTTGGAGCAAAGAAAACCAAGATGCTTCTCCAATGATTAATATAAATTGAAAATCAAAGGATGAGGTTCTTATGATTATTCAAAGATTGAATGCATGGGCTTTGACACAAAAATTCCAATACAAAAAACATGTCTCCTGGCAAGAACTGGCCTTAAGAATCACATGTGGTTTGACAAGAATTGTCAAAATGAGGTGATATAGATTAGAACATGATGATAAAATTGGTATAATGGAGTCTGATAGGCCTATAGAAGAACTATCTAAAGCCTTATCCAAAGAATTTTATGGCTTGACTCCTCCACCAACAGATCATTTTGCTAAGCTATATATGTCTCAACGATTATACAACATAGAAAAGCTTCCAAAATATTATTGCACAATGTAGAATCTTTTGTATTAGACCCTTGATCCAGACAATGTTGCATATCTAAGACACTATCTTGCATCTATGCCCAGAAGAACCCAAATTATTTTTCTAGAATATATTTATTTAAATACACTACATATTTAAATATTTTATTAGCGAGTTTGCATGATATTATCCTATAATCCCTCCAAAAAGCCCATTTACCCCAAAAAATTCAGAAAAATGTTAAGAAGCAACTAGGGTTCACGGGGGCTTCACTCAAAGAACCTCTGATATATCACGTGCGTTCATGGAAAACTAAAAATACCCCTAATTTGACCACATATTGGAAAATACTTCTAAAATTCACATTGTTTAACCCCCTACCAATATAAATCCAATATACCTTCCCAATTTAAAAAACCCTTACTTTCACTAGATATTGTAGGTATCCATTTTTTCATTAACATTTTTTATACCCCTTTATATCTTTTCATTAACTTTGAGCTCCATTTTTTATACCTGCCAATATAAAAACCCTTTACCCCCTAATATATGCTCAATATATTATGTCTTTTTTTCCTCATTATATATCCCTTAATATGAACCCATGTGGTATGGTATTTCTCCCATAGTGAAGCCCCTGTGCTAGGGTTTAATCCAAAAATTTGTGACATGTATGCAAAAACGTATCATTTTGATTGCAAAAAGAAATAAAAGAAGAATACAGTCCATTGTAGCCAACATTGTTCATGCCAGACTCCAAAATATTATAAAAAATCCTACAGATTCTAGAAGCAAAGAGGACAAAAACAATCTACTAGGCCAAAAGCCTTATTTAAATGAAGGAATATTCCTTCAAATAATATGTATTTTACATATGTAAAAATAAATGTCATTAAAACCACCTACAGGAAACTTACATATTTTTTCATTGGCTAACGAAGTGGTTTTAAACTATTCCAAAAACTTTTTATGTTCATTGAATTGTTCAAAGAAACTTTCAACTGCCTTTTTTACAGATTCATCATCTTGACATGTGTGTGTGGGTTCTCCTAAAGCACAAAAAAAATGGATTTGGATTTACCTTTATTGGACTTTATTTCCAACATTCTTAAACCATGCACAACAAACATGCCACACACATAATAATATTATACACTTGATTGAAGACCTAGAATAGCTTAATTTTTAGAGAGAATATACATTAAGAATATTTTTTATGTCTCTTATAAAAATAATAATGACATCACCTTAACGCTTCAATTTCAGCAATAGCATCATCTGTGATGCAGGCTTGAACATGCCAATATGGTCACTATTTCTTTTCAATGGAAAATAAGGTTAACATCCATTTAAAAATATCAGTTATAGTATTGTGTGATGATATCACCTAAGCTACTGGAACCCCATTGTAATGTTCATAAAAAACCATTAAGGTGTAAAGTTGATACTACATTACAAACAATACACATAATTATATTTATATAAGATACATGCATTAAAATGAGGTTGAATAAATGAATCAGATTTATGATAAATATGTACTCACTCCATACTTATTTGTACTAAATGTTGAATCCATTGAGATAATATTATTGTGAGAGTATTTTAGCATCATTGAACACATCCACTTTGTTTGTATGCATATGATAAAAGGGATGTTTTCAACAAAATATTGTTTCTGGTAGAAGAAAAAACTCTCAAGGTGTTCCTTATACGAACATTCTACATTGTTTGGATCGCTTTTATCTTTAATATACACTAGCCTTATGGTATCATTATAAATGTTTAATATATTTTGCCTTGTCATGTATGTATCTCAAAATATCCTTGTGTATAACTCACCAGATCTAGCCTTCACATCAAAGATGAACTTGTCCCATATCATTGAAACATGAAAACCTCTTTGAATGAAATGTTAGACACTACATCGCATATCCCTTGTTAAATCTGGTGCATAACTGAATCTCACAGGCCTATCGATTGCATCTTTTCCATGACAAACAACATTCGATTTATCAATATGCCTACATGTAGTATATATTATTACATCATCATCTGGTCTAAGATGAAGTTGTCGCACAATGAAGTGACATTGGAAACCAACTTTAATACTTTCATGTTGATTGTAGTTTCTCTTTTGATCTGAGGATGCACTCATAATTCTTTTTTGAGACTCTGGACCATATGCACACTAATAACTATATGTAAAAAAATTACAACAAATTAGATATAACATTTATGCATATTGAAAAAATTATACGTATATTATAAAAATACATAAATTCTCACATAGCGTGCTCCAGATATGTTGAAAAATATAGGTTTGTTTAATATCCTCTAATTTTTTACTTTAATGAGACTTAAGAATAAATTGAGTGGGTTCACATTCATTCAATTCATCTCCGCTCAAGTCGACAATATGGAATAACTACAATTGGGTCCCCATCAACCTTTGTCCATGTTAAGCCTTCTCCTGAAACTAATATAATATCCTCTCGGTCTTGAAATTCCAACTCGTTAATCCTCTCCCACTTAATCATTCTTCAAATGCCTATAAAAATTGCATTGAAAATAGTTTTGTTTGAGTAAATATTATGGTCTTGATTAATTCATATCACTAACCATGGAAGTCTCTTGTTTAGATAAATATTTTATAGGTAAACGACTATGGATGTGGTTCCACCATGTTGGTGTCAGGGGATGACTTGTAATGAGTCGCTAAGGCGGAAGGGGTGGAAAAGCAATGCCTTACATTACCTAACACTGACGTATGAGATGGTGTGCTAATGGGGGCCCTTCGAATAGGGATCAAATGGAGATACATAACACCTCTCCTAAAGAGGGGAAGTTTTGTAAGGTTTTGTGAGGGGAGACTATGTGTATGTGCAATTTTTATATATGCACATAGATATGCAAGCACATATATAGAAGTTGATTTTTCTATATTCACTCTCATTTCTTTATAGTGTGACTTTTGTATATGTATGACTTCATATCTATGCGCATATAAAGTCATTGCACATATATGGAAGAACGACTTCCGTATATCCGCAACTTCTATATATGCACATACCTATGAAAGTTGCCATATATGGAAGTCTCAAGTTTCAACTCTCCACAATTTAGAGTCTAAGTTTTCATCTATATTATTCATCATTTTTAGTGGTTGTTACTTAAAATTAATCATCATATATACTTGTCTTCATATTATATGTAATTTCATTGATTTCAACCTAATTTTTATAACCATTATAGATTTTTAATGAAATGTTATAGATATAAGTGATGCTTACATGTGAATATTCTAATATCATTCTACTTTCATTTTTCCTTCATAATTATTAACTAACATTGCCTAATTTTCATACTTTTGTGTGTGTACAAGAAAATAAAAATTGGAACTAAAAGACATTAAGGATAATTTAAAGAAATAAATATATGGAATACAATGAGGGAAAAATATTTATTAAGAAATTGAGAGGAATATAATTTCATTGGAAGTGGAAATGAAAAAAAACATATAGGTAAACAAGTGATAATTGGACCTAAAGGGATGGGGATATTATAGTTTGAGGTTTTTGGTAAGTGTCAGTTTGTTATGTATGTGTGTGTGTTATATTTTATATGAAGTGTGTGCTCTATTGAAGACTATTCTAATATTAAAAATTTCTCTTAAAATATCACAATTCAAATCTAGATGGAGTAGAGTATGTAGACCTTTATAAACTCTATTTTTTTAACCAAATTGTTATGTGGATAAAATCTCTTATGTCAAAAAGAACCATAAATTTAAAGTTAAATTATTATTTTTTGGTATTAAAAACAATTTTAAATTTAATAATAATAATAAAAAATGATTTCAATTTAAATAGCATTTATGAATTCATGACATTATATACTTTATATTAATATTCCATCTTAATCTTAATAAAAGAAAATAAAAAGTTAAATTACAATTTTATTTATTACTATAAAATATGCTTTATTAAAATAATTTTATAATATCTTTTAAGCTATATCTTATAAAAAATTAAGTTACAGCTTAATTACAGTTATAATCCTCTTTGAAATGAATAATATATGGTACTTTTTGAATGATAATGGGGCATATGTTTATTTATAAACTAGAATGACCATATAAATTAATTTGTTAATAAATGTTGATAGACATGAAACACTTATCTCAAAATACATTTCACATGGAAAATTTTGAAAGAAAAAACATAAAAATTAACTTCTTTTATTATAATTAAAATAATTAATATATGAATAATATATTAAAAAAATATGTAACAATATTATTAACGGTGGAGATTCAACGCCACTTTACCATGGAGAATCTTAATCTATAAATAGATTTTGTTATAATATCATGGACCATTACCATGGTATGACTTTTTGTTTAATTAATTAATTTAATGGCAAAACAAAGAAGGCATAACTACTTTCAAGATAAATCTCAATCTCTAATTTATGAATATTCTAACATATTTTGTAGAGGTTAAATCTTTACCATCTACTTAATAATTATTGATATTTAAATAAAAAATTTGAAAATTATATTCCAAAATAAACATGTATATTAACATAATAATGTATATCAATTTATTATAATAAACATAAATAATGCAAGTGACTTAAATTTAAATAATTATAAATATCTATGAAAAAAATAATAGAAAAATATCACTTGTTATCTTTTTCGATTAGCCCATTTATATGTATATTGGTGTTTGTAAAACTGTTTTGTAAATGATATTTGTATATCCTTTATTAAAAGATGCGTTGAGATTAAAAGATAAAAAAAGTAATGTAAAATTGAGTCTTTTTTTAAGTTTTTCATTTGGGTCTTTTCAAAGATTCTTCTAAGAAAGTTGAGAAATAATTCTTATTAGAAGAACTAAAGTTTAAAATACAAAACTTTTTAGTAAATGAGTTATAAGTTTTTCATTTATGACAATTCTTTATTCACATTTATTCAAATTCCTTTTAAACACCCTTTTGTTGCTACTGAACTAGCAACTCCATTAGATCCCAAGCTCCATTCTTGTCCAAGGCTATCATTTCTTCAACCATGACCTTTTTTTCATAGTTTTGTATCGTGTGAATCCATTGTCTCTCTAACAATTATAGGATCATTATCAATGATAAAGAAAGAGAAATTTGAATAGAAATGAGGTGGAGTATATCTTTCTAGTTGCCTTCTTTCTTGAACCGATCTTCCTAGTGTCAGAGTTTGTGGATTTTCTTCTTCCAATTCTTATTCTTATGTAGAGTTTGATTCATCATCATTCAATTCAAATTTTGTCTTTCTAGTTCTTTCTCCCTTAGTAGGACTTTTTGTTTGAAATCATCTTCGACTTCTCTAAATACCACATCTCAACTATACATAACCTTCTTAGTTTTTGAGTTCCAAAGCCTATAACATTTTTTAAATTCAATAAAGATACAATTTTCAACTTTCTGATATGGCTTACTCATATTCTCCTTTGAAACACGTATAAAGCATCATAGCTAAATACCCTAAAATGATTAAGAGAAGGTTTTTTTTTAAACATCGTGTTAGAATTTTCTTATCCCATAAACATAATAAAAAATATTTCCTCAACTCTTCAATATTCTCTTATTTTCATAATTGTATTTAATCACTTATTAAGGATATATTACAAAAAAACAATTCATGGATCTTTAAGAATTTTTTTCCTTTGGAATATTTTCACCCACATGAGGCCTCTTTGGCAAAAATCAATGGACCTTGTCTTTCCCACTAGAAATCAAGAACACTACAAATTAAAAACCCTTCATAAAAGAGGAATTTTATTAAATCCTCTCTTGCCTCAAATGCATAATAATACCCCGATATAGAGTAATGGGAGCTAACTATTCAACTGGGATGATAAAAATGTCTATATAGGTTTACAATTCACACTAATTATTTATATTGAAAATAATAATGCATTAGAACACTAATATTTATTGATTAATTTCATCATAGCTAAGTAATTATTTTTTTACAATTAATTATAACAATGGGAGTGCTAAACTAATTTTACAATTACTTAGCAATTTGTTTTTAGCATTCTGATTGTATCTCCTACTCTACCTTTAACTAAGAGATTCATGGATATTTAAACATTATTTCTTGTGGATTTTTTTCACCCATATGACAACTAGTTAGCAAAAATGGATTGAACCTCACTCTCTTATTTAAAATTAAAAAAATATTTCTAGATTTCATTATATTTTTGTTACCTCAAATACGTAATAATATTCTATATGTAATAAAATAATATTTCTAAAAATATTTACAGAAATAGACAAATAACACTAACTATTTAAATTAAAAATAATAATACATTAAAACATTATCATTTTTCTCATTAAATTTATTATTAACTCTACTTAACCAATTATTTACTGTCAATAATAAGTACATTATTTACTGTCAATAATAACCACAAATTGAAAGAATATTAATGTAATTGCATTGTCTATCCAAAACCGCTAAGATAATTTCACTGTTATTAGTGATTCCATTGCCAATTGGAACTGTGGTTAGTACTTCAAAATCAATCAATGCAATGCATTTTCAATGGTGTAAATATGAAGCTTTTTTCCAAAGAAAGAACATTAATCCAACATCTATGTTAACAATAACTCTCGTTTAATTGTGTGAAACAAATAATATAAGTTCACTTTGATTGTATGAAACAACTAATATATGTTTATATAAACCAAATCGATATTAAAAAAATATTAAGACAATTTTTTTTGAATTCCATATATTATAAAAAGCTTCAACTCTTCCGCTTGGAATTCTGAATCGAGAATATAATAAAATTTGACTTTTATTGCATAAAGCAATTGGATGAACAAGGTAACGTTACAGTTGGTTTTTCCAAACCTGAGGAACCAGAACAATTGATAAAACCACGTCAGATAATAATAAACTCGGTAAATTGAACAAAGTAATGTTACAGTTGGTTTTTCCAAACCTGAGGAACGAGAACAATTGATAAAAGCACGTCCGATAATAATAAAAGAACGAGTGCATATTTAATAATTACGCAAAAACTTACAACTTTATCTAATTCAATCCTTGAACTTTTTTGTTCAAATGTTTCTAAGCTTGACCAAAATAAAACGTCATTGATCATTGGAAGACATTTTTCCATCTAAAGAAAGCATTCCTTGCAATGGCTACCATGTTTTTCTGTTATGTTTTTCCAGAAAATCTTCCCAAGCTCAGAAGTCATTTTAAAAAGATTTCCTTAAAAGATATATTGAGGGGATATGAGCAGACTGTGTAATTGTTCATAGAGAGAGCACTTCTGAGAAGGAAACCCAACAGAGAAATTTCCTTCTCTTTAAATCTTGAAACCTTTATATACACCAATTTGACGTTGTCTAAGGGAAGGATCAAGTTTTCCACCTCTAAGTCTGCCCTCGTCAATCTCCTCCATAATAAAGAGAAAATCTCAAGTGAGTACTTACCTTACTATAAAGGCCACACAAGTATTTACCTCATTAATTTCTATGGAAAGTTATTCCAGGTAATAGAAATGACTAAGAATTGTGAGAGAAGTCACATTGGTAGTGAACTCATGAAGCGCAATTATTTTGAAGTGCCTTGATCTCCTTTGTGTAGAAATTTAGGCCGCTGCATCTTTTACCTCATTATTAATTTCTATGGAAAGTTATTCCAGGTAATAGAAATGACTAAGAATTGTGAAAGAAGTCACATTGGTAGTGAACTCATGAAGCACAATTATTTTGAAGTGCCTTGATCTCCTTTGTGTAGAAATTTAGGCCTATGCATGAATTAAGATTCATATATTAATTTCTATGGAAAGTTATTCCAGGTAATAGAAATGACTAAGAATTGTGAAAGAAGTCACATTGGTAGTGAACTCATGAAGCACAATTATTTTGAAGTGCCTTGATCTCCTTTGTGTAGAAATTTAGGCCTATGCATGAATTAAGATTCATATTAAAAAGAACTATAAGAAAAGGTAGTTGTAGGTGCGTCACTGTCAATGATGTAATTCTTGTAAAATACAAATACTTGAGATTGTTTGCAGAAGTCTTCAAATTATTTAGCTCGATAACAACATGTCACTGTTAAATTGGGTATTTTGCTACAATCTGTTCAACCATATGATTAGTAATAAACACAAATTATAGAAAGAAAGTTATAAGGTATCTAAAATTGCAGAAAAAAAAGGAGACATTTGTGTCAAGTGAAATCTCTTAAACTTTAAAAATGTCATGCAGTTGAAAGGAAAAACGAAAGTTGGAAGATTCACTGAGCATTCAAGATTGATTTGTTTCACTCTTTTTAAATAGGAACAATTGACCCACTTGACGACATTTTGTCATAGTTCAATTTATTCAGAGATGACACTAAAATCACAAAAATTTCAATTTGAATAGAATGTTAGAAAAAAATATTATCAATTAATTCTATTGTAAATTTAGCACTAGAAAAGTTCAAATGGGATAATAAATTCCAAAGACATGGCCATCTATGGGAGACCACAGAACATCAGACATGGAAAAATCCCATCTAGGTATTCAATGGTTCCATATTCTCTGTTGCAATTTATGAACTTCCGATGTTCAGGGTCGCGGTTACTCTTCGCCCCGTAGAAAACATACATCATACCTACTAAAATCCCTCTTCTTATCTAGCTCGTTTTACTTTGGTTGGACCTTGTATCTTTCTTTGACCAGGACAGCAAGAAAGTAGGAAAAACGTCAATTAACTCATTTGATCCACTATAAGGCTCTATTTCCTATCCATATCCATAAGCTACAAAGGAAATTTTGATTGCAGTAGAGGCAAAGGCAGTCCACTAGACAGGAAAAAGTTTCCCGACTGCCATAAGCACTCGTCCTAGCACCAACTCAACTAGATCTTTACTCTCATCATAGGGAGACGGGAACAAAGGGAGACCAGAACATGCATCCACAATTTTCTAGTCAAGCCCACTCTGCCATTCCTTAGGTCGAGACAACCCATACCATTGCTTCCCAGAGTCGACCCCAGTCCAGCATTCAACTGACTGCTCTTATGTAAAATGACTGCAATTGCAGTTCACACAGAAGTGGAGATTAAAACCAGATGATTGCCTCTCCCTTTTGGGTACGTATGTACAGGAAGAGGTAAGTGGGACCTTTGGCACCATTTTCCTCACCACGATAGTGTATTGGTTTTTCCATGCTACCCTCCTTCTTGCATCCATTTAATTTTTTTAAAATTCCCACGCAAGTTTTCGACTCTGAAATATGTTGATTCTCGCGCTAGTGGAAGAGTTTGAAATACGCGTTTCAAATATGGTGGCAAGGTGGCATTAAATGCAGGTATTCGGGCCACTTACCACTATGTACATGTTTCATTAACTGTGTTGGATGAGCTATGTCATAGTGGTGGGAAAGTATGAGAGTACTAGATGCGCATGGATGAGAAAGAGATGGATGTATGGGCATGCCACACTGTCCTTATATGCACATGGATGAGAAAGAGATTGATGTATGGGCATGCTACACTATCCTTAGAGTGTATTAATGGGCATATAGGGTTGGAAATATTAGTTTTTGTTTAGTGTGTAGGGTGTCAAGCTAGACTAGTCTAAATTTTTTAATACAAATTTGTTGTAGGACCATCTATAACATAAATTTAGTGAGGAAAAAGTTGGAATCCAAATATATATTGTAAATTTTGGGAATGTAATGAATAAAACACAAATATATTGATATAAAGAATCGAAAAGAGATTCACCATTGCTACATACAATTATATCGTTGTCCATTAAGTGTCTGAAAAAACCAAAAGATAAAAAATATCAGTAAAAACCAGTGAAACAGAAAGAAAATTAAAACAGAAGAATATGAAGAGTGTTAGAACTTTACCTCTTAAACTGGATTCCTCAAGAAGCATTCAACTGTTGATTAGGAGGGAGTTTCCAACATAAATATCAAAATTCTTCATAGGCATGTGATATATGTGGTTACCTCACATTACTTCTCTCATGCTCAGTCCTGTAATATGCAAACCCTCAGATGTCTACAACCCCTCAGCGAACACGCAAAAAATATTTTTTGGAATAATCACACCACTACGGATGCACAAATTTTCAATCTAATAAATGTCTCACTTAACTCTTCCCACCTCTAACTATAAGCTATGTTGAAACATAGTGAAAGTTAATGCGAGCATTACAGCAGGGGCTTCAGGCACGAAGCTTGCTCTTGTTGAGTCTCTTCTCTGTGACCAATACACGAACCTTTACACAAACCTGTACACGAACCACTGGACTTTCACACTCTAGCGTCCTTCACATGACCTCTTGCCTTTAATAGACTAGTGTTCCTCAGACCTCGACGAACCTCAAGCGAACCTCTTGTCTCACAGATACTACCTCAATAGACAATATAACATAGGCGGAATAATAGGAAAGTACTTAGATGAAAGTTCAACTCAGAAATGGATACTCATATTATTGATGAAGGTTTTTCTTACAATTTTTCAGAGAGAGATTCCATAGCTCATTACTAGAGATAGACTGCTTAGGCTTTTATCAGATGTTGTGACTTGACAAGCAAGAAGCTATCTGAAGGCTTCCTGGCCTTTCACAGACTCTGTCTCAGAACTTCAATCTCTAAAACACACTTGACAGACTTCAATCCTAAGAATCTGGCCACTTTAGGTTCTCACCAGAGCTCTCACTCTGATGCATAGGCTTCTCAGATCCGAACTCTAAGGAGATGAAAGCAAGAACTTTCTTCTCAGACTCAAAAATAAAAACTCAAAACTCACACTCACACTCCGAATGCCTTCAATGAGCCTAGCTCTCTCCTTATATAGGAGATTGAGGAGACCAGCATTCGACAATCTAGCAGACATATTTGGTACTATCCTCCATCAGTCATTGAGATGTGGGTCAAATCCCACCAAAAGTCGGAGAAGTGCTCTGAGTCTCATGACTGGAAAAGGATATTCATACTGGTTTACACATCAATGATTTGAACAAATCCCACAAAAATTTACACTATTTATTTCTTTAAAGTAGAAAGATAATATATTTACATAATGGAGACTTTTAAATAGTAAAGCCCACGAGAAAACTAGTAATGTATAGTCCTGTGATTAGACATCATTATTACATAGTGGATGATTTTTTAGGACAAGCCCACGAGAACCTTCATTGGTATTCGAAAGGTGTGGTCCCTGGAAGTCTTATCTTGGAATATCTACATGAGTCCCAAGCCTTTGTATATATCCTTCATACAATCATTGGATTCCTTAGAACAATTTGGTGTTTTATCTTGGTCATGACTAACCATTCATGGTGTCTTTTCATAAAGTAACCAAGAATTTGACTGTCTGAGTAATTATTTAAATCCCCAATAGTCTTACAAGGAGTGTGCCAACACTCAGTTAAGAACCCACAATCATTACATTCTAGTTGCAAATCTATTTAGAAGAAGAGGGGGTCCATAGCTGTTTTTGTTAATACCAAAATCAGCTCACCATTGTTGAATCCATTCACACTATCTTTGTCTATGTGTAGTCCATGTAGCTCCAAATTTTACTCTGGTGTAATGAGTTTCATCCTTTCCGTCTACATTCATAATGTCCCACCATAGTTTTTTGTAGTCCATGAAATTATAAATAGTATCTGGAAAGAGAATGGCTAGATCATCTTGTGGCCACATTCTAGGAATATCATACCAACTCGGCCATCTGGTTCTATTAATAGCAAGAAATTTATTGAAGACTGTTTTTGGACTACTTCCTTTTGTCTAGATTACATTGATATCCAAAAAATATTTGCTTAGTGATTCTTCGGCTAAATGAACATCTAACATACTCCGTTGGTACACCATGTCATGTATCCACTTGCTGCCTTTGGGGTAGATATTTCTTTTTAGTACCAGATACTGTATGTCTATATGAGATTGTCGATTTGCATCTAGTATCTTTGTATTTCTTAACTGCTGTGTAGGTTTCCACCTTGTATAGTATTCTTCCCAACTTTGTGTTTCAGGAATGCTTCTTAGAATTTTTGTATGCTGGGAGGGGTCCCATTCTGTCTTTATCACCATGACATTATCTTTCTGACTGAGATATTCTCTACTTAAGAAGTCACACAAACAATTATTTTCCCCTTTAATGTGTTCGACTTCAAAGTCAAAATTTGCAAATAAAGCCTGCCACCTTGCAAAATTAGCTTCTCCTGGTTTCTTTATGTCTTTGTTGAGGACCTTTTTTTAGTGTAGAGGCATCAGTCCTTAAAAGAAAATTCTTATGGATTAGGTGGACATCAAATTTGTCAATGCAATTCCATGTTGCTTTGACTTCATTTTCTATAGTAGAGTATTTCTTCTCAGATGGGCTCCAGGTTCCTAAGACGAACTGGAAAACTTGTTCTTCTCCTTCCTTCTTCTACTTTAGAATTCCTCCCCACCCTACGTCGCTCACGTCTGTTTCAACAATTTCGAAAGAATTTTCATCAGCAATATGAAGAATAAGGAGAGATTTTACCTTGTTTTTGATTCTTTTGATGGCTTCTGTGTGTGCCTGAGACCATGGTTATGGATGTTTTTGTAACCTTTGATTAAGTAATATTCTGTCTGTGGCACAATCTTTATAAAAACTACTCACATAGTTCAAGCATCCCAAAAATATCTGCAACTGAGTTTTGTTAGTGATAATATCTGGAAATTTATCAGAAAATTCTAGAGCATTCTTTTGTAGAGTGATCTTCCCATCTTTGATTGTGTGGCCTAAGAATTTGATACTTGTATGAAAGAGTTCAATCTTTTTCTTGCTGAGAACCAATCCATTATTTTTGACCATTTGTACAAATTTATGAACATGCTTGAAGTGTTCATGGACATTTTTAGAGAATATAAGAACATCATCAATGTATACCAATAACCAATCAAAATATGGTTTAAAAATCATATCCATGACCTTTTGGAATTTGGAAGGAGCACGATTTAGCCCAAAAGGCATCACTATCCATTCTTAGTGTCATGCTGGGACACTGAAAGCTGTTTTAAATTTATCAGATTCTTGGATTGCCATTTTCCAAAAACATGATTTGATATCAAGTCTGGAAAATACTTTAGCCCCTGCAATCCTTTCTAGGAGATCCCCTTTATGAGGAATAGGGTAAATATCATCTGAAAGAACAGTGTTTAAAGGTCTGTAGTTTATGACCAATCTTGGAACTCCCCTTAACTATTCTGAATGCTTATTGACATAAAAACCATAGCAGTTCCAAGGACAATTGGATTCTCTTATTAGTCTTCTTTCTAATAGTATTTCTATTTCCTTTTGACCGAGATCTCTGCAATCTTTGTTCATAGGAATTGCTCTTCTCTTGCAAGGTTTTCCTTCATATTCATCTTTACATGGCACTTCCACACAATGTTGTTTCCTATGCCAAAAATCATTTGGTTCTTCTGCACAACATTCTTTTTCTATCTATGATTTCAAGTTTGAGATCCTTTGCTTGATTATAGGATTATGTAGATAGTCCCCCATTTTCATGGTAGTCTTTAGTTCTTTGAGCTCTTCTAGTTTATTTTTGTCTTTCTCAATTTGTTGCATTGCATGTACCATAGTGGCTACCCTTGGAGTAGAAATAAAAGGTAGCTTGATTGTTTGCAGCTTAGCATTTGAGCTTGGTATAGATATAAAGTAGCCAACCTTTCCATAGGAATGTCAGCAACAACAAATTTTAGTTTTATACAATGTTCTTTGAAACAGATCGAAGCCTGAGGAACTTCATACAATAAGTCTTTGTTTCCTAACCCAATTACCTATCTGAAGGACTTTACCCAGTATTTTGCAGGTATTATCTTTGAATTTAGTATATTGACATCTGCTCCTGAGTCAATAAGTGTCTTTAGGGAAAAAATTTCGCCATTTATACAGATATCCAACATAACATGATGTTGTTGATATTGGATGGTCATGACTCTCATATCTCTTAAATCCATAAATTCATCCCTCTTTCCTTCAAAGATTTCAACATTTGGGTTGGTAAGATATTCATCATTTTCTTCTTCAGGTGCTTTTCCTTTCTCCAACTCAGAGACCTTTGTTTTTAGGGAGGCGATTTCTTTCTTAAGATGATGAATCTCTTGACTGACTTCTCCTATTGTTAAGGATCTAGCCTTAGATTGTTGTTGGCTTCTTTGGAAGGCTCTTGTATTTCTTTCAAAAGAGGCATCAATGAATAATGCCTTGGATTCAATTTTTGAAGCACTTTTACTACTGCTTCCCTGGTTTTTGTGCATGGTACTCAAAAAAGTTTCAAGTAACTTTTCTTTCAGTTCCCCTTCTTCTAATGTTTTGATTTGAGCAAGTAACTTTGTCTCTGCATCATCTATGGTATGTGCCATGAGAACCTTTTCTTTTGGTTTAGAGACAAAGTCTTCATCAGAAGAGCTTTCTGATTCAGTACTTGATTCACATTGGCAGTTTTCTGAATCAGTACAATTGCATTCATTCATGTGCATATTCAATTCTTTGTCAGAGGATTCTGAGGAAGAATATTCAGAGGATTCTGAAGTTGAGCAGATTTGTTGTTGTTGTATTTGTTCTTTATGTGAGGAGTTGGGGAAATTTTCAGACTTGTGGTTTTTAGAACCACATTTGTAACACATGATTGACACCATGCTTTCTATTTTTACTGCTCTCTTCTTCTTTGCTGCTTCGAAAGATTTCTTCCCTCTGTTTTTCTTAGATTCATCTGCTAGGGGGCAACGATTTGAAGTGTGTCCTAGTTGACCACAGAGCCAACAAGTCAGTTTATTCCACTGATCCTTTTTCTGTGTTTGTAGATGAATATCCTTAGGTTCATAATAGTGTGTCTTTGGGACATACTTATAGTACCCTTTCCTAGTTCCTTTTCTTTTCTTTTGTGGATATTCTCTGTGCCCTTGTCTTCTTAATTTCTTGGCCTTCTTTTTGGATTTTCTTCTTATTATTATGGGGCCATCTATAGATAGGCCATATCTACTATAGATGGATTTACTATCTGGTAGTTTTGACTATTTTTGCAGTGATTTATTTACTTTCATGCTTGTGCATAATCCTACCAGAACTCTGGTTATGATACTGTATATTTCTCCCCAAGTAAAGGATTCAAAAGGCATTTGAAAAACATCTTGCTGTCTGAGATAATCAACAAATTTTGAAGGTAGAGTTGCTAAGTAGACTTGTTTCCATAAGATGTTTTTACTATCTTTGACCTCATATATTCTTTGAATCCAATCCCTATGAAAGTCTTCATATTGGGACATTTTGCTGCATTTAATGTTCATGAGAATCATCTCATGCTTATTTGCAAGTTCAATTTCTCCTCCACACCAATGTTCTAAAATGAATGAGGTTAATGCCCCAATCATGTTGCTTTGTGGGTCACCGTCAGCATTATGGATGATATCTCCCCCTTCATCCTTCAAGATTTCATTTTCCATTTTTATTACTAATGCTGGTGATGACTCTGTTTCCCACCATCTTAATAAGGTTCCAGTGAAACATTGAATGATAGACTTACAAGCTTCTATTTCATTCTTCCCTTTAAGGCACATAAGCTTATATTCAGTAAACATTAGGTCTATCATTTGCCTTATCTGAGCAATACTCAGATTGTCAATATTCCACTCTTTGTGTGATTCAGGATGGAAATTGTGTGTTTCAGGGAGCTTCCCTTTTCCATTGAGATCTGGTGCAGGGTACCTGGTATACTGGCTTTGGAGAGGCTCATAGATGGGAAACAGGTGTGATTATGAGCTTTCAGGCTATTCTGTTTCTCTAAACAGAGAAGAAAGAGTTATAGGCTCAGATTTTTCTTCTGTTGTTTCTTTTGGGAGAAGAAAAGGAAATTTATCAATATGTTTGATAGGATGTTGGATATTTACAGTTATTTTGAACAGAGAAGAGACAAGAATAGGCTTGTCCTTGGAGGCTATGTGCACTCTGTCAATTTTTTCAGATAATTCTCCAATGGATTCTTGAGCAGATTGTTTCCCTCCATTCACTTTCTTTTCAACATCCTCAATTCTTGTTAAATATTCTCTGAAAAAGCCTTTTAATAATGTAGTAGAATAATTTACATCATCCAAAGTCTTGTTGATGTTATTACCAAAAATTTGTAAACCATCAAAACTTCCTTTTACTTCTGTAGTCTTTGCATAGTTCATTTCCAACCCTTTTACTGCCGTGTTGGTCCAGTTTATCTGTTCATTGGCTCTTTGTATCCTAGCATCAATTCCAAGAGCATTTTAATCCTTTAAGACAAAGGGAATGGCTTTAGCACTGTTTTGTGCTTCTCCTAACAGAATGCCTTTGTAAGGAGGAAAAGTAGTAGGAGTTTCAGTTTTGCTACCATCTATAGGAGTCCAAGCATATTTTGCTGAAGATGATTCAACATTTGCCATATGTACATCTATGCTTTCCAATTTTCTTTTCCATTAATAAAAGGATAACCACATGTTTGCCTTTTTCATGTATGTCTTCCATTCATATGATAGTCTGATCTTTTCAGGATATGGAGTACTAAGGTTAAAACTTTCAGCCTCAGGATGGGTATATAGATCCCAATTTAGCATATTTTTTATCCACTGATTATCAATCATATGCTTTTTACATCCTCCCATAACTGAGAAGAATTTGTGCATTTCTGGTTTTGAAGGCTTCTTACAATTAGGAGGCACACAATTATTAAATCTGGACTAAGGGATCAAGTCATTTAGTTGTTCTAGATATCTTAGACTGTATCGAGGCATACCAGAGGGACACATTTTGTTGAACATTTCTTTAAGGCAAGGATCCTCATTTTCTAAGGAAGGATGAATCATCATCACATGATCAGAATCATGTGGGAATGGAATATCAAAACATTTCGGATTAGGACAGGGAGTTACAAAAGTTGTCGGTGGGGATTCTCCCATTCTAGGGTGATGGTTTTGATGTATAAAAAAGTCAGCAAGACTACTGAGATTTACTTTTTTATTACAGTTTGGACACATAACCTGCAGAGAGGAAAAGTTTACAATCTGGGCATATTCAAATAAATCCATATGCTGACAATTTACAAATG
This sequence comes from Pinus tabuliformis, assembly GCA_031772625.1. NCBI lineage: Eukaryota > Viridiplantae > Streptophyta > Pinopsida > Pinales > Pinaceae > Pinus > Pinus tabuliformis. The sequence goes on along the minus strand of CM062806.1, from coordinate 890,614,873 downwards.
GTAGATGAGAACTGGCAGTATCAATATATTGTGGATCTATGTACATAGATGAAGCTTTGCAGGCTAAATCAATTCTTCTGCGATCTATGGTAGATATTCTAGGAAAAGATACTAGAGCAAATGATGGTCCTTCTTTTATCTCAGCAGAAGTGATTTTTTGCATTGTAGGGGGTTTTGGACTATCCCATTTGATAATTTGATGTTCTATCTTTTGATTTTGGGCATTTGTTAGAACAACCACACTGGATTTTGATTCTTTACTAGGAGCATGGAGGACAGCAGGATAAAGGGTATTGGTATGTCTAAAATAAGCACGAGTTTGGATGGGTATATTGTTTATGTTCTTCTTCATATCAAACCCTGTCGTTTGGATAATGGAGCAACCATTCTGGCTATTAACGAATCTGAATACTTATTGTGTGTCAAATCTCTGACTGTGGTAAGAAAATAAGTATTCAACCCTCTATGGACTAGGGGATTTATCCCTATTCTTATACATCCCAAGTGTAGATATTTGGTTCCCAACCGTTTGGCTTCATTCTGAAGTTTTTTAGTATCAAGCAGAGAAATTGTTTGTACAGAATCAGAGTTTTCTTGTATCTGACTAATACTCTCTTTGATAGATATTCTAGTTACAACTTTAAGATGGAACATAGATAGATCAACATATACTTTTGTAGAGGAGATGCTAGGCAAACACCACTTAGGTGAAGGTTGACTCTCTAAATATTCAAGTTCTGTAGAATTTATAACCCTTTTAGATGATGATGCAAACATATCTCTTAATGGGTTTTCTTCAGCTTGTTCTTCAACTTCAAGCTCTCTAAAAGATACTGATCTTCTAGAACTATCCATTTTATAGACATATATATTTTGAGTACTAACTGTAATTACATGTCTGAAGGAATTTACCCAATACTTTGTAGGTATTATCTTTGAATTTAGTATATTGACATCTGTTCCTGAGTCAATAAGTGTCTTTAGGGAAACTATTTCGTCATTTATACAGATACCCTCCATATCATTCGTGCATCAAATTTACTGCATCAGTACTTTATGGTCATCTTTGGATTACATTGTTTATGTAATGTATATCCTGTAAACAACAAACAATAATAAACCTGATGGAAAATAGGACACTGCCAATACAAAGCTCATCATTGCAACAAAGTCTGTAGCCGTGATGTGGTGGCTATGTTGAGATCACTCTCGAGGGAAAATAAGAAACTAAGGTAAACCATAGAAATTCCATAGACTTTGTTTCCAAATTTTTTGTACGGACAAAATAATACAAATCCATGAATAATAGATGTTACTACTATGCCTTGACATAATAATATTAGGTTTAATAATTATAATATAATTTATTTAGGTTTTAAAAAATATTAATAAGACTAATATTAATATTATCAATATCTTGATAATAGTTTGTTTCCAATATAGTTTTTAATGGTCTCTAATCTATCTCAACCGACACCAATTTTTAGTTTCAAAACCTATTGCAAAGTGTTAACCATGGAGGTCTATACTGGATTGCTAGGGTTACCGATAGTCAAACCATGGTAACCATCAACAACCACCATTGTAATAGAAACCATACTCAAATCATTGTCAACAATAAAAAAACCATATTCAAATTATCATCAGCCATAGTGAAACCATATTCAAATCATGGTTAGGTATAGTCAATTATATTCAACAATGGTAGAACATAGTCAATGATGGTAAATCATAGTCAAACCATATTTAAACATAGTCAATCATGATCAATCATAGTCAAGCCATGGTCAAATGATGGTCAATCATACTCAAACCATGTTCAGGCATAATCAATCATGATCAACCATAGTTAAACCTTGGTAAACCATAGTCATATAATGATTAACGTCATTCATAGTCAATATATAGTCAATGATGTATAAACATAGTGAACATAGACAACTATAGTCAATTATGCTCAACCATAGTCAAACAATTGTCAAAAATAGGCATGTTCACCCATGGTTAAACCATGCTAACCCATAGTCAATATTTAAACCTAAAACATATAGAAATCTATCCAACATCGCAATGTGACAAACATTGTTGCAATGTTACATTACATTGCAATTTATCCAACATCGTAATGCGACATTACAAAATTAGTGAACCACATTAGTAAATGTAGTTGACTATGTTGGACTATGTTTGACTGCATTTAACAGTCAACACTCTTCAAGCTCAGTCAAATATAATCACTTATTAATTTTATTAATTAATATTAATAGTTAAACATAGTGAACCACATTAGTCAAACATAGTCAAACAAAGTCAACATTTATAGTCAATGTTTAAATATTTGACCATGATCAAACTTGGTCAGCCCTATGTTTACCATATTTAACAATTGCCAACCTTATTCAATCATAGTTGTCCTCACTCAACATAGCTCAACCATATTCAATTATATTTAACCATGGTTGAATAAAGTCAAACATTGGCGGCCTTAGTCAGCTAAGGTCATCCTTGTTCGATCACAATAAACATGTTCAACCATTATGGTCAACCAAGATCTCTATTGTTGGGATGATCGAACATGGTCAACCAAGGTCTCTATAGTTGAATATAGTCAAGCATAATGATCAATCAATTTATCTATGGTCAACCATGATTGACCATGGTCAAGCATGTTCAACAATGGTAAATCACGATCAACCATTGCAAACCATGATAAACCATGGTTGAATATGGTTAACAATGGTTAACCATGATCAATTTTGGTTACATTTTTTCAACCATGATCAACAATGATCAAGGTCTCTCTGGTTGAATTTGGTCAACCATGACTAACCATGGTCAACTGTGATGAACAATTGTTGAATTTGGTCAGCCAAGGTCAACCATAGCCAACCATAACCAATTGTAGTCAACCATGGTCAATCAATGTAACAATTATTAACCATGTTAAACCATGATAAACCATTGTTAATGTCTCTATGGTCAAGCATGGTCAACCATTATCAACCATGATCAACCGTGGTCACCCATGATGAACCACGGTCAGCCACAGTTAACCATGATCAAACATGGTCACACATGGTAAATGCTAATCAATCATGAATAACCATGGTTGAATTTGTTAACCATGATCAACCATGATCAAGGTTTCTTTAGTTGAATTTGGTCAACCATGATCAACTGTGGCCAACTCTGTTAAACCATGGTTAGATATGGTTAACCATGGTCAATAAATTTCAACCGTCATCAACCATGATCAACCATTAATGTAATCATTTATGTAACATTAACATTAATATAAGCTTGACCATGGTCTACCTCATAAACATTGATCAATTATGGTCAACTAGGGTTAACCACAGTTAATCATGATCAATCATAGTCAACTAGAGTCAACTCGGGTTAGCCACAATCAACCATGGTCAATCATGGTCAACCTCGTCAACCTCGATCAACCATGGTCAATCTCATCAACCTCAATTGATCATTATCAAGTATGGTAAACCAATCTCAACCATGGTTAACCAAGATCAACCATGGTCACCCATTCTCAACCAATTAAACCATGGTCAATCAAGATCAACGATGGTTGAATACTGTCAACCATGATCAAGGTCTCTCTTGTTGAATTTGGTCAACCATGGCCAATAGTGATGAACCATGGTTGAATATGCTCAACCATGGTCAATCAATGTCAACCATCATCGACCATGATCATCCACTAGTGTAATCATTTTGGTAACATTAATGTAACATTAACATTTGCATTAATATAAGATTGACCATGGTTAACCTTGATCAACCACGGTCAACCATTGTCAACCTCAACAACCATGATCAATCATGGTCAACCATGGTCAATCAATGCCAACCATGGTCATAATGGTCAACCATAATCAACCATTGTCAACCATGGTTAACGTCTCTACAGTCAGGCATGGTCACCCAAGATCAACCATGACCAACCACTATCGACTATGGTCAATGACGGTCAATCATGATCAACCATATTTGAATGTTTTTCAACAATGATCAAGGTATGTCTAGTTAAGTTTGGTTAACCCTGATCAACCATGGCCAATTGTGAATAACCATGGTTGAAAATGCATAACCATGGTAAACTATGGTTGAATATGGTTAACCATGGTTAATCAATGTTAATCGGGATCAATCATTGTCAACCATTGTCAACCATGGTCATAATGGTCAATCAATGTCTCTATGGTCCACCATGGTCAATCGGGGGAAACCATTGTTAAATATGGTCAACCATGGTTAATTTATCTATGGTCGACCAGGGTCAAACATAGTCACCCACTATCAACCATGGTTAACCATGATAAACCATGGTCAACCATGGTTGATTATGTCAACCATGATTAACCACTCTTAAATATCGTCAACCATGATCAAGGTCTATATGGTTAAATATCATCGACCATGATCAACCATGGTAATCTTTGGTCAACCATACTCAACCTAGAACATTCCATGCTCTACCAACTCTTGATGGCCAACCATGGTTAGAATGGTCGAACATGGTCAACCAAGGTCTCTATGATTGAATATGGTTAACCACAGTGGTTAATCAAGATCTTTATGGTTAAATGGTCAAGTCAACCCTCTTTAACCATGGTCAACCCCTTCAACCATCTCAAGCATTAATGTAAAATTTTTTATAATATTAATGTAACATTAACATTATTATTAATATAAGTTTGACCATGGTCAACTCAACATTTATGAACCTCATCAACCATGGTCATTGAATCCACCCCACATACTTAATTGTAACTAGCACAACCACATTTACTAATCTAGTTGATACACGCTAATTGACGACATTTCCACCTTTTATACGCCAATCGACATATAAAAATGTCATTGATTGCGGTATATCAAGCATATTAGAAAATGTGATTGTGATAGTCATTAATTTTTTTCCTTTTACAAATTTCAATTAAAAAAGTACATTTAATTACCTTATTTTGATTTTTCATATCGAGGAGTGTGATATTATTTCAACTTTTTTCAGATAAGCCCCTAGTTTGCAATGACAACATCCATAAATGAACCTTTATCTAACATTAAGGGTCGCTGATGAAATCGATTGGTGAAAAAATTAATCACAAGATTTCAGGTATACTACAAGTCACTAAACTCCCCGTCCAGACACCTCGACTATGGAGATCAGATGGAGAGTAGCACTTGTAGAAATTTTAGTAGTAGCACCTGACTAATCTTCATGTTTTCAGCTTTTCCTGTGAGAGATGAAAGGCAAGCATTAAAATATTTAGATCAGGTTGCTTCTTGGGACTCTACTTCTCTTGTATTTTTATTGCTATAACAATTGACTAGTGAGATCTGATGCTCTAGATTTGTGGAAGTCATGTTAGAGAAGATGGCTAAGTCATGGAGCTATTTGGTTGACAAGTTCAGTATTGTAGCTATCTGGAAGTTAGGTTAGAGAAGGTGACTAGGTCCTTTTAACTTTCACTTAGTTCATTTCAATGTTCTTATGTTAGTGCATTTTGTATCAGTCATTTCCATAGTGTTCAGAACAATGGATCCCACAAGACCTCATGATATTTGTTTACGAAGAGCGGGTGGCCTTCCATGGGGAGCAATCATGGGAGCAACACAACTTCCTATAGTTGGTGTGACAGAGCTCATTTCCTTGGATAATAGAACACCAAATTTGTTGTGAATAAAACCCTAAAGTACTCTTGATATCACTGAACCTAGTTATTGAGTGAGAAAAAATATATCCAAAGACTTTCTTCTGGGAGAAATGATCTCAGCCATGTCTTTCAATGATTTTGCAATTCCCTTAATGAACCATGACAAAGCCTTGCAATCTATTCGAAGGCAGACGAATTGCAATCCAAGCATTTCTCTTGCTCCTCACTCTTTACTATAGGGAATTTCTCTAATTTTATTGTTTCGACTCGAGCTCGAATGCCATCTCATGAATTTGGTTGCTTTCTCTTTGACCCGTATATTTCTATAACCCAATTCTGGTGATGGAGCTCCGGTACCTCCAAGGCCACTTTCTTCTCGGCAAGAAAGAGTCGTTGAGATATATCCATTGCACACGCTGTTGAGGAAGGAAGTTGCCCTTTGGAAACTGGTATTCACATTTACACTGTATACTTGACAAGGTGGACCCTCAATATAGTCATTTGCCTCACGAAATGGGTTGAACGTAAGTTATGTATTAATTGGCTGGGTGTTTGTTTTGTTGCGACTTGCCCCCCTTCCCTAAGCTTGGTGCTCGGGAGATAATGCTTCAACTTAAACTGTATCTTCTGACGAGCCACATACTTGCTACTGAAAAAAGGAATTACAACAGTTATTGCACTAATTTATTGCATTCATTTTACCCTGAAATTTTCACGGTGAGATGGAAGGTGCAGTGATAAAACGCTCCTAGTGCTTTTAATTCTCATTTTGGTTTTCATGACGACTTAATTGGTGGATGGAAGAATTATGATAATTACACTTAGAATATAATTTAAATATGTTATTTAACTTCAATATATATAATTTAAATAGATTTAAATTAAATATAAATCTGTTTTTTTATTATTATTAATTTTTTTTTTGTAAGCTTGCGAGGACCTTTTCATTCACTTTGTTCAAAAAGGACAAGTTACAATCATAAATCAAGTGGTTAGGTGGCCTCAACTATTAGGTCCCTATACTACTAGTGTAACCCCTTATTGTTATTAGTACAACCCCCTTATTATATTGTTGTGCCCATGTAGTCCCCATATTGTTATTATTGTGCCCCATAGATGCCGACTATTGCTATTATTGTGCCCTTACATTATTATTGCTATGTCGGCTTTGATTATATTATGACCCCTTAGACTCCTATATATAGAAAGGAGGTCTTGTTATTTGTATCATCGAATAATTGTTCATTTGTGTAATGTAAAGGAGGTTGTCCCCTCGAAGAGGCTTATTTCTAAGGCATTGATCTATCTTTTCTATATTTTTGTGAGCTAGTTTCATAACACCAACCTACCCAGAGGGAAACTATATCAGTTGGACACCTAGCATCATAGGTCATCTAAACACACAAATGTTTAAGGATTTCAAGTAGTGTTATATATTTATGAGTATCTTTAAACCTTCTATATTCTAAATAGATAAACACAGAAAGCATAATTTGCAAATTCTTCATATGACAAAATTAGAAACCAAAACTAATCCGAACATGCTACTGGTCATTAGAATAATCCACTAGAGCTAGATCCTTCATGCTCGAACTAGGAAGTTATGTTTGAGGGAGGCACGAAATATGTTTCAATGCGATTAAGACGACCATTCTATTGTTGGACCTGGAATTGAATCAGTTGGAATTCCTTATGGATTTCTGGAAGTCCATGATCAGACTGGGAGGAATCCAAATAAGGATTAGCCAAATATTTGGCTACTATAATTTTCTTTAACCAATAAAGATAAAATATTTTCTTATACTCAAAAGACCTGCCTCTGAAATGACCAAGGTTGGGAACCAAATCCTACTAGTCACCGAAATAAATGTTTGTGTCTACTGCCTGTTGGTTCAACTCAATGTCCCAACCTAAAATTAGGTGGCGTATATGTGGCAGAGTACTGATTTGAAATGCTTGGGCTACATCTCAGATAATCCGTGAGGTTTTTTTGCAGCCTCTACCCCTCACATGGCAAGGGTGAGTTTTAGTACCTTCTCTACTAGTCCTCTAATGCACCTAAATCAAAGAATAACCGTAATACAAAAGAGGGAAACTAATGTGCTACCCAACACTACTCGACTATTCAATGGTGGTGACTAATAACGAGAGGCACCTAACCTCCTCTACAACAATAGAATAAATTTGTAGATGTCCACCATGGACTTGAAAATCTGATGGATGGATCACATGAGGCTTGATATATCTCTAAGTGTAGGAAAGCTTAATATCAACTGCAACCCCATAGGGGACATCATAGAACTACGAAAAATCCTCCCCTCTCATGGATAGGCTAGAGATAAATTATATTTCCTCCTTAGTGTGCCTATAACACTCCCCAAGACCGACACTGAAAGCTTTCTCCTGGGAAATCCATCGTCACATCAGAAGAATGGCAGGCAGAAAAAAAAGTAGAACAGGTGGCTGTTCGGGACTCTCTACTTTACTGTTATTGCTATAACGATTGACTTGAAACATCTTTCAATCTCGTGCGCTGGATTTGTGGAAGTCAGGTCAGAGATGGTGGCTGGCTCCAGACATCTGGAAGTCAAAGCAGAGAAGGTGGATGGGTCCAGATTCTGGATGTCAGAGCAGAGAAGGTGACTGGGTCCTGTCAAAATTCACTGGAGTCAGTGTTCTTAGTTATGGACGTGATGTTTTGTTGCACGACTTTCTTCAATTCACTTCGACCGAATTATTCCAAATATGGGTTGAATGATTCTAAATACAAATACAAGGGCGTGGCATGATTTTGAAATATGAGTGGTTTTAGTGAGAAGGTGACTGGGTCCTGTCAAAATTCACTGGAGTCAGTGTTCTTAGTTATGGACGTGATGTTTTGTTGCACGACTTTCTTCAATTCACTTCGACCGTATTATTCCAAATATGGGTTGAATGATTCTAAATACAAATACAAGGGCGTGGCATGATTTTGAAATATGAGTGGTTTTAGTGAGATTTTTTAGAATTTTTTTGGTGGGTATTTTAGTTTAATTATTTTAAAATTTTGCTGAATTGTAAATTTGATGGATAATCCTTACAGGATCAAAGTGTTTCTGAGATTTTTCAAGGTGCCCAATCTATATATACAGTAAAAAAAACTAGTGTAAATAACACTAATCAAAATTTCACCTCAAATTTTTCATCCAAATTAAAATACCCAAAATTCAAAAAAATATAAAATATTATATGTTTGAAAGTTTTTTATGATTTGATAAAATCAATTTTCAGTTAAATTATAAATTTTCATTTTAATATTTTAAAAAATCATCATTCAAATCTATTCAAACTTATATTTTATAATTCCAACTTATAACTCTAACCAATCTTTATAAAATTCTAAACACATTCATAAAAAAAAATATAATAAAAAATATTCTATATATAACGAAATTTACATTATCTTTGGTTAATCTTTATTACCACTTTTTATCTTGGTGGTCCCCAATTAATCTTGACACAGCGAACTTTTTATATTGGGTACCCGAACTATTAATATTCTATATAAAACATGTTTTCAATTGAATATATAAATTTAACATTTTCAACTTTAAAAAATTCAAATTTTGAAATTACAAGTTTGAATTATTCAAATTTAGAAATTATAAATTATTCAAACTTATATTTCGACATAATTTTATAAAATTCTAAAAAAAATATGCTAAAAGCTATTCCGTAGGTAAAAAGCTGCATTATATTTTGTTAATCTTTATCATCTCTTGCAGTGTATTTTTTTATAGCAATAGGTAAAAAGTTATGTTTTTTTGTGTTGAAAGATATGGAAATTCCGGTCATATTTTGAAAAAATTGAGAGGGATTTTTGTAAATCCAAGTAAAAGGTGGTAAAATTCTTAATTTTAGGTGCCCTAAAAAAAATTTTGATGGTGCTCAATCTATTTCCACCATCAAAAACATGATTCAAACACTGCGTCTACAAGATTTTTTGAAATTTTTTTGCCCAAATTCTGACCACTTTTGGCGGTCCAGGCAATTCCTCCACCTCTATAAACAATTCAATTTTTATATTAATTACCCACATAATTAATATCCTATAAAAGTAATTATTTATTTATAATAATACGTATTTTATTGAAATTATAATATTATATTATTGTTTAAATTAATTTTTATATAAAAATAAATTTTAAAAATAATTAAATATTTTGATTATATAAATTATAATATAATATTATTGTTTATATTAAATTTTTAATATATAAATAAAATTAAAATTTTATTAAATATTTTAAGTATATAAATTTAACAACTTAAAATTATAATTTTCCATATTTTCAACCAATGAAAATTATTGTTTAAATTAATTTTTATGTAAAAATAAATTTTAAAAATAATTAAATATTTGATTATATAAATTATAATATTGTTTATATTAAAATTTTAATATATAAATAAAATTAAAATTTTATTAAATATTTTAATTATATAAATTTAACACCTTAAAATTATAATTTTCCATATTTTCAACAACTATTTAAAAAAAGGAAAAAAAAAAAATAAAACTAAAATTGCTCATTGTTAAGCACGGTCCAATTATCTTCTATCTCATCAATTCTGAAATGGCGGAACGTTGGCTCAGCGTTCCCAACATGGGAATAGGGAATATGTATGTATAAGTGGTGCTTGTGGATTCCACCAGATTTGAACAAGTATTCCAACAACCGGACGACCTACGTTAATGGTCACTTAATTTGTAGGTGTGAACAATTATGGATGCCAACGGTAATGAATCAAATATTTATGATTCAACATTTAATATTTGACTTTAATCTAACTTTTTACATTGAGATTAGGATTTAATTCGTTTTCTATCTTTTACATTGAGATTAGGATTTAATTCGTTTTCTATCTATTTGTGAAATGAAAATCGTAGGGGTAGATTAGACGAGATTTCGATTTCAATAATATTAATATTAGCATAATTATATTAATAAATGTAGTTGATATATGTCAATTCACAATCATATTAATAAATGAGGTTGAAAAATGCTCATAAATATTAATGGTATAAATCTAATATTAATATTCATATTAATAAATATATACTAATAAAAATAATGATAATATTAAGCGAAGTCTTTCAATAGAAATCACATGAGAAAAATTTTGGCTAACGCGTTTCGAACCAACAAATATGGTTCATCATGAAGACACAGACCATAGCAAAGGTTTAAATAGAGACCAATGTAGAGACATAATTTCAAGTAACCACTATATTTGAACAATAATATTTAAATTATAATATTAATTTATTAATATATTAAAAACAAATATTATTAAGTAACAACTATATTAAATAATGATATTAATTTATTAAAAAATATTAAAAAGTAAAGGGTATATTAAACGACGAATTTTTTAAAAATAATATTCAAATTAATTTATTAAAACCAAATATTATTAGTTTTGTGAAAAACAATATTTAGATAATGATATTAGTTTATTAAAAAATATTTGTAAAACTTTATTTAATTCATTATGGATCTCATAATATAGAGAAAAACAATATTACAAAAATAACTATTATAATAAACAAAATTTATTAATTTGTATTAAAAATTGTTAATCATATTAAATATTGTTAACTCTTTTCATGGATTAACTATTATTATAATCATATTAAAATAATTATGGTTATTATTATTATTATTAATTAAATTACTACAATTATTACTGAACATTATTATTTCAATTTGATGATGATGATGATGATGATGATGATGATGTCGTCCACTGAGACCAAACTTTGGTCTATCGGACCGAAAGAAACAAATTATTTAGTTTGATTTAAGATTTTATTCCTATGCTCAAAAAGCTTGGAGAGAAGCCTCTCGAGCTCACTATAATTTTGACATCGTAAAAGGCTAGGAAGGTCAATATTGCGACAAACATTATGAAACTGAGATCTAATATGGTTGTACGCGGGGCACTCTAAGTGTAAGTGGTTTTCATTCTCGATGTTCCTATTCTCACAGAGATGGCAGATCCTTTCCATCCATGGTGTTTTAGGAACTGCCAACGACTTGTTTCACTATGGAGCTCATGGGAATTCATTCTAATCTTCGCTATACTAATTTTCTTCTATGAGCTAGTTAAAATAGAGAGATACTTTTGATCTTCTAGGGTGGGGTTGATGACCTTCTTATAATAACTTAATTTTCTTTTAGCCGCTAAGTCTTTCTCACACCACATTTTTTCTTTGAACTTAGAAGTAACAATATTTTTAATGTTATTAATGTTTTGCAATGCATCATTCTCGTTGATCTCCCAATAGTTTAACCAGGCCCTCGTGTCTTTATACCACCCCCGTTTGAGCCTTAGGTGGTTTTGGCTGGAATTTAAAGCTAGCTTAGGAAGTCTATGATCTCCTATGTTATTGAGTTTGTGCTTATACAACAGAAGCCTAATCATAGCTAGGCTCTCGATAGGGGAAATACCTACTTCTATAAGGAGAATAGGAAAGGGTGTATTAATTTTAATTTTCAGATTATACATTATAAAATGCTTTTGAATTTGCTCAATCTTTCTCAAGGATTCTCTAGAGATGCTGCAACCCCAAACCTCACATCCATATAAGATAATAGGAGTGACTAAAGTTTCAAAGAGGAACTTCCTTTTATCCCACATTACGAGGTTTGTCGTTTTACAATTATTTTCAAGACCAAAATAAGCTTTCCACCCCCCATTAATCCTTTTCTCAATGCTATAGTTCAAGTTGAGCTTGTGATGAATATCAATTCCTAGGTACTCGTAAGAATACACTTCCTCCAAGTTATTATTATCATACATAAAATTAGCATAAGTGTCCTTCTTGGATTTGATAATCATAACTTTTGTTTTGTCAGTGTTAACAGTCATACCCATGGTAGAGCAGAAATCCTTAAGAAGCTTGAGTTGCTTATCAAGATCAGATGGGAACCTTGCGAGAAGAACGTCAGCATAGAGAAGAAGGATGACGACTATCCCAGCTAAGATCGTGCCAGCACATCCTGCTTCCTCTAAATAACCTTCGAGCTTGTCGATGTAAATGCCAAATAGGGTAGGGGAGAGGGGGCAACCTTGTTTAACTCTGATATTACACTTAATATTTTTCGACCACCCCTCATTGCTCTTTAGCTTGGAAATTACATTCTCGTATAACCTTATAGCTGCAGCTCTTAACTCGAAAGGAACCTTTAGCTCTTCTAATCTATCCCAAAGGTTGTTTCTAGGAACTGTATCGAAAGCCTTTCTAAAGTCCACAAAGAAACAAAAGAGATTGGATTTATCATTACGACATTCCTCCATAATGATCCTATGCGTAACGAGGTGGTCTGTTGTTGAGTGATGCCTTCTGAAACCTGCTTGTCCTTTAGCCTGTTTACCTTCACTTTCAAGCCATATGCTCAACTTCTTTTCCAAAATACTACCATATAACTTGGCTAAGAGAGGGTTGATCATAATTGTCCGATAATTAGAGGGGTTATTTGTATCCCCACTTTTAAAAATAGGGATAATGAGGCTCTTAGTCCATGGTTTAGGAAACCCTTGCTTGACTGCTTGATTGAAAAGCTTATGGATGTGGGGGATGAGGATATGACCTCCAATTTTTAAGATTTCCACATGGTAACCTTCAAAGTCCTTAGCTTTCCCATCAGCTAGGTGATTAACCCCAAACTCAATGTCTTCTAAAGAGAAAACTTCTTTCCTTATGAGTAGGGTTTCAAAGTTATCCATGACATTTGGAGATTCATAAAGCTTTTTAAGATAGGAATTCCAATCGTGTAGAGAAATTTATTATTATCTTTAGTTTTCCTAGTCAGAATCTGCCTCCAAAATTTCTTAGGAGCTACCTTAGAGAGGTGTAAGAGATTCTCTTGTCTTTGACGAATGTACTGCCTCTTTTTCCTTTTAGTTAGGGCATTGTATATTTTTATCTTGTCCATTCTAAGAGATTCATCAACAACTTCTTTAATTGCTCTCCTCGCACTTTTACAATCTTTGTTGTACCATGGTTGGTTTTCCTAATTCTTTTATTATTTGAAACTTCAATTGAGAACTTGTTAATAGAATATGAGAGGATTGTAGTAAAATTATGATAGAGGTCTTCTATGTTGTCTATACTAGATAAAGGAAGCAAATAATATTATTAAATTTAATATCATGATTAATTAATAAATATTAATAATAATAAATTCATGCATTTAAGTAAATATTGATAATAATCAATTAATAATAATTAATCAATACATTTATATTAAACCCTCGAATTAATATTCTAAATCCAAGGTATATAAACCCTACAAATAAACCCAAGGGATTAATAGTATAAATCCAAGGTATATAAACTCTACGAAAAATATTATAAACCGTAAAATAAACATGGTTGATTTTCATATTGAGACAATCTTTGTCACAATCAAGCGTTGGACCATGATTGACCATGGTTGATAATGATTGATATTATAAACCTAAGGGAATAATAAACCAAAGGAAAAATACTAAAAACCAAGGGAATAAAATAAACCCTATGATAAATATTATAAACCCTAAAAAAAACATAGTTGGCAATGGTTGAGCATCCGTTGGTTTTCATATTGAGACAATCTTTGTCATAATGTGACATTGGACCATGGTTGATTGTGATTCACTATAATTATAAACACAAGATTTATATTAAACCCCCAAATTAATATTATAAACCCTATGAATAATATTATACCCTGGGAATATAAACCCTTAGATAAAGAAATCCAAGAGAATAATAAACCCAAGGAATTAATACTAAAATACCAAGGAATTATAAATCCAGTGAAATAATATTAAACCCAAAGGATTAATATTATAAACCCAAGGTATATATATGCTAAGATAAATATTATAAACCCTAAAATAAACATGGTTGAGCTTGGTTGATTTTCATATTGAGACAATCTTTGTCACAATGAGATGTTAGACCATGGTTGACAATGATTGATATTATAAATCCAAGGGAATAATAAACCGAAGGGATTAATATTAAAACCCAAGGGGTTATAAACCCAAGGGAATAATATAAACTCAATGTATATAAACCCTATGATAAGTCTTATAAACCATAAAAAATCCATAGTTGACAATGGTTAAGCATGATCGATTTTCACATTGAGATAATCTTTGTAATAATGTGACATTAGACCATGGTTGACCATGATTCACTAAAATTATAAACACAAAGGATTTATATTAAACCCTAGGATTAATATTATAAACCCTATGAATAATATTATACCTTAAGAATAAGAACCCTTAGATAAATAAACTTAAGAGATTGATATTATAAACCCAAGAGAATAATGAACAATAGTAAAACACCAAGGAAAATTATAAATCCAATGAAATAATATTAAACCCAAGGGATTAATATTATAAATCCAAGGTATATAAATGCTAAGATAAAAATTATAAATAATAAAATAAACATGGTTGACCATGTTGACCATGGTTGAAAGAATCCTTGTTACAATCACCATGGTTGACCATGACTGATTTTCATATCGAGACAATCTTTGTCACAAAGTGACGTCGGACCATGGTTGATGATCCAGGTGGATATTGGGGGCCCCCTTGCTTATTCCACTCAGACCGCCACCACTATCCCTTTCAGTTTTTCAGTTCCCTTGTAGCAGAATTTATTATTTTTGGTAGTTTTTCGGGTCCTGAACTTCCGGAGCCATTTTGAGGCTCTAAAAGACGTGTTTTGGGAAAACTGGGGCAAACATGTGGCTTCGTTAAGTGTTTTCTCTTAGAAAGATGTAGTCCTCAGATATATATTTCTAACAAGGTATTGTGCGCGTCAAACAAAGATCGTATGCCAAAGTTACGACCCCGAGAAGTTGATGTACCAATTTACCCAAAGAGGGCCCATAGTTTTGGCGCTTCATCTCATAGGGTTAGGTTTTTTGGATGTTTAAGGTTTTCCATTATTTCTCAATAATAAATAGGCCTTCGAACCTCATTGTAACACAATTCAGTGGCATGTAGCTGCCACATCATTTCTCAGAGATAAGCTACCATCGCCCGAGCTAGTTTATTTCCATTTTATTTGTAAGCTTATTTTAGTATTTGACATTAATGTAATGAAGTGTTATTTCTGTTGTATCTCTGTATTTATGGTTATATCTATAATTTTTTGCATTCTTGTTTAATTTCAGATCAGTGGTATCAGAGCGGTCTTCTCTTTCTAAATTTTTATTTGCATGTCCCCAACGAAGTCAGGATATAAGGATTTAGGGCTCGAATTGGTCGAACCTTTTGCAAGACCAACCTCACAAACCATGACGACCTCCCATGTCAGAAGAGAAGAAAGACGAGGGGGCATGAGATCCTTTCAAAATCTTGCTCGAAGAAGCCCTCGAGCGACAGAGGAACATGATGATGGACAACTTTGCCCAGATCCTTCAGCAGCTACCCAAAGGTGACACATCTCCTTCCAGCAGCCACTTTGGAAGTGCCACGCCCTTCAAGGTCCAAGTCAAATTTGACATCCCCATATTTGAAGGTCATATAGATGCAGGCATTGTAGATAAATGGTTAAACATGTTAGAGGGATATTTTTCTATTCATGATTTTTCTAGTCAGGAAAATAATACTTTTGCACTTCTCAAAGCCACCCCCCACGTCAAGGACTGGTGGGAAACCTACTGTGAGAAGAAGGACAAAAGTACACCCTCACTATTTTCAGTCGCACCCACTTAGAATTCCTTCCGGGACACCATCAAGGAGTAGTACTACCTTGTCGAGAGCCATGAGGATAAATACATAAAGTGGACCATGTTGTGGTAGGGAAGGGACCAAGACATGCCAGAGTTTACCAATGTTTTTCATACCCTTCGCACGAAGTTGGGTATCAAGGATTCTGAGCGGCATTTGGTGCTCAAGTATCACGACTCTCTACACAGGTACAACCAGGATGAGATGGAGTTCTTGGACATCTCCTCGCTCGACACGGTGTACCGATACGCTATCAAGATCGAGTAGAAGTTTAAACAAAAAAATAGAGACTTTGGATCTGTGAATCCGAAGCAAAGAAAGGCACCCCCAAACCGCAAAGAAAAGGACAAAGCCAAGGCGGGGTGACCCAAGATAACCCACCGAAGCCACAAGTAAAGAACAACACCACGAATACAAAGAAGGACATAAAAAAGTGGTGTGAGTTCCATAAGAGCTCCACTCACAACAAAAGTGAGTGTCGAGCCAAGCAGTCATTGGTGGCCAAGCTGAAGGCTTCCAAATTAGACACATGTTTCGACTCCGAGTTAGAACCTGATAAGGGGAATGAAAAAGGGAAGCAGATCATTGACACAGAACCTAGTGCCACCGTGGACACCATTAAGATCCAAAAGATTGAGCTTGAAAATACAGAGGAGGGGGAACGCCTCTTCCACTCATAGATGTGGGTGAAGGGTTCTCCGCTGCAGTTCATTGTCAGTAGTGGTAGCCAAAAGAACCTCATTTCATCAAAGTTCATAAAGTAGTTGGGCCTATAGACTATAATGCATCTGCAGTTGTACACCAACAGGTGGCTTCACCAAGGACAAGATCTTCATGTCAACCAATAGTTCCACCTTCTGTACAGCAATAATCCCTTCACGTATGAGGTAATGCGTGATGTTTCTCCTCTTGAAGTTTGTGATGTATTATTAGGAAAACCATACTTGTGGAAGCGACATGATATATATGAGTCTAGACCTCACTCTGTTATTATTTATTTGGGTAATAAGTTATACATGATACTGGAGGTAGCCTCGTCTACCGCCACATATTTGATATCTGCTAAGCAATGCAGTAAGATCATCTCCTAGACTGGGAAATTTTCTTTCTTTCTGATTCTCTCTCACAATAAGGAAGAGATCATAGCCACATCCATGGCCCTCTTGAAGGGTTCCTCCACGCAGCAGAAGCAGGTGATATAGTCGTGGAATAATATAGGGACATCTTCTCCTCACCTACAGGGGTACCCTTGCACTGTCAGATCAAGCATTCGGTCGATCTAACTCTCAGAGAACCTCTACCTAACAGGTTGATATATTTTCACTCCATTATGGAAAATGAAGAGATCCAACGGAAAATCCAAGAGTTGCTCTAAAAAGGGAACATCTGACCATGTTCCTCGCCCTGTGAGAGCCTGATTGTACTTGTACAGAAGAAGGATGGGACCTAGAGGCTCGGCATTGATTACCGGGCACTAAACAAAATCACTGTTAGGAACAACTATCCAATCCTACGATTGATGACCTTCTAGACCAACTCAAGGGGGCCAAGTATTTTAGTAAATATCAATATGAAGTCTGGCTATCACTAGGTTCCAATAGAGCCCACAAATGTATGGAAGACTATCTTCAAATCTAAGGAAGGCCATTTTGAATGGTTGGTTATGCCCTTCGGGTTGAAAAATGCCCCTGCTACTTTTATTAGGCTATTGGATGACATATTGTGGTCCTTCACTAAGTAATTCATGGTTTTTTATCTAGATGACATCCTCATCTTCAACAAGGGTTGGGAAGAACACTTGCAACACATTCGACAGTTCCTTCAAACCCTTCGGTAGCAAAAATTGTGTGCCAACTTGGAGAAATGCACCTTTGGCATGAGCTAGGTCCAGTATTTGGGTTACATCATAGATGAGCATGGCGTGCATGTCGATCCAACTAAGATCCAATCCATTCGGGACTAGTGAGCCTTGACCACTCTAACAAAGCTTCACATCTTTTTGGGCCTTGCATATTTTTATCAGAGGTTCATGTTGGGATTCTACCATATCACTTGGACTTTGAAAAATATTGCTAAGGGTGGGGTGAAAGAAAATTTGCGTGGTCCAAGTCCCAATAGAAGGAATTCGTTGAGTTGAAGCACCGCCTCTGCTCTACATCGGTACTGACACTTGCGAGACTTGTAGTAGCCATTTAAAATTGAGACAGATGCCTCCGACTATGATCAACATCGGGTGCCACACAAGTTTTAGGTGGGTGACAAATTTTGGTTCCATTTGCAGAAAAAACACCTTATTAGAGCCCACTGGAAGCTCAGACCACTCTGATATCGTCCTTACACCATTACCAAGGTTGTGGGAGACAATTCTTTTGAGCTCAACATTCCCCCATTCGTTGGCCTGCACCTAGTGTTCAATGTGGACCGCCTTTGACCATACTTCCCACCATTACTAAACACATCAGACATTATGGAAAAAATCACACCAATAGAGTTAAACCCAAACTCCATGGAGTAGGTCACAACTGATCGGATTATGGACACACAGATCAAGAACACTTGCTAGCAGAAGATCCAACTATATTGGGTTGCAAAGCTAGCCAACTCCTGCACCAAGGCAAGTGGCTCACTAGGGACCAAGTTCAACATAGGTTTCCCCATTTCATAGAGGCACTCAATGCAATGGGGACCATTGCTTCCTAAGGAGGGAGGAATGATCTAGGTTGATGTTGGTGGCCAACCGCATATTCCACTTGGACCCCCACCAATATCTCTTTCATTTTTTCAATTTCCTTAATTATAGCACAATTTACTATTTTTGGTAGTTTTTCAAGTCTTGAAATTTCAGAGCCGTTTTGAGGCCCTAATCGACGTTTTTTTGAGAAAAATGGGGAAAAAATGGTGTTTTATTGATGTTTTCCATTCAAAAGTTGTAGTCCTCAAATAGATATTTCCAATGAGGCATTGTGTGCGTCAAATGAAGATCATATGCCAAAGTTACGACCCCAGGAAGTTGATGTACCAATTTACCCAAACAGGGCTTATAATTTTGGCGCTTCATCTCCTAGGGTTAGGTTTTTGGATGTTTAGGGTTTTCCATTGTTTCTCAATAATAAATAGGCCTTCCAACCATATTGTAGCACAGTTCAGAGGCATGTAGCCACCACATATCTTCTCAAAGATAAGCTACCATCATTCGAGCTAGTTTATTTCCATTCTGTTTGTAAGCTTATTTCAATATTTCATATTAATGAAATGAAGTGTCATTTCTGTTGCATCTCTGTATTTATGGTTATATTTGTAATTTTTTGCATTCATGTTTAATTTCAGATCAGTTGACCATGGTTGATTTCCATATTCAAACAATTTGTCACAATGTGATGTTGGACCATGGTTAACCATGATTGCTTTTATAAAACATAGTTGACTAGGTTTCACCATGATTGACCATGATTGATATTATAAACCCAAGGGAATAATAAACCCAATTAAATTAATACTAAAAACCCAAGGGATTATAAACCCAAGGGAATAAAAAACCCAAGTAAATTAATATTAAAATCGAAGGGAATAATATAAACCCTAAGATAAATATTATAAACCTTAAAATAAACATTGTTGGCCATGGTTTACCATGGCTGATTTTCATATTGAGATAATTGTTGTCACAATGTGACGTTAGACCATGGTTGACCATGATTGATTTTCATACCAAGATAATTATTGTCGTAGTTAGATGTTGGACCATGGTTCACCATGGTTTATTTTCACAACGTGACGTTGGACTATTGCTATTTACCATGGTTGACCATTATTGATCATTGCAGAACATGATTGATTTTCTTATTGAGACAATATTTCTCATAATACGACAGTGGTCCATGGTTGACCATGGTTAACCATGGTTGATTTGCATATTGAGACAATCTTTGTCACAATGTGGTGTTGTAGCATGGTTTACCATGATTGACCATGGTCGACCATGTTTGACCAATGTTGACCACGATGGACCATGGTTGATGATGGTTGACAACGTTTGAGCATGATTGATTTTCATATTGAGACATTCTTTATCACAATGTGACATTGGACCATGGTTTACCATTACTATAAACCCTACGAATTTATATTAAACCTTAGGATTAATATTATAAACCCTATGCATAATATTATACCCTAGGAATATGAACCCTTAGATTAATAAACCCAAGAGATTGATATTATAAACCTAAGGGATTAATACTAAAACCCAAGGGAATAATATTAAACCCAAGGGAATAATATTAAACCCAAGGGATTGATATTATAAACCCAAGGTATATAAATGTGAAGATAAATATTATAAACCCTAAAATAAACATGTTTGACCATGTTTACCATGGTTGATTTTCATATTGAGAGAATCCTTGTCACAATGTGACATTGCACCATGATTAACCATGATGGATTTTCATATCGAGATAATCTTTATCACAATGCAATGTTGGACCATGGTTGATTTTCATATTGAGACAATCTTTGTCAAAATGCGATGTTGGATCATGTTTGACCATTGTTAATGTTATAAACCTAAGGGATTAATACTATAAATAGAAGGGAATAATATAACCCTAAGATAAATATTCTAAACCTCAAAATAAACTTAGTTGACCATGGTTAACCATGATTGATTTTCATTCAAGACAATCATTGCCATAATCAGACGTTATACCATGGTTGACCAGGGTTGATTTTCATATTGAGACAATATTTGTCACAATGCGACATTGAAACGTGGTTGACCATGGTTGTTAGAATGTGACGTTGGACCATGGCTATTGGCCATGGTTGACCATGATTGATTTTCATATTGAGACAATATTTCTTGCAATGTGACAATGGACCATGGTTAACCATGGTTTTCACA
This sequence comes from Pinus tabuliformis, assembly GCA_031772625.1. Classification (NCBI taxonomy): domain Eukaryota; kingdom Viridiplantae; phylum Streptophyta; class Pinopsida; order Pinales; family Pinaceae; genus Pinus; species Pinus tabuliformis. The sequence goes on along the minus strand of CM062806.1, from coordinate 890,593,504 downwards.
ATGTGAAGTCGAACCATGGCTATTGACCATGGTTGACCACAATTGACCATGGTTGATCAAGATTGATTTTAATAATGAGATAACCTTTCTCACAATGTGACGTTGTACCATGGTTGAACATGGTTGACCATGGTTGATTTTCATATTGAGACAATATTGTCACAATGTGGCATTGGACCATGGTTAACCATGATTGACCATGGTCGACCATGTTTGAAAAATGTTGACCATGTTGAACCATGGTTGATAATGGTTGACCATGGTTGGCCATGATTATGAACCCAGGGATTTATATTAAACCCTAGGATTAGTATTATAAAGCCTATGAATAATATTATACCCTAGGAATATGAACCCTTAGATTAATAAGCGTAAGAGATTGATATTATAAACCCAAGGGATTAATATCATAAACCAAAAGTATATAAAACCTAAGATAAATATTATAAAATACTAAATAAACATAGTTGACTGTGGTTTATTTTCATATTGCGACAATCCTTGTCACAATGCGACATTGCACCATGCTTGAACATGATTGATTTTCATATCGAGACAATCTTTGTTACAATGCGACATTGGACCATGGTTGACCATGACTTATTTTATTATTGAGACAATCTTTCTCACAATGCGACATTGGACCATGATTGACCACGATTGATTTTCATATTGACAAAATCTTTGTCACAATGTCATGTTGGACCATGGTTTACCATGATTTATTTTCATATTGAGGCATCCTTTGTCAAATTGCAACATCGGACCATGGTTCACCATGGTTGATTTTGACATTGAGATAATCTTTGTCACAATGCGATGTTGGACTATGGTTGACCATGGATGACCATTGATGTCACAGTGTGGCATTAGAGCAAGAGACAATCTTTGTCACAATGCGGCGTTGGACCATGGTTGACTATGGTAGACATTTTAAATTAAAGCTTTAATAATAAGGGTTTTAGTTGATAAATATGTCTATTTTGAGTTAAATTTTTACTCCATACATAATTTGATTAAATAAAAAATTAATTAAATTTTTAAATATGTGAATTGATTTAAAATAAAACAAAATTAAACTACGGATAAACATTTATGTAGAACCCAAGCAAATATTTTTTTAATGCTCTATTTCATATGCTTCTCAATACCCATAATTTTTTTTTTAATTATAATATATAATTCACATTAAAATTAGTTAATGTTTTTATTACATTATCAATACGATTTTCTATTAATTTTATAATTTTTTTTACTTTATATAAATTTGATTAAGATTTTTTATTTTTTTTTTACTTCATATAAATTTGATTAAATAAAAAAATCTTAACAATTTTGGCTATACCAAATTAACAATGTTAGTTATGATGTTGCTATTCCAATATTGCATTCTATGATATGCAATAATTTAATAGTTTAGTGTGCAATTTAATAGTTTTATAATACATTATAACATAATAGTGTAATGTGCCATTTTAGTTCATGAAATAAGATTTTAATTATGAAAATTTTATTTTTAAATAATGGAAACACTGAATGATAAATATGATTGATATACTCCAAACTATAAAAATGCTTATTATTCTTATTAATTAATTTTTCTTATATATAATTACAATTTTCAATATCATTATTATAATTATTTATTTACTTTTAAATACAAACTTCATAAAATCACACGTATATTAAATCTATAAAAACTTTTCAAAAAAATATCATTTAACATTTTGTTATCACTCAACTTCATTGAATATAATTCTTATAAAACTCTAACTCTATAGTTCTTTTCTTTATGGTGTAGTTAGGATGGATTTCCAGCTTTGGTGGCATTAGTGAAATAACCCGCTCCACTTTCAAGGAAGAAAAAGTATGGTATTTATGATATTGGTATTTGCGTGTGGGATTTACCTTTTTTTTCTTCATGTGGGGTTTTTTTTTTTTTTTTCGTAGTTTGTGGTGCGAAGGTTTTGTGAAGGAGCAAAATAATCATTTTTAATGTAAAAAATGGTATAAAAATAATTTGAATTAAAAGAGTAACTTGAATAAAATAAATAAAAAGAGAATAGAAAAATAATAAAATAAAAACTACTAAAACAATTCCATCATATTTTTAAAAGAAAGGAGAAGCAGGCATTTGGATAAACATAGATTTGTTTATCATATTGATATATTTTTATAATAAATGTATGCTATTTCTAATTATTCTAATTCCATAAGGATGGTTTGGCTACTTTGAAGTTTTTAGTAAAATCCCGCAGCTATTTAACGAGAATATCAATGTAACTATTAAAGACTTAGATTCTGGATCCCAAATATGCAATTTGGACATGAGGCGGCATAGTCACTAATTATTCTAATTCCATAAGGATGGTTTGGCTACTTTGAAGTTTTTAGTAAAATCCCGCAGCTATTTAACGAGAATATCAATGTAACTATTAAAGACTTAGATTCTGGATCCCAAATATGCAATTTGGACATGAGGCGGCATAGTCACTCGCGATCGTCAACAATTGTAGCAGCAGCGCCGGGCTAATCTTTATGTTTTGGACTATTGCTCTGCGGGACGAAAGACAAGCAGAATAATATGTAGATCATGTGGTTGTTCGGGACGCTTTACTTGTACTGTTATTGCTCTAAATATTGACTTGTTCAATGTGGTGCACTAAATTTGTGGAAGTCAGGTCAGAGAAGGGTCTAGATTTCTGGAAGTCCAAGCGGAGAAGGTGAGTGGGTCCTTTCAAAGTTCATTCGGTTCACTGTATGATGGAGTCTTGTTCTTGGTCGTGGACGGTGATGTTTTGTTGCACGGCTGCCTATATATACAATGCTGTCGAATTTTTCACGGGTGTTGAACTTGATACGGGGCATACTTAATTTTTTTTTTAATTACCAAAATTGAACCCTATATTGCATATTGCCCAAAGTTCTGTAAAAGCAAACCCTGAATTGCGTGTTGGCCAAAGTAGCCGGTATTATATGTATAAATTAATAATGCATGCAAAGGTTTTGGTGAGAACATTTTTTGGTATTGAAATATCTAATATCGTAGCACAATCCTACGCTTACCCCATAAATCTATCACCCTTATTACTAGCAGCTTACTACACTATACCCTATACCTTCACCCGAAAAAAATGTACAGCGGAAGGAGATCTAAGTTGGAATCCTCTGCACGAGCCATCAACGTGGCAGAGTTTAGTGTGTGCAACCAATTTCCAACCCTATACCCCATTAATACACTGTCCTTGAAAGTGTGGCATGCCTATACATTCATCTCCTTTTCATCCACTACATGTGGCATGCCTATACATCCATATTCTTCTCATCCATGTGCATCTGGTACGCGGTAGCGTGTAATCTAACGAGGAGGAGTAGTTGCTCTAAAAATTATGGAAATTCCGGTCATATTTAGAGAAAATCTGGCAAGGATTTTTGTAAATCCAAGTTATAAATGTTAAACTTCAAAATTTTAGGTGTCCAAGACGTTTTTGATGGTGCTGAATCCATTTCCACCATCAAAAACACAATTCAAACATTGCTTTTACAAGATTTCTTGATTTTTTTTACCCAGATTCTGGCCATTTTTGACCGACGCGACAATTCTTCGCCTCATTAGAGGCCTCCCTCTCTCGTAATCCCAACATAATTCCTCCCACACAATTAATGCAACATGTACGTGGTCGTAGGAGGCCCGAATAGTTGTATTTAATGCCACTTTCCCACCATATTTCAAAAGTTTATTTCAAACTCTTCCACTGGCGGGAGAATCACCATATTTCACCATATTTTAGAAAGAGGGAAGTATGGAAAAACCAATACGCTGTCGTGAAAATGGGGCCGAATATCCCAATGACCTCTTCCCGTGCATACCTACCCGAAAGAGAGAGGTAATTATCTAGTTTTAATCTCCACTTCTGTGTGAGCTGCGGTTGCAGTCGTTTTACATAAGAATAGTCAATTGAATGCTATAGTGGGGTCGACTCTAGCAAGCAACGGTATGGGCTGGCTTGATCTGAGGAATCCCATAGTGGGCTCGACTGGAATATTGTGGATACGCGTTCTGGTCTCCGTATGAGAGTAAAGATCCGGTTGAGTTGGTGCTGGGACAAGTGCTTATGCCAGCGGGGAAACTTTGGCCTTTCTAGTGGACTGCCTCTACCTCTACTGCAATTGGCTTTTCCTTTGTAGCTTACGGATATGGGGAGGAAATAGAGTCTTTGACTGGATCTAATGAGTTAATTGGCGTTGGTCTCCCTATGATGAGAGTAAAGATTTGGTGCTGGGACAAGTGCTTATGGCAGCGGGGAAATCTTTGGCCTTTCTAGTGGACTGCCTTTGCCTCTACTGCAATTGGCTTTTCCTTTGTAGCTTACGGATATGGGTAGGAAATAGAGTCTTTGACTGGATCAAATGAGTTAATTGACGTTTTTCTTGCTTGTTTAGCTTTCCTGGTCAAAGAAAGATGCAAGATCTAACCAAAAGTAAAACGAGTTAGATAAGAAGAGGGAATTTAGTAGGTCTTAGGTGTCTTCTACGGGGGAAGAGTAACCGCGGAAGATGCAAGATCCAACTAAAAGTAAAACGAGCTAGATAGGAAGAGGGAATTTAGTAGGTCTTACGTGTCTTCCAAGGGGCGAAGAGTAACCGCTGAGCTGAACACAGGAAGTTCATAAATCGCAACAAATAATATGGAACCATTGACTACCTAGATGGCCATGTATTTGGATTTTATTATCTTATTTGAACTTTTACAGTGCTAAATTTACAATAAAATTAATTGATAATATTATTTTCTATCATTTTTTCAACTTGAAATTTTAGGGTTTTCAGTGTCATTTCTGAATAAAATGAACGATAACAAAATGTTTTCAACCGGGTAAATTGTTCCTCTTTAAAAAAAGTGAAACAAATCACTCTTGAATGCTCAGTGAATCTTCCTACTTTCGTTTTTCCTTGCGACTGCCTGACAATTTTAAAGCTCCTTGTGACTGCCTGACATTTTTAATGCTAAAGAGATTTCATTTCTCCTTTTTTTGTTGCAGTTTTAGATACTTATAACCTGCTTTCTATAATTTGTCTTTATTACTGATCACACGGTTGAACAACTTGTAGCGAAATACGTTGTTATTGAAAATTTTAATAGTGAATATTGTTATCCGCTAAATACTTTGAAAGCTTCTGCTAAAAATCTCAAGTATTTGTATTTTACCAGAATTACATCATTGACAGTGACCTGCCTACAACTACCTTGGAAATCAAGGCACTTCAAAATAATCGTACTTAATTAGTTCACTACCAATGTGACTTCCCTGACAGTTCTTAGTCATTTCTACTACCCGGAAGAACTCCCATAGAAAGTAATAATGAGGTAAACACTTGTGTGGCCTTTATTATGGAGGGGGTAAATACTCACTTGACATTTTCGCTTTATTATGGAGCAGATTGACCAGGGCAGACTTATAGGTGGCAAAATTGATCCTTCCCTTAGCCAATGTCAAAGTGGTGTATTGAAAGGTTTCATAGAAAGTAATAATTAGGTAAACACTTGTGTGGCCTTTATTATGGAGGAGGTAAATACTCACTTGACATTTTCGCTTTATTATGGAGCAGATTGGCCAGGGCAGACTTATAGGTGGCAAACCTGATCCTTCCCTTACCCAATGTCAAAGTGGTGTATTGAAAGGTTTCATGATTTAAAGGGAAGGAAATTGCTATGCTGGGTTTCTTTCTTAGAAGTTCTCTCTCTACGAACAATTACGCGTAATCTACCCATATCCCCTCAATATATCCATAAGGAAATATTTTTAAAACGACTTCTGAGCTTGGAAAGCTCTTCTGGAAAAACATAACATAAGCAAAGATGTCTTCCAATGATCAATGACGTTTTATTTTGGTCAAGTTTCATTCAACATTTAACAAAAAAGTTGAAGGATTGAATTATTCTTAGAGATGAAGTCGTAAGTTTTTGCATAATTATTAAATCTACACTCTGCTTTTATTATTATCTGATGTTGTTTTACCAATTGTTCGGGTTCCTCAGGTTTGGAAAAACCAAGTGTAATATTAATTTAACAACATGTCAGTTCAATTTACCGAATTTTCTTAGATTAATGGTTAATATAGTTGATCCAATTGCTTTATGCAAAATAAAATTCAAATTTATTATATTTCCATCCAGATTTCCAAGTCGAAGAGTTGAAGCTTTTTATAATATATGAAATTTTTTTTTTGGTTTTAAAATTCTTTTTAATATCACTTAAATTATATAAACATATATTAGTTGTTTCGTATCATCAAAATGAACTTATATTAATTATTTCATGCAATTAAACTAATGTTCTTTCTTTGGACCTGCTTCCCTAAACAAACTTCATATTTACACCATTGAAAATGAATTGCATTCGTTGATTTTGAAGTACTAACCACCGTTCCAATAGGAAATGGACTAATAACCCAATGAAATTATTTTAGCAGTTTTGAATAGACCATGCAATTACATTAATATTCTTTAAATAGGTTGTTATTATTGATGGTAAAGAATTTGTTAGAGTTAATAAATTTAATGAGAAAAATGTCAATGTTTTAATGTATTATTATTTTAAATTTAAATAATTAGTGTTATTTGTAAATTTCTATAAATATTTTTAGAGTTTTTATTTGATTACATATGGAATATTATTATGTATTTGAGGAAACAAAAATTTAATGAAATCTTTCTTTTATAAAAAATTATAGTGTTTTTTTATTTTTTAATAAGAAAGAGAGGTTCAATCTATTTTTGCTAACTAGTTGTCATATAGGTGAAAAAAATCCACAAGAAATAATGCTTAAATATCCATGAATCTAAGAGATTGTTAAAGCTAGAGTAAGAGATAAGATCAGAATGCTAAAAACAAATTGCTAAGTAATTATTTTAGCACTCTCGTTGTTATAATTAATTGTAAAAAATTGATTACTTAAAAGGCTACGATGAAGTTAATCAATAAATATTAGTGTTCTAATGCATTATTATTTTCAATATAAATAATTAATGTGAATTGTAAACCTATATAGACATTTTTATCATCCCAGTTGAATAGTTAGCTCCCATTACTCTATATTGAGGGTATTATTATGCATTTGAGGCAAGAGAGGATTTAATAAAATCTCTCTTTATGAATGGTTTTTAATTGGTAGTGTTCTTGATTTCAGTGGGAAAGACAATGTAAGGCCTTCAGAACATCGGTGTGACGGGCGCCAGGCGAGGTCGTGCATGCGGGTGCGGGCGGGCGCGCTGAACGACGGAAGTGCGACGGGGCTGCGATGTTTGTGCGACGATAATGCAACATTACATGCGACATAAAAGCGATGATATGTGCAAACACTTAATGCGACTAAGTGTGAGCGTGAGCACTTTTATATGCGATATAAAATATATGGAAGCCGACTTGTAATAGAGTTACATGGGCGTATGTTAATGAGCTTGTGGGGTCGGCCATGGGGCTGCACACCCCCTTAAAAACATACGCATGGATTGGTATAAGTAAAAGAAGCATGAGGCTCATTTGAACCCATCGAACTCTCATTCACTTCTGCGCATGAGGGAAGGGTAAAACCTGCGCAAGGGAGATAAGGACTGCGCATATCTCATGCGCAGGATATCTAAGTGCAAATTTGGATTTTCTTATGCCGGTTGAAGTGTAGGCAAAGCGTGCCAAGGTTCGGGTTGTATGTGCAGGGCTTGGTAGAGAGGATAAGTGGCTCGGGTGAGCACTTCTCTTGGTGCAAGGGTGCACATGATTGTAAAAGGTTGTTCTATGCCTTGGTTGTAAAATATTCTAAGTATAGACTTGGAGTGTTGCCAAGTGTACTTGATGATGTATTATTGAAAAGACTGATATAATATATTGTTGGGCAGACTGTTTGGGAGTTGCCCCTCCCCTTTATACTTGTTTGCAATTGTTGTTGTTCTTGGTTAATTGCATGATGATAATGAATGAGTATGGACTTCATTAAGTATAAAGGATAATTTCATTTTACTTAGTTGTGAAACACAAGCTAAGTATGTTAATGTGAAAGTAGGCGTAGTCCACGAATGCTAGTATTGGTGAAAAGAACGCGTTCGGTGGTTCCGCACCTTGCTACAAGCGGTTGGAAGACTACCACAGGTGTAGGGGCGTGACAGGTGGTATCAGAGCTTCGGTTCGGTGAAGCTGTTGGATGGTGGAGACTAGATCACAAAGGAAGAAGAAGCTGTTAGAGATGGCAGCCGGGTCTCAAGTTGGGTCTAGCCATGAAGTCGGGACTTTATCACTTATGGAAAGAATACTGCAGAGGATGGAAGCCATGGAGTCTTCTTGGGAAACGAGGGAGGACTTGCTCACTAAGGAGCAAGAGGCCAGCTCGAAGCTAAGGGAAGAACTTGATGAGCTCCGAACGCAACATGAGTACACTGATCTTATGTGTACACAACTCGAGATAAGGGTCAAGGAGGTTGAAGAAGCAAGGGATCAGGGTCTTGCAGAGATCGTGAACTTGAAGGAATCTCTTGACAGGGTAAACAAATCTCTTGATGAAGCCAAGGATGAGATCGCAGTGTTGAAGAAGGCCGTGAGGCATAACTCAGGTGGAGGAGTGCCTCATGTGAAGGTCAAGGAACCGAAATCTTATGATGGCACAAGGAATGCAAAGACTCTTGGTAACTTTCTATGGGACATGGAGCAGTACTTGGAACGGTTGAGTCTTCCTGATGGTGAGACACAAGTCAAGGTGGCTGCTCAGTTCTTAACAAAGGATGCTAAGATGTGGTGGCGAAGGAGGGTGGATCAGATTGTCAATGGCAGTGCTGATGACATCACTTCGTGGGATGACATGAAGAAGGCTTTGCAGACCCATTTCAGTCCTCAGGATGAAACATGGGAAGCAAGGACGAAGATTAAGTACATCAAGCAAACCGGAAGCCTACAAGCATACCGGCGAGAGTTTGAAAGTGCATCTCTGGAACTTCCTGACATGGCGAAGAGGGACAAGGTGTTCAACTTCATTATTGGGTTGAAGCCTTGGGCACGCAATGAAGTGAAGAGGCAGAAGATTAGGACACTTGAGGAGGCTTTTGCTGTGGTTGATAGGTTGGTGGATCATTATGATGAGACTTCTGATGAGAAAAAGAAGTCCGACAAGCCGAAAGAAAAGAAGAAGGATGATGCTTCGAAATCGGATGATGGTTCGAAGACGAAGAAACCTTTGAAGTGTTGGATATGTGTAGGACCACACATGGTGAAGAATTGTCCCTCTAAACTGAAGGTGGCCGCTATTGCACAGTCTGATGGAAAGAATGAAGATGCTTCTGTGGGGATCATGCAGATACTTGGTGCTTCTGCTACTATGGAAGTGGCCTCTAGAAGGGATCCTGAAAGGAACAAGTTGGAGTATGTTCGAATGAATGTTGGAGGTGCTGATGTGCTCACTATGGTGGATAGTGGGGCTTCTCACAACTTCATGGCAAAGATACTGCGAGAAGAATTGGGCTGAAATTTGTACCGGCAAAGGCACAAATGAAGACAATGAATTCTCCTCCTATTGATATTCTTGGTATAGCTGAGAGGGTGGACACTACACTTGGTGAATGGAACGGGAAGGTGGATTTCACTATAGTGCGGATTGATGACTATGAAGCTGTATTGGGAATGGAGTTCATGAAACAATTTGATGCTATGATTGTTCCACATTTGAAGAAGCTCTACATTTATGATGGAAGGGAAGATGTACCCATTGGCGTGCCAACCATTGGTGTGACTAGGCCTGATTGTAAATTGGGAGTGATGCAAATGGAGGATAAGGAGAAGGTGAACAAGCGGTTGTCTAGTGTTGAGACAAAGCTTGTGGAGCAGTCATTGGTCATTAGATCACTTTCAGATAGCATCTTGGATTTAACAAGAAGGCTAGAGTTGGTGGAGGATGATGATGATGATGATGAGGTATATGTGAGGCCGGATGTCCAGAAGGAAGACCGGGTTGCTTATCTACAAAGGATGGAGATTGAGGATCCTGATAGGTGGATCGAGTTGATTAGTGAGGGAGAGCCTTCAGGCTCTACTCCCTCTACATCTTCTTAGATGGATGAAGAAGATGGGGCTCATTGTTAGCTGCTCATGGCAGTGAGTCCTTAAACATGTTTGAGCAAGTATGATTGATGGTGCAGGGATGGCTTGGCATCAAGCATCATGACATGTTGCAGATGAGATGGATGGAGTTTCCATGGACCTGAGCATGGATTATGGAGATAGATTCTTGAGGAGTCAAGGATGTGGCAGATGTTTGAGGAACAACTGATTATGGCATGAGGATGTTCACTCTCATGGATTGAGCGTGATGGTTGGATTAGCTACCCAACTAGTTCAAACATGAGGTCCGAAAGTGTGCAGAGATATGTTGGCATCATGCTAGAGTATCATGGCAGAGGTTCACATGGAGACACAGGATGAGGTCGACACGACATGTTGCGGTGGAGATTGTGGCAGAGGGGTCGATGATCATGGATCGAGATGATATCTGATGGAGTGCATACCTTGGTGAGCTTGGTGGCAGTTGGTCACTAAGTCGAGGCATGATGGAGATGAGTCTCTACATATGTTGCAATAATGTTTGCCTTGCAAAGAGGAGTTCACATCACGGATGAGTGATGATCTTGGTGGATGGCTACCGGGATGGTATGTTATCGAGGACGACAACGATTTCAGGTGGAGGAGGATGTAAGGCCTTCGGAACATCGGTGCGACGGGTGCCGAGCGAGGTCGTGCACGCGGGCGCGTTGAATGACGGAAGTGCAATGGGGATGCGACGTTTGTGCGATGATAATGCAACATAAAAGCGACGATATGTGAAAACACTTAATGCGACTAAGTGTGAGCGTGAGCACTTTTATATGCGATATAAAATATATGGAAGCCGACTTGTAATAGAGTTACATGGGCGTATGTTAATGAGCTTGTGGGGTCGGCCATGGGGCTGCACACCCCCTTAAAAACATACGCATGGATTGGTATAAGTAAAAGAAGCATGAGGCTCATTTGAAGCCATCGAACTCTCATTCACTTCTGCGCATGAGGGAAGGGTAAAACCTGCGCAAGGGAGATAAGGACTGCGCATATCTCATGCGTAGGATATCTAAGTGCAGATTTGGATTTTCTTATGCCGGTTGAAGTGTAGGCAAAGCGTGCCGAGGTTCGGGTTGTATGTGCAGGACTTGGTAGAGAGGATAAGTGGCTCGGGTGAGCACTTCTCTTTGTGCAAGGGTGCACATGATTGTAAAAGGTTGTTCTATGCCTTGGTTGTAAAATATTCTAAGTATAGACTTGGAGTTTTGCCAAGTGTACTTGATGATGTATTATTGAAAAGACTGATATAATATATTGTTGGGCAGACTATTTGGGAGTTGCCCCTCCCCTTTATACTTGTTTGCAATTGTTGTTGTTCTTGGTTAATTGCATGATGATAATGAATGAGTATGGGCTTCATTAAGTATAAAGGATAATTTCATTTTACTTAGTTGCGAAACACAAGCTAAGTATGTTAATGTGAAAGTAGGCGTAGTCCACGAATGCTAGTATTGGTGAAAAGAACGCGTTCAGTGGTGCCGCACCTTGCTAGAAGCGGTTGGAAGACTACCGCAGGTGTAGGGACGTGACAGATAGTGTCCTTTGATTTTTGCCAAAGAGGCGTCATGTGGGTGAAAATATTCTAAAGGAAAAAAATTCTTAAAGATTCATGAATTGTTTTTTTGTGATATATCCTTAATAAGTGATTAAATACAACTATGAAAATAAGATAATATTGAAGAGTTGAGGAAATAATTTTTATTATGTTTATGGGAAAAGAACATTCTAACACCACCGTGTAAAAAAAAATAAAAACCTTCTCTTAATCATTTTAGGGTATTTAGCTATGATGCTTGGTATGTGTTCCAAATGAGAATAAGAGTAAGCCAGATAAGAAAGTTGAAAATTATATCCTTATTGAATTTAAAAAAATGTTATAGGCTTTGGAACTCAAAAACTAAGAAGGTTATGTATAGTTGCGATGTGGTATTTAGAGAAGTCAAAGATGATTTAAAACAAAATGTCCTACTAAGGGAGAAAGAACTAGAAAGACATAATTTGAATTGAATGATGATGAATCAAATTCTACATAGTAATAAGAATTGGAAGAAGAAAAACCACAAAATCTGACACTAGGGAGATTGGTTAAGGAAAAAAGCAACTAGAAAGATATACTCCACCTCATTTCTATTCAAAATTCTCTTTCTTTATCACTGATAATGATCCTATAATTGTTAGAGAGGCAATGGATTCACATGATATAAAACTATGGAAAAAGGTCATGGTTGAAGAAATGACATATCTGGACAAGAATGGAGCTTGGGATCTAATGGAGTTGCTAGTTGGTAGAAAATCCAGTAGCAACAAAAGGGTGTTTAAAAGGAATTTGAATGCAGAGGGGAGAGTGGAGAAATACAAATCTTGATTAGTAGCAAAGAGTTATTCTCACGTAAAAGAAATTGATTTTGGTGATATTTTTTTCTCATGTTGCCATGTTAATTTTTATTAGATTTATTTTATTTTTTGTTGTTTCTTTTGATCTTGAAGTAGAAAAAATGGACATGAATACAACATTTCTACATGAGGATTTTGAAGAATAAATCTACATGAAGTGGCCAGAAGAATTTTTTGTCAAAGGAAAGAAATAAATAGTTTGTTGGAAGAAAAACTCCCTTTATAGGTTAAAACAATATATTATTATTATTATTATCATCTTTATTTTTGTTTTTTGTTTTTTTGTTTTTTTTTTTTTAAATTTTGTGATTGTAAATAGGAACAACATGGCTAATTTGTGACTAACTAAAAATAAATAGATATGAATATTGAACCTTATTTAAAGGTGTTTTTATAATTTTTCTAGCATCATTATTGTGTATAGATAGCAAAGTTTGCCTGTATCTTTTAGAACATGAATATTAGAATAGTCTTCAATAGAGCACACACTTTATATAAAATATGACACACACACAACAAATTGACACTTACCAAAAACCTCAAACTATAATATCCCCATCCCTTTAACTCCAATTATCACATTTGAAATTGTATGTGCATTTTGTCTTATATGAATAATACACTTTAAAAGAGTTGCATATCAACTATACCTATGATATATTCTTTGGAATTTTCCTGAAGTTCATGACATAAATGTCCATGATTATAATACATAAATGATGTAAATTGCCATGATTCTTTCTTTTATTACATGCTTGTTAGTAGCTTGATGATGTACTTCATGCAGTGCTCTCACAAGATAGTGAGGAGGAGTCGTTAATAGACACTTAAATTTTTAAGGTTTTAAGGTTTTCTATGACCCCCACATAAAAAATTGTCATAAATGAAAAATTTATAACTGATATACTAAAAACTTTTGTATTTTAAGCTTTAGTTCTTCTAATAGGAATCATTTCTCAACTTTCTTGAAAGAATATTTGAAAAGGCTGAAATGGAAAACTAAAAAAAGAGACTCAATTTTACATTACTTTTTTATTTTTTAATCTCAACAAACTCTTTTGATAAAGGATATACATATGTGATTTACAAATGAGTTTTACAAACCCCAATATCCATGAAAATGAGCTTATCCAAAGAGATAACAAGTGATATCTTTATATTTATTTTTTCATAAATATTTAAATTTAAGTCACTTACATTATTTACGTTTATTATAATAATTGATATACATTATTATGTTAATAGAAATGTTTAATTTGGAATATAATTTTCAAAATTTTATTTTAAATATCAATAATTATTAAGTAGAGGTAAAAATTTAACCTCTGGAAAATGTGCTAGAATATTCATAAATCAAAGATTGAGATTTATAGTTATGTTTTTTTTAAATTAAACTAATTAATTAAAAAAAAGGTCATGCCATGGTAATGATCAATAATATTGTAACAAAATCTATTTATAAATTAAGATTCTACATGGTAAAGTGGTGTTGAATCTCCATGATTAATAATCTAGTTACATATTTTTTAAAATATATTATTCATATTTTAATTCTTCAAATAATAATAATAACAAAATAAGTTAATTTTTATGTTTTCTCTTTCAAAATTTTCCATGTGAAATGTATTTTAAGGTAAGTGTTTGATGTCTATCAATATTTATTATCAATTTAACTTATATGGCCATTCTAGTTTATACATAAGCATATGCCCCATTACCATTCAAAAATTACCATATATTATTCACTTAAATCAAGTGGATTATAATTGTAATTAAGCTATAACTTATTTTTTTTTATAAGATATAACTTAAATATATTATACAAGTATTTTAATAAAGCATATTGTATAGTAATAAATAAAATTGTAATTTAAATTGTTATTTTCTTTTATTAAGATTAAGATGGAATATTATTATAAAGTATATAATGTCATGAATTCATAAATTATATTTAAATTGAAATCATTTTTTTTTATTAAATTTTAAATTATTTTTAATAATAAAAATAATAATTTAATTTTAAAGTTATGATTGTGTCAAATGAGGGATTTTATCCACATAACAATTTGGTTTAAAAAAGAGTTTATAAAGGTCTACATACTTTATTCCATATAGATTTAAATGATAACCTTATAAGAGAATTTTTTAATAATAGTGTCGTGATTGGGTCGAGAGGCACTTTGCAACCCAATATGGTAGAGATGTTGTAATGTAATGTTTAACATTTTGACTAAGTCAAATTACATAAAAATAAAACTAAATTAAAATAAATTAAATAAAAAACATTAATGTAACGTAATGCAAACGTTTTAATTCAGTCAAAATAAGATTATAAAGAAATAACAAAATAAAAGCAAACCTATAAAAATAAAATTAAAGTTAAAAAAAAAATGGCCCATGCTATTGAGAACCCATGATATTCTTGTGAAATATATCCTATTTAAAGGGGAAAATTAAACCAGCTTAGATCCATCTTGATCCAGACTTATGCAGGAACACAACAAAATACAGAAACATCCATATACATAGAGATGCAACATAAATAAAACTTCATTTCATTAATATCACAGAACTAAAATATGCTTACATACAAAAACAAAAACAAACTATCTTGGGCGATGGTAGCTTATCTCTTAGAAGAGATGTGGCGACTACATGCCTCTAAACTGTGTTACGATGAGGATCAAAGGCCTATTTCTTATTGAGAAACACTGGAAAACCCTAAACATTCAAAAACCTAACCCTAGGAGATGAAGTGCCAAAATCGTGGGCCCCGTTTGGGTAAATTGGTACGTCAACTTCTTGGGGTCGTAAGTTTGGCATACGATCTCTGTTTGGCTATCATAATACCTCGTTTCAAAGATTTTGAAGAGGAGGTCAAAAATATTTCTTAATCAATTTAGGACTCTTCCGGTCTCTCTGTTTTCTCTAAAAACTTCTTTTATTCACTCAAAGTGGTTCCAGAAGTTTAGGACCAAAAAACTGCCAGAAATAATAAGTTATGTTATAATTAAGGAAACTGAAAAGAAACAACGGTGGGTGTCCAAGTGGAATAGGCAGGTGGTCACCAATATCCACTTGGATCAGTCCTCCTCGATTAGGAAGTTATGGTACCCATTACATTGAGTGCCTCCATGAGATGGGGAAACTTCTATTGAAATTGGTCCCCAGTGAGCCACTTGTCTTGGTGCAGGAGTTGGCCAAATTTGACAACCCTATATAGTTGGATCTTCTACTAGTGACTGTTCTTGATTTGCATATCCATGATCCGATCAGTTTTGGTAGTCTTCCACACATCAAAGGGTTCGATAGGCACCTGGTGATAACTAGACTTCAAGTCAACCTTGTTGAAATATTTGGATCCCTTGAGCTAGTCCAAAAGGTCATCAATCTGTGGGATTTGGTACCTATTCCAGACAATGATCTTGTTCAGCACCAAAAAGTCAATACAGAGTCTCCAGGTCTCGTCGTTCTTCTGTACCAATACAATATGGCTCCCACAGGGTGATGAGCTTGGCCTTATGTGCCCTTTCTGCAACAAATCTTGATATATGCCTCTTGATATCATCGTTCTCCAGAATAGAGCATCGATAGATCGATCCATTAGGTAGTGACGCACCCGGGGTCACAGATCGATGGAGTCCTTGACCTAACAGTGCAGAGGTACCCATGTAGGTGAGGCGAAAATATCCCTATACTCCTCCACAACCTTGTCCATCTGTTGTTGCTGTGCAGAGGAACCCTATTTGGAAGTCGTGGCCACAACCTTCTTCTTGCCCCGAGGGAAAATAATAAGGAAAACAAATTTCTTGGTTTGAGAAATGATCTTACTGCATTTCTTTGCACTGATCAAAGAGATGGTGGTCGGTGGGGCTACCTCCAGTATCTTGTACAACTTATCGCCCAAAGTAATAATCATAGAGCGAGATATAGACTCATAAAACATGTCACTTCCATAAGTATGGTTTTCCTAATAATAAATCACAAATTTAAAGAGGAGACACATCATACAATACCTTATCCGTGAAGGGATTGATGCTGTAGGGAAGGTGGCACTACTGGCTGACGTGAAGAGCTCGTCCTTGGTGAAGCCATCTGATGGTGTGCGACTATGGATGTATTGTAGTCAATAGGCCTAGCCACTTCACAACTTCTGCTGAAATGAGGTTCTTTTGTCTCCCTCCGTCGACAATTAACTGCAGCTGAGAACCCTTCACCCACATTTTTTAGTGGAAGAGGCGTTCCTCCTCCTCTTTATGTTCAGGCTCATTCTTCTAGATCTTAGTGGTGGCCACGGTGGCACTGGGCTCCATGTCAATGATTTCCGTCCCTTTTGTCATTCCCCTTGTCGGGTTCTGACTCAAATTCAGAACATGTGTCTAGTTCAGAAGCCTTCATCTCGGCCACCAGTGACTACTTAGCCCGACACTCGTGTTATGAGTGGAGCTCTTATGGAACTCACACCATTTTCATGTGTCCTTCTTTATCTTCGTGGTGTTTTTCTTTGCTTGTGGATTCAATGGGTTGTCTTGGGTTGCCCCATCTTGGCTTTGTCCTTTGCTCTGTGGTTTGGAGGTGTCTTTCCCTTGCTTCATATTCGTGATACAAAGTCTTGCTTCTTCTGTTTAAACTTCTGTTCAATCTTGACAGCTATGATACCACTGATTCAGACTTATGCAAGAACACACAAAAAATACAAAAACATCCATAGACACAGAGATGCAATAGAAATAAAACTTCATTTCATTAATATCAAAGAACTAAAATATGCTCACATATAGAAATAACAATAAACTAGTTCGGGTGATGATAGCTTTTCTCTGAGAAGAGATGTGGAGGCTACATGCCTCTGAATTGTGTTACAATGAAGCTCAAAGGCCTATTTATTATTGAGAAACACTAGAAAAACCCTAAACATCAAAAAACTTAACCCTAGGAGATGAAGAGGCAAAAATGTGGGTCCCGTTTGGGTAAATTGGTACATCAACTTCATGGGGTCATAACTTTGGCATAAGATCTCTGTTCGGATATCATAATACCTCATTTTGAATATCTCGCCGAAAACAAACTAACTTACTAACTTGGGACTTTTCTCGTCTCTCCATTTTCCCTAAAAATATATTTTAGCCCCTCAAAATGGCTTTGGAAGTTTAGGACCCAAAAAATTGCCAAAAATAGTAGGTTGTGCTACAATTAAGGAAGCTAAAAAGAAACAATGGTGGGGGTCTAATTGGAATAGGCAGGTGGCCACCAACATCCACTTGGATCACATCTTAACTCGAGATCTACCAAGCACTTAGAGGGCTCAAATCTCTTATTATGCAAGCCTCTTTTAGAGTGAAAAAATATTTGATCTCTCTTGGCACTTGCTATATCGAGAGTTAAGATGGATCTAGGCATCCTTAAATAATAGTAATGAGTCAATCCACATTTATGAATACTAATTTAACAAGTGTTTAATTCATTTGAATATAAAATTAGTTAAATATTTCTTTTCCTTGAAAATAATATTGAGGTAGTTATCCACATAGTGTTATAACATTCATAAGATTTTTTTGTTGAACAGTACTTTTGCTTTTGGCCTTAGACCTTTGATTTTTTGACAAGTTGAATCAAAAGAAGGGGAGTATTAGTGTTACAATGTTAAACTCACTCCACCTAACCTTGTTCGGTAACAATCAAGCATAGTCCTATGAGATCAAGTATTCATATTCCAACATTGGACCAAAATCCTACATCTTCTTTGTTTGCCACTTGCAAATGTCTTACAAAGCTTGCTAAAGTGCTTGAAATTGTTTTGAACTCTCATTTATTAAAAAGTATTTTATGTTTATAATTTCCATAGAAAAAATTGATCATTAATTTAAATGTTCCATTGCCCTTAGTAGCTCCAAGGATTAGCTCAAGTGGTCAAGCTAGTCATTGAAGCACCTTTACTATTGAGAGGTCACAAGTTCAATTCTATTGACACTCTCAAATAAACTTGATAGTTGAATTGGTGAGAAGTGATCTCTTCAAATAAATATACCTAGTATAAATATTCTATGAATGTAACGATCACCACATAAAAAATAAAAAAATAAATTATAAAAGACATTGACTTGAAAAACTATTAATAATATAACCCATTCCTTTCATCATCATAAATGAGATAACCAAAAGAGGATGCCAAGGAGATGGATCATGAACAATTTAAAGAGGTGTAAACTGGATTGTTTTCATTTTCCTTTTACGATATAAGCCAATCATATTTGATACAAGTTTTATTTAAGTTGGTCACGAGTAGAGAATGGTATGCATATTTTCTCATTACTTTGAGTAGGGTGAAGTCTATAAAATGGAAGTTGTTTACACATTTTATTTAGATATTGATAATTTTCCAAAAATCTAATTTCTTATTATTATCAATGTTTTAATTTATTATTTATATATAATTAATTAATAAATAATTAAATGTTTCCCTATCGTTATGTTAAGTTTACAAATTTGATCTGTGAGTTTTAATTTATTATTTATAATTAATTAATTAATTAATAAATAAATGTTTACCCAGCGTTATATTAAGTTTACAAATTTGATTTGTGAGAGAAAGTTTTAGATTTTAAAATTTTCCAAATAGTTTAAAAGTTGGAGAATAAATATTTTAATCCATTTACTCTAATTAATAGCATATATGAAAATATTTTTCTTCGTCTATTGGTCCAGCCATGATTCAACTTTTTATGAACAATTGTGTTGTATTATATTTTTTCCATTCCATGATGTCATTAAATATTACACGCTATTAAATAAAATTGGTCAATAATAATAAATTTATACATTATAATAGATAGAATAATTTGTACCCTGATTTTCGTTGAATTGAGAACTTTCTTTACAACTTTATGCTACGAAGTATTTACTATGTTAGATAACTTTCACAGAAAGTAAAAAGGAAAAATGATATTGGGATGGTGAAAAGGAAAAAAATTATACAAAAATACTGGAAAGCACCTAGGTTTGAGTCCCAGAAAACAATACATAGAGTATATATGCTCAATTAGTATTGCTCTTACTAAACTCACTAGGCTTACCACTTTGAGAATTAAAACAACTCACCATGTTTAGGTAACTTGAACACGTTAAGGGATTTAATTAATGTTTTCTGTAATTTTTTTTTCCTCTTTGTAATGAATATTATAGGCTTACCACTTTGAGAACTAAAACAATTCACCATGTTTAGGTAACTTGAACACGTGTAGGGATTTAATTAATGTTTTCTGTAATTTGTTTTGGTCCTTTTGTAATGACTATTATATTTTTGAATGATAAACTAAACTTTCTCTTGATATAGAATGGTGTACTATAAAAGTGTTTTTCACATTTGAAATTCTTTTACTAGATTTTCTTATATGAAATTTTAATTTGATACACAACCATAATCATTTAATTGATAGACAAATACAATAGTATATTACACTTAACTATTGAAAAGAGACTGAATCTAAAACATGCAAATATAATCTAACTTTCAAGAACTATTTAATCACCTAAAAAGCCAAAAGATAAATATGTTTAAAAAAATTGTGAAAATGTCTAGGACATTGGAATTGTTTAGAAAGGTTCTTAATATTGTAACATTGAAACTGTGTTTAGAAATATTCTCAATATTATTATATTTCGAACACAAATCAATATTTAATTACAAAAAATCTTAAATCAATATTTTATTAAGACAACACAAATTTTATATGGAAAATCCAACTGGAAATTTGAAACAATCTACATCCCTTTTATTAATAATAAAATATGCATCAAACTTCTCCTCAATATTTAATTACAAAAAATATTAAATCAATATTTTATTAAGACAACACAAATTTTATATGAAAAATTCAACTAGAAATTTGAAACCATCTACAACTCTTTTATTAATAATAAAATATACATCAAACTTCTCCTCTACTTCAATGTTCTGTACCTTTTACTCTCTATTTATTTTGTGAGTCATCTACACTAAACTTTTTCTCTCTATTCATTTTGTGAGAGTCATCTAAGCTGAAAACATAACCGTAGACATCTCACTATATTTTATTTTATTATTATCAATGTTTTAATTTATTATTTATATATAATTAATTAATAAATAATTAAATGTTTCCCTATCGTTATGTTAAGTTTACAAATTTGATCTGTGAGTTTTAATTTATTATTTATAATTAATTAATTAATTAATAAATAAATGTTTACCCATCGTTATATTAAGTTTACAAATTTGATTTGTGAGAGAAAGTTTTAGATTTTAAAATTTTCCAAATAGTTTAAAAGTTGGAGAATAAATATTTTAATCCATTTACTCTAATTAATAGCATATATGAAAATATTTTTCTTCGTCTATTGGTCCAGCCATGATTCAACTTTTTATGAACAATTGTGTTGTATTATATTTTTTCCATTCCATGATGTCATTAAATATTACACGCTATTAAATAAAATTGGTCAATAATAATAAATTTATACATTATAATAGATAGAATAATTTGTACCATGATTGTCGTTGAATTGAGAACTTTCTTTACAACTTTATGCTACGAAGTATTTACTATGTTAGATAACTTTCGCAGAAAGTAAAAAGGAAAAATGATATTGGGATGGTGAAAAGGAAAAAAATTATACAAAAATACTGGAAAGCACCTAGGTTTGAGTCCCAGAAAACAATACATAGAGCATATATGCTCAATTAGTATTGCTCTTACTAAACTCACTAGGCTTACCACTTTGAGAATTAAAACAACTCACTATGTTTAGGTAACTTGAACACGTTAAGGGATTTAATTAATGTTTTCTGTAATTTTTTTTTCCTCTTTGTAATGAATATTATAGGCTTACCACTTTGAGAACTAAAACAATTCACCATGTTTAGGTAACTTGAACACGTGTAGGGATTTAATTAATGTTTTCTGTAATTTGTTTTGGTCCTTTTGTAATGACTATTATATTTTTGAATGATAAACTAAACTTTCTCTTGATATAGAATGGTGTACTATAAAAGTGTTTTTCACATTTGAAATTCTTTTACTAGATTTTCTTATATGAAATTTTAATTTGATACACAACCATAATCATTTAATTGATAGACAAATACAATAGTATATTACACTTAACTATTGAAAAGAGACTGAATCTAAAACATGCAAATATAATCTAACTTTCAAGAACTATTTAATCACCTAAAAAGCCAAAAGATAAATATGTTTAAAAAAATTGTGAAAATGTCTAGGACATTGGAATTGTTTAGAAAGGTTCTTAATATTGTAACATTGAAACTGTGTTTAGAAATATTCTCAATATTATTATATTTCGAACACAAATCAATATTTAATTACAAAAAATCTTAAATCAATATTTTATTAAGACAACACAAATTTTATATGGAAAATCCAACTGGAAATTTGAAACAATCTACATCCCTTTTATTAATAATAAAATATGCATCAAACTTCTCCTCAATATTTAATTACAAAAAATATTAAATCAATATTTTATTAAGACAACACAAATTTTATATGAAAAATTCAACTAGAAATTTGAAACCATCTACAACTCTTTTATTAATAATAAAATATACATCAAACTTCTCCTCTACTTCAATGTTCTGTACCTTTTACTCTCTATTTATTTTGTGAGTCATCTACACTAAACTTTTTCTCTCTATTCATTTTGTGAGAGTCATCTAAGCTGAAAACATAACCGTAGACATCTCACTATATTTTATTTTATTATTATCAATGTTTTAATTTATTATTTATATATAATTAATTAATAAATAATTAAATGTTTCCCTATCGTTATGTTAAGTTTACAAATTTGATCTGTGAGTTTTAATTTATTATTTATAATTAATTAATTAATAAATAAATAAATGTTTACCCATCGTTATATTAAGTTTACAAATTTGATTTGTGAGAGAAAGTTTTAGATTTTAAAATTTTCCAAATAGTTTAAAAGTTGGAGAATAAATATTTTAATCCATTTACTCTAATTAATAGCATATATGAAAATATTTTTCTTCGTCTATTGGTCCAGCCATGATTCAACTTTTTATGAACAATTGTGTTGTATTATATTTTTTCCATTCCATGATGTCATTAAATATTACACGCTATTAAATAAAATTGGTCAATAATAATAAATTTATACATTATAATAGATAGAATAATTTGTACCATGATTGTCGTTGAATTGAGAACTTTCTTTACAACTTTATGCTACGAAGTATTTACTATGTTAGATAACTTTCGCAGAAAGTAAAAAGGAAAAATGATATTGGGATGGTGAAAAGGAAAAAAATTATACAAAAATACTGGAAAGCACCTACGTTTGAGTCCCAGAAAACAATACATAGAGCATATATGCTCAATTAGTATTGCTCTTACTAAACTCACTAGGCTTACCACTTTGAGAACTAAAACAACTCACCATGTTTAGGTAACTTGAACACGTTAAGGGATTTAATTAATGTTTTCTGTAATTTTTTTTTCCTCTTTGTAATGAATATTATAGGCTTACCACTTTGAGAACTAAAACAATTCACCATGTTTAGGTAACTTGAACACGTGTAGGGATTTAATTAATGTTTTCTGTAATTTGTTTTGGTCCTTTTGTAATGAATATTATATTTTTGAATGATAGACTAAAATTTCTCTCAATATAGAATGGTGTACTAGAAAAGTGTTTTTCACATTTGGAATTGTTTTACTAGATTCTCTTGTACGAAATTTCAATTTGATACACAACCATAATCATTTAATTGATAGACAAATACAATAGTCTACTATACTTAACTATTGAAAAGAGACTGAATCTAAAACATGCAAATATAATCTAACTTTCAAGAACTATTTAATCACCTAAAAAGCCAAAAGATAAATATGTTTAAAAAAATTGTGAAAATGTCTAGGACATTGGAATTGTTTAGAAAGGTTCTTAATATTGTAACATTGAAACTGTGTTTAGAAATATTCTCAATATTATTATATTTCGAACACAAATCAATATTTAATTACAAAAAATCTTAAATCAATATTTTATTAAGACAACACAAATTTTATACGGAAAATCCAACTGGAAATTTGAAACAATCTACAACCCTTTTATTAATAATAAAATATGCATCAAACTTCTTCTCAATATTTAATTACAAAAAATATTAAATCAATATTTTATTAAGACAACACAAATTTTATATGAAAAATTCAACTAGAAATTTGAAACCATCTACAACTCTTTTATTAATAATAAAATATACATCAAACTTCTCCTCTACTTCAATGTTTTGTACCTTTTACTCTCTATTTATTTTGTGAGTCATCTACACTAAACTTTTTCTCTCTATTCATTTTGTGAGAGTCATCTAAGCTGAAAACATAACCGTAGACATCTCACTATATTTTATTTTATTATATTTGGTCTCAGAAGAAATATAACATCTAATTATTATCAATATTAATTATTTCAAATATAAAAGAAAATCAATTAAATGATTTATTTCAATGATATTTATAATGATAATTTGAAAAAATCTATTGTTATAAATGATAATATATTGAATTAAATCAAATCTAAAGGAAACATGAAGTGTGAAAAGATTACATTAATGAAAATTTCAAAAAAAAAATTAATTTAGTAAAACTGATTTAATTCAACAAAGTTAAAAACAAAAAATTATGTGAAAAGAGTGCAAATAAACATTTAAAGATTATGACAACTATTAATGTAACTTAATTTTGTTTTATATTTTAAATTTTAACATTATATGTATATTTTACAATTTTATTTTGTTATAATATGATTTTAGAATTTTTGTTTATTTTTAATTTATGAAATATAAAGTTTAAATGTAACATCAAATTCTAGTCATTGTTTAAGCAAATTTTGTTTCTACTTATTGACTTGGGAATGCATCAGTACAAATTTGGAGATATTTTTTGTATCTCACATTTGACCTTTACACTGTAAATAAAATATAAAATAAATTACATTTTAAAAATCCAAAAATATTATAACACAAAATTAAATTTGATTTCTTGAGTTACACAAACTAGGTGGATATTGTTATATAAGTAGTACATTGCAATGTTAAATGTTTAATTTAAATGTTATTTAATTCTTTTAATTTATTAGGAGTTAATTTTTTTTTACTATCAAGTTGTGCACAACTTGTTTTTATTAGTCATAAAATATTTCTTGAAATTAAGTATAGGAAAACCAACTATGTACTTGACCAAAGGTGTCATACATTCTTCAATGCATGACCCTTCATTATTACTAGACCAACAAGTACACATTCATCATGGCGATGCGTTTGTAATGTGCATGGTAGTATTTTTCATTGGATATCATTTGTTATGTGCATGGAATTATTTTTCGTTCATATGTGTATTACTTGATATTGATAAGGTGTCAATGGAAAGAGATAATTCTTGTGGCCATTTCACTTCATTCTTATATGTAGAATGAGCTAATCATTCCAATTTGAAATAGAATTACAACTTGATGACCATGACCTAGGACCAAGTAAGCATGTTTTGTTCCCTGGACAAACACATATAAAATAAGACTCTTAATCAATACCATGATGTCAACTCCAAGTTCACATTTTAAATATGTAGGATGTTCCATCTACATATCTAACATGGAAGGCATTCATTCTATGTTAAAAACCACAAAGGGAAAGTTTGGGCTTTAATTAATACACGCATGTCTTCCGTATATATACATATCTTTCGTATATGTTGTTCTTTCGTATAGGTGCATATATAGAAGATATGCACATATAAAAAAGTTGTGCATATATGGAAGATATGCGATACAAAAGATGCACACATATAAAAGTTGTGCATCTTATATATATGCACATCTTTTGTATATGTACAACTTCTATATATGTGCATATCTTTTGTATATGTGCAACTTATTTATACGCGCATATCTTCCATATATGAGAAACTTATGTATATGCCTATATCTTCTATATATGCACAATTTCAACCTATGTATATACATAGTTTCTGTATATGTGCATATATTCTGTACGTACGTAATTTTCGTATATACACATATATGGAAGTTTCCCATATATGAAAGATATGATATGCATATATTCTATATGTGTGCAAATTTTGTATATACACATATAAGGAAGTTGCACACATACGGAAGATATACACATATACAAAAGTTATGGGTATATATGAAAGTTTCACATATATGGAAGTTGTGCATATATGGACGTTGTCGTATATGCATATTATGATAGTTGTGTTCTAATTCTGTATATGCGCAATTTCCGTATATGTGCATATATGGAAATTGCACATATATGGAATATATGCGCATATATGGAAGATATGCAAATATACAAAAGTTGTGCATATACTGAAAATATGTGCATATACAGAAGTTGTGAAAAACTTCATCCTCTTTATATGTGCAAGATTTTTTTATATGTGTATGTCTTCAATATATGCAGTTCTTCTATAATATGCACTTCTTCTTTATAGGTGCATATACAAAATATATGCACATATACAAAAACTAAGAATATATGGAAGTTATGTGATACAAAAGATGCACATATATAAAAGTTGTGTCTTTTGTATATGCGCAACTTCCGTATATGCACAAATTTCATATATGCACATATTTTCCATATAGGTACAACTTTTGTATATGCACATATCTTCCATAGATGCAAATACATGTGCACAACTTCAACCTCTATATATATACGACTTCCGTATATGCGCATATTTTTTATATATACAAATATACGGAAGTTATGCATATATGAAATTTTTTGTATATGTATATTATGGAAGTTGTACACTCCTTTTGTATATGCATATATGGAAATTTCCATATATGGAAGATATGCGCATATACAAAAGATATGTGATACAAAAGATGCACATATATAAAAGTTGTGCAACTTATGCATATGCATATCTTTTTTATACACAAAAATTTTATATATGTGCAACTTCTATATATGCACGACTTCCACATATGTGCATATTTTCCATATATGAGAAATTTTTGCATATGTACATATTTTATGTATATGAGCATATATTCCATATATGCACATATCTATGCACAAATTCAACCTCCATATATACACAACTTCCTTATATGCGCATATATTTTATATGTAAGTTGCACATATACGGAAGATATGATGTGCATATATTTTGTATGGAAGTTGTGCATATACGGAAGATATGATGTGCACATCTTTTGTATGTTCGCAACTTCCATATATATGCATATAAGAAAGTTGTGTATATATGGAAGATGGATATATATGGAAGTTGCACACATACAGAAGATATGCGCATATATAGAAGTTGCGTATATACAGAAGATATGCGTATATACAGATGTTGCAAATATACATAAGTTGTGCATATATGGAGGTTGTCATATATGAATATTATGAAAGTTGCGTACTACTTATGTATACGTGTAGTTTCCATATATGTACATATACGAAAGTTGTGCATATATGGAAGATATGCGCATATATAAAAACTGCACATATACAAAATATATGTGCATATACTGAAGTTGTGCATATATAAAAGATATGTGGATTTACAAAAGCTTTGAAAAACTCCAACCTTTGTAAATGCGCAGGTTTTGTATATGTGTATGTCTTCCATAGTATATGTGCATATACGAAAGTTGTGCATATACAGAAGATATGCACATATACGGAAGCTGTGCAAAACTTCAACCCTTGTTTAGGCACATATTTTGTATATGTATGTCATTTATATATGCACAACTTCTATATATTCACGTCTTCCATATATATGCATATATTTCGTATAGGTGCATATACAGAGCATATCACCATATACAAAAAATGTGCATATATGGAAGATATGCGATACAAAATATGCACATATATAAAATTTCTGTCTTTTTCATATATGTGCAACTTGTGTATATGTACAACCTTCATATATGTGCATATCTTCCATTTAGGCACAACTCCTATATATGTGCATATCTGCTGTATATGCTTAACTTCTGTATATACACATATATTCCATATATGCATATACATGTGCACAGCTTTAACTTCCATATATATACAACTTCTATATATGCATATATCATCAATATGTGTGCAACTTCCGTATATACACATATTAAAAAGTTGCACATATACAAAAGTTGTGCATATATGGAGGTTGTCATATATTCATATTATGGAAGTTGTGCACTATTTCTGTATATGCGCAACTTCTATATATGTGTATATGGAAGATATATGCATATACGAAAATTACACATATACAAAATATATGTGCGTATGTGGAAGATATGTGCATATATGAAAGTTTTACATATACGAAAGTTGTGCAAAACTCCATTCTTTGTATATGTGCAGATTTCTTATATGCACATGTCTTCCATATATAGACAACGTTTGTATATGCACATGTCTTATCTATATGCACTTATTTCGTATATGAGTGAGATTAAAATGTTGGGAAAAAAACATGAAGAAGGAGAATCTTCAAGGAAAAGAGAGCATAATGGCTTTGAAAATTTTGATATCAAAATTCCAAGAAAATATGGTCAAGATAAAGGCCAAGAACCCTTTGAGTCTACCTGGAAAAAATCGTGTAAACGCAAATATGGATATGATTCAAATAAAGTTCCTTTTGATCATTTGAATACAAAAAATTATCCTACTTGGAGCAAAGAAAACCAAGATGCTTCTCCAATGATTAATATAAATTGAAAATCAAACGATGAGGTTCTTATGATTATTCAAAGATTGAATGCATGGGTTTTGACACAAAAATTCCAGTACAAAAAACATGTCTCCTGGAAAGAACTGGCCTTAAGAATCACATGTGGTTTGACAAGAATTGTCAAAATGAGGTGATATAGATTAAAACATGATGATAAAATTGGTATAATGGAGTCTGATAGGCCTATAGAAGAACTATCTAAAACCTTATCCAAAGAATTTTATGGCTTGACTCCTCCACCAACAGATCATTTTTCTAAGCTATATATGTCTCAACGATTATACAACATAGAAAAGATTCTAAAATATTATTGCACAATGCAGAATCTTTTGTATTAGACCCTTGATCCACACAATGTTGCATATCTAAGACACTATCTTGCATCTATGCCCAGAAGAATCCAAATTATTTTTCATGAATATATTTATTTAAATAAACTACATATTTAAATCTTTTATTAGTGAGTTTGCATGATATTATCCTATAATCCCTCCAAAAAGCCCATTTACCCCAAAAAATTCAGAAAAATGTTAAGAAGCAACTAGGGTTCACGGGGGCTTCACTCAAAGAACCTTTGATATATCACGTGCGTTCATGGAAAACTAAAAATACCCCTAATTTGACCACATATTGAAAAATACTTCTAAAATTCACATTGTTTAACCCCCTACCAATATAAATCCAATATACCTTCCCAATTAAAAAAACCCTTACTTTCACTAGATATTGTAGGTATCCATTTTTTCATTAACATTTTTTATACCCCTTTATATCTTTTCATTAACTTTGAGCTCCATTTTTTATACCTGCCAATATAAAAACCCTTTACCCCCTAACATATTCTTAATATATTATGTCTTTTTTTCCTCATTATATATCCCCCAATATGAACCCATGTGGTATGGTATTTCTCCCATATTGAAGCCCCTGTGCTAGGGTTTAATCCAAAAATTTGTGACATGTATGCAAAAATGTATCATTTTGATTGCAAAAAAAAATAAAAGAAGAATACAGTCCATTGTAGCCAACATTGCTCATGCCAGACTCCAAAATATTATAAAAAATCCTGCAGATTCTAGAAGCAAAGAGGACAAAAACAATCTACTAGGCCAAAAGCCTTATTTAAACGAAGGAATATTCCTTCAAATAATATATATTTTACATATGTAAAAATAAATGTCATTAAAACCACCTACAGGAAACTTACATATTTTGTCATTGGCTAACCAAGTGGTTTTAAACTATTCCAAAAACATTTTATGTTCATTGAATTGTTCAAAGAAACTTTCAACTACCTTTTTTATAGATTCATCATCTTGACATGTGTGTGTGATTTCTCCTACAGCATAAAAAATTTGGATTTGGATTTACCTTTATTGGACTTTATTTCCAACATTCTTCAACCATGCACAACACACATGCCACACACATAATAATATTATACACTTGATTGAAACCATTATAGATTTTTAATGAAATGTTATAGATATAAGTGATGCTTTACATGTGAATATTCTAATATCGTTCTACTTTCATTTTTCCTTCATAATTATTAACTAACATTGCCTCATTTTCATACTTTTGTGTGTGTACAAGAAAATAAAAATTGGAACTAAAAGACATTAAGGATAATTTAAAGAAATAAATATATGAAATACAATGAGGGATATATGTATGAGAAGAAAAATATTTATTAAGAAATTGAGAGGAATATAATTTCGTTGGAAGTGGAAATGGAAAAAAACATATAGGTAAACAAGAGATAATTGGACCTAAAGGGATGGGGATATTATAGTTTGAGGTTTTTGGTAAGTGTCAGTTTGTTATGTATGTGTGTGTGTGTTATATTTTATATGAAGTGTGTGCTCTATTGAATACTATTCTAATATTAAAAATTTCTCTTAAAATATCACAATTCAAATCTAGATGGAGTAGAGTATGTAGACCTTTATAAACTCTATTTTTTTAATCAAATTGTTATGTGGATAAAATCTCTTATTTAAAAAAGAACCATAAATTTAAAGTTAAATTATTATTTTTTGGTATTAAAAACAATTTTAAATTTAATAATAATAATAATAAAATGATTTCAATTTAAATAACATTTATGAATTCATGACATTATATACTTTATAATAATATTCCATCTTAATCTTAATAAAATAAAATAAAATAAAAAGTTAAATTACAATTTTATTTATTACTATAAAATATGCTTTATTAAAATAATTTTATAATATATTTTAAGTTATATCTTATAAAAAATTAAGTTATAGCTTAATTACAGTTATAATCCTCTTGATTTAAGTGAATAATATATGGTAATTTTTGGATGATAATGGGGCATATGTTTATGTATAAATTAGAATGACCATATAAATTAAATTGTTAATAAATGTTGATAGACATCAAACACTTACCTCAAAATACATTTCACATGGAAAATTTTGAAAGAAAAAACATAAAAATTAACTTCTTTTATTATTATTAAAATAATTAATATATGAATAATATATTTAAAAAATATGTAACAAGATTATTAACGATGGAGATTCAACACCACTTTACCATGGAGAATCTTAATTTATAAATAGATTTTGTTATATTTTATCATGGACCATTACCATGGTATGAATTTTTTTTTAATTAATTAATTTAATTACAAAACAAAGAAGGAATAACTACTTTCAAGATAAATCTCAACCTTTGATTTATGAATATTCTAACATATTTTGTAGAGGTTAAATCTTTACCATCTACTTAATAATTATTGATATTTAAATTAAAATTTTGAAAATTATATTCCAAAATAAACATGTCTATTAACATAATAATGTATATCAATTTATTATAATAAACATAAATAATGCAAGTGACTTAAATTTAAATAATTATAAATATTTATGAAAAAATAATATAAAAAATATCACTTGTTATCTTTTTGGATAAGCCCATTTATATGTATATTGGGGTTTGTAAAACTCATTTGTAAATGATATTTGTATATCCTTTATTAAAAGATGTGTTTGAGATTAAAAAGATAAAAAAGTAATGTAAAATTGAGTCTTTTTTTAAGTTTTTCATTTGGGTCTTTTCAAAGATTCTTCTAAGAAAGTTGAGAAATAATTCTTATTAGAAGAACTAAAGTTTAAAATACAAAACTTTTTAGTAAATGGGTTATAAGTTTTTCATTTATGACAATTCTTTATTCACATTTATTCAAATTCCTTTTAAACACCCTTTTGTTGCTACTGAACTAGAAACTCCATTAGATCCCAAACTCCATTCTTGTCCAAGGCTATCATTTCTTCAACCATGACCTTTTTTTCATAGTTTTGTATCGTGTGAATCCATTGTCTCTCTAACAATTATAGGATCATTACTAGTGATAAATAATGGAAAATTTGAATAGAAATGAGGTAGAGTATATCTTTCTAGTTGCCTTCTTTCTTGAACCGATCTTCCTAGTGTCAGAGTTTGTGGATTTTTTTCTTCCAATTTTTATTCTTATGTAGAGTTTGATTAATCATCATTCAATTCAAATTTTATCTTTCTAGTTATTTCTCCCTTATGAGGACTCTTTGTTTGAAATCATCTTTGACTTCTCTAAATACCACATCTCAACTATACATAACCTTCTTAGTTTTTGAGTTTCAAAGCCTATACCATTTTTTAAATTCAATAAAGATACAATTTTCATCTCTCTGATATGGCTTACTCATATTATCCTTTGAAACACGTATAAAGCATCATAGATAAATACCCTAAAATGATTAAGAGAGGTTTTTTTTTAAACATTGTGTTAGAATTTTCTTATCCCATAAACATAATAAAAAATATTTCCTCAACTCTTCAATATTCTCTTATTTTCATAATTGTATTTAATCACTTATTAAGGATATATTACAAAAAAGAAATTCATGGATCTTTAAGAATTTTTTTCCTTTGGAATATTTTCACCCACATGAGGCCTCTTTGGCAAAAATCAATGGACCTTGTCTTTCCCACTAGAAATCAAGAACACTACAAATTAAAAACCCTTCATAAAAGAGAAATTTTATTAAATCCTCTCTTGCCTCAAATGCATAATAATACCCCCGATATAGAGTAATGGGAGCTAACTATTCAACTGGGATGATAAAAATGTCTATATAGGTTTACAATTCACACTAATTATTTATATTGAAAATAATAATGCATTAGAACACTAATATTTATTGATTAATTTCATCATAGCCTTTAAGTAATCATTTTTTTACAATTAATTATAACAACGGGAGTGCTAAAATAATTTTACAATTACTTAGCAATTTGTTTTTAGCATTCTGATCTTATCTCCTACTCTACCTTTAACTAAGAGATTCATGGATATTTAAACATTATTTCTTGTGGATTTTTTTCACCCATATGACAACTAGTTAGCAAAAATGGATTGAACCTCACTTTCTTATTAAAAATTTAAAAAATATTTCTAGATTTCATTAGATTTTTGTTACCTCAAATACATAATAATATTCCATATGTAGTAAAATAAGATTTCTAAAAATATTTAGAGAAATTTACAAATAACACTAACTATTTAAATTAAAAATAATAATACATTAAAACATTCACATTTTTCTCATTAAATTTATTATTAACTCTACTTAACCAATTATTTACTGTCAATAATAACAACAAATTAAAAGAATATTAATGTAATTGCATTGTCTATCCAAAACCGCTAAAATAATTTCACTGTTATTAGTGATTCCATTGCCAATTGGAACTGTGGTTAGTACTTCAAAATCAATCAATGCAATGCATTTTCAATGGTGTAAATATGAAGCTTTTTTCCAAAGAATCTTATATGTTAACATTAATCCAACATCATTTTATATGTTGACAATAACTGTCGTTTAATTGTATGAAACAAATAATATAAGTTCACTTTGATTGTATGAAACAACTAATATATGTTTATATAAACCAAATCGATATTAAAAAAATATTAGGACAATTTTTTTTGAATTCCATATATTATAAAAAGCTTCAACTCTTCAGCTTGGAATTCTGAATCGAAAATATAATAAAATTTGAATTTTATTGCATAAAGCAATTGGATCAACTAGATTAACCAGAAACTTAAGAAAACTCGGTAAATTGAACAAGGTAATGTTACAGTTGGTTTTTCCAAACCTGAGGAACCAGAACAATTGATAAAACCACGTCAGATAATAATAAAAGAACGAGTGCATATTTAATAATTACGCAAAAACTTGCAACTTTATCTCTAAGAATAATTCAATCCTTGAACTTTTTTGTTTAAATGTTTCTAAGCTTGACCAAAATAAAACGTCATTGATCATTGGAAGACATTTTTCCATCTAAAGAAAGCATTCCTTGCAATGGCTACCATGTTTTTCTGTTATGTTTTTCCAGAAAATCTTTCCAACCTCAGAAGTCATTTTAAAAAGATTTCCTTATGGATATATTGAAGTAAACTGTGTAATTGTTCACAGAGAGAGAGAGCACTTCTGAGAAAGAAACTCAACAGAGAAATTTCCTTCTCTTTAAATCTTGAAACCTTTATATACACCATAATAAAGAGAAAATATCAAGTAAGTACTTACCTTACTATAAAGGCCACACAAGTATTTACCTCATTATTAATTTCTATGGAAAGTTATTCCAGGTAATAGAAATGACTAAGAATTGTGAGAGAAGTCACATTGGTAGTGAACTCATGAAGCGCAATTATTTTGAAGTGCCTTGATCTCCTTTGTGTAGAAATTTAGGTCGCTGCATCTTTTACCTCATTATTAATTTCTATGGAAATTTATTCCAGGTAATAAAAATGACTAAGAATTGTGAGAGAAGTCACATTGGTAGTGAGCTCATGAAGCATAATTATTTTGAAGTGCCTTGATCTCCTTTGTGTAGAAATTTACGCCCCAGCATGAATTAAGATTTATATTCAAAAGAACTATAAGGTAGTTGTAGGTGCGTCACTGTCAATGATGTAATTCTTGTAAAATACAAATACTTGAGATTGTTTGCAGAACTTTTTAAATTATTTAGCTCGATAACAACATGTCACTGTTAAATTGGGTATTTTGCTACAATCTGTTCAACCATATGATTAGTAATAAACACAAATTATAGAAAGAAAGTTATAATGTATCTAAAATTGCAGAAAAAAAAGAGACATTTGTGTCAAATGAAATCTCTATTCACTGAGCATTCAAGATTGATTTGTTTCACTCTTTTTAAATAGGAACAATTGACCCACTTAATGACATTTTGTCATAGTTCATTTTATTCAAAAATGACACTAAAATTACAAAAATTTCAATTTGAATAGAATGTTAGAAAAAAATATTATCAATTAATTCTGTTGTAAATTTAGCACTGGAAAAGTTCAAATGGAATAATAAATTCCAAAGACATGGCCATCTATGGGAGACCACAGAACATTAGACATGGAACGATCCCATCTAGGTATTCAATGGTTCCATATTCTCTATTTCAATTTATGAACTTTCGATGTTCAGGGTCGCGGTTACTCTTCGCCCCTTAGAAAACATACATCAGACCTACTAAAATCCCTCTTCTTATCTAGCTCGTTTTACATTGGTTGGACCTTGTATATTTCTTTGACCAAGACAACAAGAAAGCAGGAAAAGCGTCAATTAACTCATTTGATCTGCTATAAGGCTCTATTTCCTATCCATATCCATACGCTACAAAGGAAAATTCGATTGCAGTAGAGGCAGAGGTAGTCCACTAGAAAGGAAAAAGTTTCCTGACTGCCATAAGCACTCGTCCTAGCACCAACTCAACTAGATCTTTACTCTCATCATAGGGAGACGGGAACGAAGGGAGACCAGAACGCGCATCCACAATATTCTAGTCAAGCCCACTCTGGCATTCCTTAGGTTGAGACAACCCATACCATTGCTTTCCAGAGTCGACCCCAATCCAGCATTCAACTGACTGCTCTTATGTAAAATGACTGCAATTGCAGCTCACACAGAAGTGGAGATTAAAACCAGATAATTGCCTCTCCCTTTTGGGTAGGTATGTATAGGAAGAGGTAAGTGGGACCTTTGCCACCATTTTCCTCACCACGATAGTGTATTGGCTTTTCCATGCTACCCTCCTTCTTGCATCCATTTAATTTTTTAAAAATTCCCACGCAAGTTTTTGACTCTGAAATATGTTGATTCTCGCGCTAGTGGAAGAGTTTGAAATATGCATTTCAAATATGGTGGCAAGGTGGCATTAAATGTAGGTATTCGGGCCACTTACCACTATGTAAATGTTTCATTAACTGTGTTGGAGGAGCTATGTCATAGTGGTGGGAAAGTACAAGAGTACTAGATGCGCATGGATGAGAAAGAGATGGATGTATGGGCATGCCACACTGTCCTTATATGCACATGGATGAGAAAGAGATTGATGTATGGGCATGCTACACTATCCTTAAAGTGTATTAATGGGCATCTAGGGTTGGAAATATTAGTTTGTGTTTAGTTTGTAGGGTGTCAAGCTAGACTAGGCTAAATTTTTTAATACAAATTTGTTGTAGGACCATCTATAACATAAATATAACACAAATTTAGTGAGGAAAAAATTGGAATCCGAATATATATTGTAAATTTTGGGAATGTAATGAATAAAACACAAATATATTGATATAAAGAATGGAAAAGACATTCACCATTGCTACATACAATTATATCGTTGTCCATTAAGTGTCTGAAAAAAACCAAAAGATCAAAAATATCGGTAAAAACCAGTGAAACAAAAAGGAAATTAAAACAGAAGAATATGAAGAGTGTCAGAACTTTACCTCTTAAACTGGATTCCTCAAGAAGCATTCAACTGTTGATTAGGAGGGAGTTTCCAACATAAATATCAAAATTCTTCATAGGCATGTGATATCTGTCGTTACCTCACATTACTTCTCTCATGCTCAGTCCTGTAATATGTAAACCCTCGGATGTCTACAACCCCTCAGTAAGCACGCAGAAAATACTCTTTGGAATATTCACACCACTATGGATGCACAAATTGTCAATCTAATAAATGTCTCACTCAACTCTTCCCACCTCTAACTATAAGCTATGTTGAAACATAGTGAAAGTTAATGCGACCATTATAGTAGGGGCTTTAGGCACGAAGCTTGCTCTTGTTGTGTCTCTTCTTTGTGACCAATACACGAACTTTTACACAAACCTGTACACGAATCATTGGACTTTCACACTCTAGCGTCCTTCACATGGCCTCTTGCCTTTAACAAACTAGTGTTCCTCATACCTCGACGAACCTCAAGCGAACCTCTTGTCTCACAGATACTACCTCAATAGACAATATAACATAGGCGAAATAATAGGAAAGTACTTAGATGAAAGTTCAACTTATAAATGGATACTCATATTATTGCTGAAGGTTTTTCCTACAATTTTTCAGAGAGAGATTCCATAGCTCATTACCAGAGATAGACTTCTTAGGCTTTTATCAAATGTTGTGACTTGACAAGAAAGAAGCTATGTGAAGGCTTCCTGGCCTTTCAGAGACTCTGTCTCAGAACTTCAATCTCTAAAACACACTTGACATACTTCAATCCTAAGAATTTGGCCACTTTAGGTTCTCACTAGAGCTCTCACTTTGATGCGCATGCTTCTCAGATCCGAATTCTAAGGAGATGAAAGCAAGAACTTTCTTCTTAGACTCAAAAATAAAAACTCAAAACTCACACTCACACTACAGATGCCTTTAATGAGCCTAGCTCTCTCCTTATATAGGAGATTGAGTAGACCAGCATTCGACAATCTAGCAGACATATTTGGTACTATCCTCCATCAGTGATTGAGATGTGGGTCAAATCCCACCAAAATTCGGAGAATTTCTCTGAGTTTCGTGACTGGAAAAGGATATTCATACTGGTTTACACAGTCAATGATCTGAACAAATCCCATGAAAAAATTTACATTGTTTATTGCTTTAAACTGTAGAAAGATAAGATATTTACATAGTAGAGACTTTTAAATAGTAAAGCCCACAAGAAAACTAGTAATGTATAGTCCTGTGACTAGACATAATTATTACATAGTGGATGATTTTTTAGGACAAGCCCACGAGAACTTTCATTGGTCTCCAAAAGGTGTGGTCCCTGGAAGTCTTATCTTGGAATATCTACATGAGTCCCAAGCCTTTGCATATATCCTTCGTACAATCATTGGCTTCCTTAGAACAATTTGGTGTTTTATCTTGGTCATGACTAACCATTCATGGTGTATTTTCATAAAGTAACCAAGAATTTGACTGTCTGGGTAATTATTTAAATCCCCAATAGTCTTACAAGGAGTGTGCCAACACTCAGTTAAGAATCCACAATCATTACATTCTAGTTGGAAATCTGTTTGGAAGAAGAGGGGGTCCATAGCTGTTTTGTTAATACCAAAATCAGCCCACCATTGTTGAATCCATTCACACTGTCTCTGTCTTTGTGTAGTCCATGTAGCTCCAAATTTTACTCTGGTGTAATGAGTTTCATCCTTTCCGTCTACATTCATAATGTCCCACCATAGTTTTTTGTAGTCTGTGAAATTATAAATAGTATCTGGAAAGAGAATGGCTAGATCACCTTGTGGCCGCATTCCAGGCATATCATACCAACTTAGCCATTTGGTTCTATTAATAGCAAGAAATTTATTGAAGACTCTTTTTTGACTACTTCCTTCTGTCCAGATTACATTGATATCCTAAAAATATTTGCTTAGGGATTCTTCGGCTAAATGAACATCTAACATACTCTGTTGGTACACCATGTCATGTATCCACTTGCTGCCTTTGGGGTAGATATTTCTTTTTGATACTAGATGTTGTATGTCTGTATGAGATTGTCGATTTGCATCTAGTATCTTTTTATTTCTTAACTGCCGTGTAGGTTTCCACCTTGTATAGTATTCTTCCCAACTTTGTGTTTCAGGAATGCTTCTTAGAATTTTTGTATGCTGGGAGGGGTCCCATTCTGTCTCTATCACCATGACATTATCTTTTTTACTGAGATATTCTCTACTTAAGAAGTCATACAAACAATTATTTTCCCCTTTAATGTGTTCGACTTCAAAGTCAAAATTTGCAAATAAAGCCTGCCACCTTGTAAACTTAGCTTCTCCTGGTTTCTTTTTGTCTTTGTTGAGGACCTTTTTTAAGTGCAGAGGCATCAGTCCTTAAAAGAAACTTCTTATGGATTAGGTGGACATCGAATTTGTCAATGCAATTCCATGTTGCTTTGACTTCATTTTCTATAGTAGAGTAGTTCTTCTCAGATGGGCTCCAGGTTCCTGAGACGAACTGAAAAACTTGTTCTTCTCCTTCCTTCTTCTACTTTAGAATTCCTCCCCCCCTACATCGCTCGCATCTGTTTCAACAATTTCGAAAGAATTTTCATCAGCAATATGAAGAATAAGGAGAGCTTTTACCTTGTTTTTGATTCCTTTGATGGCTTCTGTGTGTGCTTGAGACCATGGTTATGGATGTTTTTGTAACCTTTGATTACGTAATATTCTGTCTTTGGCACAATCTTTATAAAAACTACTCACATAGTTCAAGCATCCCAAAAATATCTGCAACTAAGTTTTGTTAGTGATAATATCTAGAAATTTATCAGAAAATTCTAGAGCATTCTTTTGTAGAGTGATCTTCCCATCTTTGATTTTGTGGCCTAAGAATTTGATACTTGTATGAAAGAGTTCAATCTTTTTCTTGCTGAGAACCAATCCATTATTTTTGACCATTTGTACAAATTTATGAACATGCTTGAAGTGTTCATGGACATTTTTAGAGAATATAATAACATCATCAATATATACCAATAACCAATCAAAATATGGTTTAAAAATTGTATCCATGACCTTTTGGAATTTGGAAGGAGCATGATTTAGCCCAAAAGGCATCACATTCCATTCATAGTGTCCTGCTGGGACACTGAAAGCTGTTTTAAATTTATCAGATTCTTGGATTGCCACTTTCCAGAAACCTGATTTCATATCAAATTTGGAAAATACTTTAGCCCCTGCAATCCTTTCTAGGAGATCCCCTTTATGAGGAATAGGGTAAGTATCATCTGAAAGAACAATGTTTAAAGGTCTGTAGTTTATGACTAATCTTGGAACTCTCCTTAACTATTCTGAATGCTTATTGACATAAAAAACATAGCAATTCCAAGGACTGTTGGATTCTCTTATTAGTCTTCTTTCTAACAGGCTTTCTATTTCCTTTTGACCAAGATCTCTGTAATCTTTGTTCATAGGAATTGCTCTTCTCTTGCAAGGTTTTCCTTCATATTCATCCTTATATGGCAATTCCACACAATGTTGTTTCCTATGCCAAAAAGCGTTTGGTTCTTCTGCACAACATTCTTTTTCTATCTATGATTTCAAATTTGAGATCCTTTGCTTGATTACAGGATTATGTAGATAGCCCCCCATTTTCATGGTAGTCTTTAGTTCTTTGAGCTCTTTTAGTTTATTTTTGTCTTTCTCAATTTGTTGCATTCCATGTACCATAGTAGATACCCTTGGAGTAGAAATAAAAGGTAGCTTGATTCTTTGCAGCTTATCATTTGAGCTTGGTATAGATATAAAGTAGCCAACCTTTCCATTTTTCAGTCTGGCTGATCCATGTAGCTCTACATCGGCCAAAAATAAATTTCCTAAGGTGCAATCAATAGGAATGTCAGCAACAACAAATTTTAGTTTTATACAATGTTCTTTGAAACAGATAGAAACCTGAGGAACTTCATACAATAAGTCTTTGTTTCCTAACCCAATTACTTGTCTGAAGGACTTTACCCAGTATTTTGCAGGTATTATTTTTGAATTTAGTATATTGACATATGCTCCTGAGTCAATAAGTGTCTTTAGGAAAAATATTTCGTCATTTATATAGATATCCAACATAACATGATGTTGTTCATATTGGATCCTCATGACTCTCATATCTCTTAAATTCATAAATTCATCCCTCTTTCCTTCAAAGATTTCAACATTTGGGTTGGTAATATATTCATTATTTTATTCTTCAGGTGCTTTTCCTTTCTCCAACTCAGAGACCTTTGTTTTTAGGGAGGCATTTTCTTTCTTAAGATGATGAATATCTTGACTAACTTCTCTTATTGTTAAGGATCTAGCCTTAGATTGTTGTTGGCTTCTTTGTCAGTCTCTTATATTTCTTTCAAAAGAGGCATCAATGAATAATGCCTTGGATTCAATTTTTGAAGCACTTTAACTACTGCTTCCCTCGTTTTTATGCATGGTGCTCAAAAAAGTTTCAAGTAACTTTTATTTTAGTTCCCCTTCTTCTAATGTTTTGATTTGAGCAAGTAACTTTGTCTCTGCATCATCTATGGTATGTGCCATGAGAACCTTTTCTTTTGGTTTAGAGACAAAGTCTTCATCAGAAGAGATTTTTGATTCAATACTTGATTCACAATGGCAGTTTTCTGAATCAGTATAATTACATTCATTCATGTGCATATTCAGTTCTTCGTCAGAGGATTCTGAGGAAGAATATTCAGAGGATTCTAAAGTTGAGTGGATTTTTTATTGTTGTATTTGTTCTCTGTGTGAGGAGTTGGGGAAATTTTCAGACTTAAGGTTTTTAGAACCACATTTGTAACACATGATTGACACCATACTTTCTATTTTTACTTATCTCTTCTTATTTGCTGCTTCGAAAGATTTCTTCCCTCTATTTTTCATAGATTCATATGCTAGGGGGCATCGATTCGAGGTGTGTCCTGTTTGACCACATAGCCAACAAGTCAGTTTATTCCACTGATCATTTTTCTGTGTTTTTAGATGAATATCCTTAGGTTCATAATAGTGTGTCTTTGGGACATACTTATAGTACCCTTTCTTGGTTCCTTTTATTTTCTTTTGTGGATATTCTATGTGCCCTTGTATTCTTAATTTCTTGGCCTTCTTTTTGGATTTTCTTCTTCTTATTATGGGGCCATCTATAGATAGGCCATATCTACTATAGATGGATTTACTACCTGGTAGTTTTGACATTTTTTGCAGTGAATTATTTACTTTCATGCTTGTTCATAATGCTACTAGAACTTTGGTTATGATACTGTATTTTTCTCCCCAAGTAAAGGATTCAAAAGGCATTTGAAAAACATATTGTTGTCTGAGATAATCAAAAAAATTTGAAGGCAGAGTTGCTAAGTAAACTTGTTTCCATAAGATGTTTTTACTATCTTTTACCTCATATATTATTTGAATCCAATCTCTATGAAAGTCTTCATATTGGGAAATTTTGCTACATTTAATGTTCATGAGAATCATCTCATGCTTATTTGCAAGTTCAATTTCTCCTCCACACCAATGTTCTAAAATGAATGAGGTTAATGCCCCAATCATGTTTCTTTGTGGGTCACCGTCAACATTATGGATGATATCTCCCCCTTCATCCTTCAAGATTTCATTTTCCATTTTTATTACTAATGGTGGTGATGACTCTGTTTCCCACCATCTTAATAAGGTTCCAGTGAAACATTGAATGATAGACTTCCTTTAAGGCACATAAGCTTATATTCAGTAAACATTAGGTCTATCATTTGCCTTATCTGAGCAATACTCAGATTGTCAATATTCCACTCTCTGTGTGATTCAGGATGGAAATTTTGTGTTTCAGGGAGCTTCCCTTTTCCATTGAGATCTGGTGTAGGGTACCTGGTATACTGGCTTTGGAGAGGCTCATAGATGGGAAACATGTGTGATTTTGAGCTTTTAGGCTATTCAGTTCTCTAAACAGAGAAGAAAAAGTTATAGGATCAGATTTTTCTTTTGTTGTTTCTTTTGGGAGAAGAAAAGGAATTTTATCAATATGTTTGATAGGATGTCAGATATTTACAATTATTTTGAATAGAGAAGAGACAAGAATAGGCTTGTCCTTGGAGGCTATGTGCACTCTGTCAATTTTTTCAAATAATTCTCCAATGGATTCTTGAGTAGATTGTTTCCCTATATCCACTTTCTTTTCAACATCCTCAATTCTTGTTAAAGATTCTCTGACAAAGCCTTTTAGTACTGTAGTAGAATAATTTACATCATTCAAAGTCTTGTTGATGCTATTTACAAAAACTTGTAAACTATCAAAACTTTCTTTTACTTCTATAGTCTTTGCATAGTTCATTTCCAACCCTTTTACTACCGTGTTGGTCTAGTTTATTTGTTCACTGGCTCTTTGTATCCTACCATCAATGCCAAGAGCATTTTCATCATTTAAGACAAAGGGAATTGCTTTAGCACTGTTTTGTGCTTCTCCTGACAGAATGACTTTGTAAGGAGGAAAAGTAGTAGGAGTTTCAGTTTTGCTACCATCTATAGGAGTCCAGGCATATTTTGCTGAAGATGATTCAACATCTGCCATATGTACATCTATGCCTTCCAATTTTCTTTTCCATTAATAAAAGGATAACCACATGTTTACCTTTTTCATGTATGTCTTCCATTCATATGATAGTCTGATATTTTTAAGATATGGAGTACTAAGGTCAAAACTTTCAGCCTCAGGATGGGTATATAGATCCCAATTTAGCATA
This sequence comes from Pinus tabuliformis, assembly GCA_031772625.1. Classification (NCBI taxonomy): domain Eukaryota; kingdom Viridiplantae; phylum Streptophyta; class Pinopsida; order Pinales; family Pinaceae; genus Pinus; species Pinus tabuliformis. The sequence goes on along the minus strand of CM062806.1, from coordinate 890,550,563 downwards.
TTTTTTATCCACTGATTATCAATCATATGCTTTTTACATCCTTTCATAACTGAGAAGAATTTGTGCATTTCTGGTTTTGAAGGCTTCTTACAATTAGGAGGCACACAATTAGTAAATCTGGAGGGATCAAGTCATTTAGTTGTTCTAGATATCCTAGACTGTATTGAGGCATACCAGAGGGACACATTTTGTTGAACATTTCTTTAAGGCAGGGATCCTCATTTTCTAAGGAAGGAAGTTCATGAATCATCATCACATGATCAGAATCATGTGGGAATGGAATATCAAAACATTTCGGATTAGGATAGGGAGTTACAAAAGTTGTCGGTGGGGATTCTCCCATTCCGGGGTGATGGTTTTGATGTATAAAAAAGTTAACAAGACTACTGATATTTAATTTTTTATTACAGTTTGGACACATAACCTGCAAAGAGGAAAAGTTTACAATCTGGGCATATTCAAATAAATCCATATGCTGACAATTTACAAATGGTAGATGAGAACTTGCAGTATCAATATACTGTGGATCTATTTACATAGATGAAGCTTTGCAGGCTAAATCAATTCTTCTGTGATCTATGGTAGATATTCTAGGAAAAGATACTAGAGCAAATGATGGTCCTTCTTTTATATCAGCAGAAGTGATTTTTTGCATTGTAGGGGGTTTTGGACTATCCGATTTGATAATTTGATGTTCTATCTTTTGATTTTGGGGATCTGTTAGAACAACCACACTGGATTTTGATTCTTTACTAGGAGCATGGAGGATAGCAGGATAGAGGGTATTGGTATGTCTAAAACAAGCACGAGTTTGGATGGCTATATTGCTTATGTTCTTCTTCATATCAAACCCTGTCGTTTAGATAATGGACCAACCATTCTGGCTATTAACGAATCTGGATACTTATTGTGTGTCAAATCTCTGACTGTGGTAAGAAAATAAGTATTCAACCCTCTATGGACTAGGGGATTTATCCCTATTCTGATACATCCAAAGTGTAGATATTTGGTTCCCAACCGTTTGGCTTCATTATGAAGTTTTTTAGTATCAAGTAGAGAAATTGTTTATTCAGAATCGAAATTTTCTTGTATCTGACTAATACTCTCTTTGATAGATATCCTAGTTACAACTTTAAGATGGAACATAAATAGATCAACATATACTTCTGTAGAGGAGATGTTAGGCAAAAACCACTTAGGTGAAGGTTGACTCTCTAAATATTCAAGTTCTGTAGAATTTATAACCCTTTTAGATGATGATGCAAACATATCACTTAATGGGTTTTCTTCATCTTGTTCCTCAACTTTAAGCTCTCTAAAATATACTGATCTTCTAGAACTATCCATTTTATAGACTTATAGATTTTGAGTACTAACTGTAATTACCTATCTGAAGGAATTTACCCAATACTTTGCAGGTATTATCTTTGAATTTAGTATATTGACATCTGCTCCTGAGTCAATAAGTGTCATTAGGGAAACTATTTCGCCATTTATACAGATACCCTCCATATCATTCGTGCATCAAATTTACTGCATCAGTACTTTATGGTCATCTTTGGATTACATTGTTTATGTAATATATATCCTGTAAACAACAAACAATAATAAACCTGATGGAAGAAAGGACACTGCCAAGACAAAGCTCATCATTGCAACAAAGTCTGTAGCCCTGATGTGGTAGCTATGTTGAGATCACTCTTGAGGGAAAATAAAAAATTAAGGTAAACAATAGAAATTCCATAGACTTTGTTTCCAAATTTTTTGTACGAACAAAATAATACAAATCCATGAATAATAGATGTTACTACTATGACTTGACATAATAATATTAGGTTTAATAATTATAATATAATTTATTTAGGTTTTAAAAAATATTAATATTATCAATATCTTGATAATAGTTTGTTTCCAATATAGTTTTTAATGGTCTCTAATCTCTCTCAACCGACACCAATTTTTAGTTTCAAAACCTATTGCAAAGTGTTAACCATGGAGGTCTATACTGTTTCTAGGGTTACCGATAGTCAAACCATGGTTAACCATCAACAACCACCATTGTAATAGAAACCATACTCAAATCATTGTCAACAATAAAAAAAACCATATTCAAATTATCATCAGCCATAGTGAAACCATATTCAAATCATGGTTAGGTATAGTCAATTATATTCAACAATGGTAGAACATAGTCAACGATGGTCAATCATAGTCAAACCATATTTAAACATAGTCAATCATGATCAATCATAGTCAACCCATGGTCAAATGATGGTCAATCATACTCAAACCATGTTCAGACATAATCAATCATGATCAACCATAGTTAAACCTTGGTAAACCATAGTCATATAATGATTAACGTCATTCATAGTCAATATATAGTCAATGATGTATAAACATAGTGAACATGGACAACTATAGTCAATTATGCTCAACGATAGTCAAACAATTGTAAAAAATAGGCATGTTCACCCATGGTTAAACCATGCTAACCCATAGTCAATATTTAAACCTAAAACATATAGAAATCTATCCAACATCGCAATGTGACAAACGTTGTTGCAATGTTACATTACATTGCAATTTATCCAACATCGTAATGCGACATTACAAAATTAGTGAACCACATTAGTAAATGTAGTTGACTATGTTGGACTATGTTTGACTACATTTAACAGTCAACACTCTTCAAGCTCAGTCAAATATAATCACTTATTAATTTTATGAATTAATGTTAATAGTTAAATATAGTGAACCACATTAGTCAAACATAGTTAAAGTAAGTCAACATTTATAGTCAATGTTTAAATAGTTGACCATGATCAAACTTGGTCAACCCTATGTTTACCATATTTAAAAATTTCCAACCTTATTCAATCATAGTTGTCCTCACTCAACATAACTCAACCATATTCAATTATATTCAACCATGGTTGACTAAGTCAAACATTGGCGGCCTTAGTCAACTAAGGTCATCCTTGTTCGGTCACAATCAACATGTTTAACCATTGTGGTCAACCAAGATCTCTATGGTTGGGATGATCGAACATTGTCAACCAAGGTCTCTATAGTTGAATATAGTCAAGCATAATGATCAATCAATTTATCTATGGTCAACCATGATTGACCATGGTCAAGCAAGTTCAACAATGGTAAATCACAATCAACCATTGCCAACCATGATAAACCATGGTTGAATATGGTTAACAATGGTTAACCATGATCAATTTGGTTGCATTTTGTCAACCATGATAAACAATTATCAAGGTCTCTCTGGTTGAATTTGGTCAACCATGACTAACCATGGTCAACTGTGATGAACCGTTGTTGAATTTGGTCAGCCAAGGTCAACCATAGCCAACCATAACCAATTGTAGTCAACCATGGTCAATCAATGTAACAATGATTAACCATGTTAAAACATGATAAACCATTGTTAATGTCTCTATGGTCAAGCATGGTAAAGCATTATCAACCATGATCAACCGTGGTCACCCATGATGAACCACTGTTAGCCACAGTTAACCATGATCAAACATGGTCACACATGGTAAATGCTAATCAATTATGAATAACCATGGTTGAATTTGTTAATCATGATCAACCATGATCAAGGTGTCTTTAGTTGAATTTGGTCAACCATGATCAATTGTGGCCAACTATGATGAACCATGGTTAGATATGGTTAACCATGGTCAATAAATTTCAACCGTCATCAACCATGATCAACCATTAATGTAATCATTTATGTAAAATTAACATCAATATAAGCTTGACCATGGTCTACCTCATAAACATTTGATCAATTATGGTCAACTAGGGTTAACCACAGTTAATCATGATCAATCATAGTCAACTAGAGTCAACTAGGGTTAGCCACAGTCAACCATGGTCAATCGTGGCCAACCATGGTCAACCTCGTCAACCTCAATCAACCATGGTCAACCTCATCAACCTTAATTGATCATTATCAAGTATGGTAAACCAAGCTCAACCATGGTTAACCAAGATCAACCATGGTCACCCATTGTCAACTAAATAAACCATGGTCAATCAGGATCAACGATGGTTGAATTTTGTCAACCATGATCAAGGTCTCTCTTGCTGAATTCGGTCAACCATGGCCAATAGTGATGAACCATGGTTGAATATGCTCAACCATGGTCAATCAATGTCAACCATCATCGACCATGATCATCCACTAGTGTAATAATTTTGGTAACATTAATGTAACATTAACATTTGCATTAATATAAGCTTGACCATGGTTAACCTTGATCAACCACGGTCAACCATTGTCAACCTCAACAACCATGATCAATCATGGTCAACCATGGTCAATCAATGCCAACCATCATTAATTATGATCAACCATGGTCAACCATGGTCATAATGGTCAACCAATGTCTCTATGGTCAACCATAATCAACCATTGTCAACCATGGTTAACGTCTCTATAGTCAGGCATGGTCACCCAAGATCAACCATGACCAACCACTATCGACCATGGTCAATGACGGTCAATCATGATCAACCATATTTGAATGTTTTTCAACCATGATCAAGGTATGTCAGGTTAAGTTTGGTTAACCCTGATCAACCATGGCCAATTGTGAAGAACCATGGTTGAAAATGCATAACCATGGTAAACTATGGTTGAATATGGTTAACCATGGTTAATCAATGTTAATCGGGATCAATCATTGTCAACCATTGTCAACCATGGTCATAATGGTCAATCAATGTCTCTATGGTCAACCATGGTCAATCAGGGGAAACCATTGTTAAATATGGTCAACCATGGTTAATTTATCTATGGTCGACCAGGGTCAAACATGGTCACCCACTATCAACCATGGTTAACCATGATAAACCATGGTCAACCATGGTTGATTATGTCAAGCATGATTAACCACTCTTAAATATCGTCAACCATGATCAAGGTCTATATGGTTAAATATCATCGACCATGATCAACCATGGTAATCTTTGGTCAACCATACTCAACCTAGAACATTCCATGCTCTACCAACTCTTGATGGCCAACCATGGTTAGAATGGTCGAACATGGTCAACCAAGGTCTCTATGATTGAATATGGTTAACCACAGTGGTTAATCAAGATCTTTATGGTTAAATGGTCAAGTCAACCCTCTTTAACCATGGTCAACCCCTTTGACCATCTCAAGCATTAACGTAATAATTTTTGTAATATTAATGTAACATTAACATTATTATTAATATAAGTTTGAGCATGGTCAACTCAATCTTTATGAAACTCATCAACCATGGTCATTGAATCCACCCCACATACTTAATTGTAACTAGCACAACCACATTTACGAATCTGGTTGATACACGCTAATTGACAACATTTCCATCTTTTATATGCTGATCAACATATAAAAATGTCATTGATTGCGGTATATCAAGAATATTAGAAAATGTGATTGTGGTAGTCATTAATTTTTTTTCCTTTTACAAATTTTAATTAAAAAAGTACATTTAATTACCTTATTTTTATTTTTCATATCAAGGAGTGTGATATTATTTCAAATTTTTTCAGATAAGCCCCTAGTTTCCAATGACAACATCCATAAATGAACCTTTATCTAACATTAAGGGCCACTGATGAAGTCGATTGGTGAAAACAATAATCACAAGATTTCAGGTATACTACAAGTCGTTAAACTCCCTGTCCAGACACCTCGACTATGGAGATCAGATGGAGAGTAGCACTTGTAGAAATTTTAGTAGTAGCACCTGACTAATCTTCATGTTTTCAACTTTTCCTGTGAGAGATGAAAGGAAAGCATTAAGATATGTAGATCAGGTTGCTTCTTGGGACTCTACTTCTCTTGTATTTTTATTGCTATAACAATTGACTAGTGAGATCTAATTCTCTAGATTTGTGGAAGTCATGTCAGAGAAGATGGCTAAGTCATGGAGCTATTTGGTTGACAAGTTCAATATTGTAGCTATCTGGAAGTTAGGTTAGAGAATGTGACTAGGTCCTTTTAACTTTCACTCGGTTCATTTCAATGTTCTTATGTTAGTGCATTTTGTATCAGTCATTTCCATGGTGTTCAGAACAATGGATCCCACAAGACCTCATCATATTTGTTTATGAAGAGCGGGTGGCCTTCCATGGGGAGTAGTCATGGGAGCAACCCAACTTCCTGTAGTTGGTGTGACAGAGCTCATTTCCTTGCATAACAGAACACCAAATTTGTTGTGAATAAAACCCTAAAGTACTCTTGATATCACTGAACCTAGTTATTGAGTGAGAAAAAATATATCGAAAGACTTTCTTCTAGGAGAAATGATCTCAGCCATGTCTTTCAATGATTTTGCAATTCCCTTAATGAACCATGACAAAGCCTTGCAATCTATTCGAAGGCAGACAAATTGCAATCCAAGCATTTCTCTTGCTCCTCACTCTTTACTATAGGGAATTTCTCTAATTTTATTGTTTCGACTCGAGCTCGAATGCCACCTCACAAATTTGGTTGCTTTCTCTTTGACCATTATATTTCTGTAACCCAAATCTGGTGATGGAGCTCCGGTACCTCCAAGCCCACTTTCTTCTCGGCAAGAAAGAGTCGTTGAGATATATCCATTGCACACATCGTTGAGGAAGAAAGTTGCCCTTTGGAATCTGGTATTCACATTTACACTGTATACTTGACAAGGTGGACCCTTAATATAGTCATTTGCCTCACGAAATGGGTTGAACGTAAGTTATCTATTAATTGGTTGGGTGTTTGCTTTGTTGCGACTTGCCCCCCTTCCCTAAGCTTGGTGCCCGGGAGATAATGCTTCAACTTAAACTGTATATTCTGACGAACCACATACTTGCTACTGAAAAAAGGAATTACAATAGTTATTGAACTAATTCATTGCATTCATTTTACCCTGTAATTTTCATGATGAAATGGAAGGTACAATGGTAAAACGCTCCTAGTGCTTTTAATTCTCATTTTGGTTTTCATGACAGCTTAGTTGGTGGATGGAAGAATTATGATAATTACACTTAGAATATAATTTAAATATGTTATTTAACTTCTATATATAATTTAAATAGATTTAAATTAAATATAAATCTGTTTTATTATTATTAATAAATTTTTTTTGTAAGCTTGCCAGGACCTTTTCATTCACTTTCGTCAAAAAGGACAAGTTACAATCATAAATCAAGTGGTTAGGTGGCCTCAACTGTTAGGTCCTATACTACTAGTGTAACCCCTTATTGTTATTAGTACAACCCCCTTATTATATTGTTGTGCCCATGTAGTCCCCATATTGTTATTATTGTGCCCCATAGAAGCCCACTATTGCTATTATTGTGCCCTTACATTATTATTGCTATGTCGACTTTGATTATATTATGACCCCTTAGACTCCTATATATAAAAGGAAGTCTTGTTATTTGTATCATCGAATAATTTTTCATTTGTGTAATGTAAAGGAGGTTGTCCCCTTGAAGAGGGTTATTTCTAAGGCATTGATCTATCTTTTCTATATTTTTGTAAGCTGGTTTCATAACATCAACCTAACTAGAGGGAAACTAGATCTGTTGGCCACCTAGCATCATAGGTCATCCAAGCACACAAAAGTTTAAGGTTTTCAAGTAGTGTTATATATTTATGAGTATCTTTAAACCTTCTATATTCTAAATAGCTAAACACAGAAAGCATAGTTTGAAAATTCTTCATATGACAAAATTAGAAACCAAAACTAATCTGAACATGCTACTAGTCATTAGAATAATCCACTAGAGCTAGATCCTTCATGCTCGAACTAGGAAGTTATGTTTTAGGGAGGCACAAAATATCTTTCAATGCGATTAAGATGACCATTCTATTGTTGGACCTGGAATTGAATCTGTTGGAATTCCTTATGGATTTCTGGAAGTCCATGATCATACTGGGAGGAATCCACATAAGGATTAGCCAAATATTTGGCTACTATAATTTTCATTAACCAATAAAGATAAACTATTTGCTTAGACTCAAAAGACCTGCCTCTGAAATGACCAGGGTTGGGAACCAAATCCTACTAGTCACCAAAATAAATGTTTGTGTCTACTGCCTATTGGTTCAACTCAATGTCCCAACCTAAAATTAGGTGGCGTATATGTGGCAGAGTACCGATTTGAAATGCTTGGGCTACATCTCGGATAATCCGTGAGGTTTTTTTGCAACCTCTACCCCTCGCATGGCAAGGTTGAGTTTTAGTACCTTCTCTACTAGTCCATGATGAGACATATAATTGAGAAAGGCATGATGAGACATATAATTGTTTAAATTTAAACCCTTAGTGTGATAGACCTTGGGATAGAGCGTTAGAACCTTAGGCTTTCAACATGAGATGAGCTTAAAGTCCCGGAACCATCTCAAAACAGAAAACCCTGTAAAGTTATCATGGAACGAATGCAGATAGCAGTGAATATAAAGGCACAATACCCAAAAATTGCCATGAAAAATGCTTTGGACCTGGCCCCAACGTCCAGGGACAAACAACTAGGGCTCTTCAAGTTGATTTTAGGATAAGATAAATATATAGATTAATACAAACTAGAACCAAAAGAGACCAGTACTTATTGACCAGTAAAACCAATGAGCAGTCAAGGTAATTACCACAGGAAGCCACGCATGAAATAGAAATAGATTTCCACACCGGAAAACCCTAATACATACCCATACGAGAAATCAAGATTTCAAAATATACATAAAAAATAGTGTAGTATTCAGACATGCCATCATAAAAACGTGTTGTTTCCTTCCAATAGCCATGGGTGAGCTTCCAACAAAGTCCAGACATTGATATATAAACAGTTCTCTAGTGAAAAATAATAGAGATTGAGTGAACAAGGGAGGTGGGGAAAAGAAGCCTAGAAAAGAAACATACTCGCTAAGAGAGACCAAAAGGGGAAGAAGGTTCTTTGCACCCACGTGGTGAACCGCTTGGAGCTTCGTCTCGATCCCATGTCGATCAACCAAAAAACCTGTAACCATAACCTCTCTCAAAGCATGAAATCTAAAGATCATTGTTGTGGAATTGCCATCATAAAACCCCGACTCAGAGGTGGTCCTGCCACCATCCTGTGTACCATAAATGTTATGCATGCGCGATGCCACCTCTCCATACAGCTCCAATGTGTGAGGTTTGGTGTAAATCCTCCCTCCTACCTTGTCCTCCATCATATTAAACATGTCAACAATCCCAATGCATCCGGCTCGCACCCTGATCGGGGTATTATTAAATATTATTAATAAACATGATTATTATTATTTTTTATTAATAAATTTCAACATTATTAAATACAAATGTTATACTTTAATAAATATAAGCGTTATATTTTATTAAACATAAAAATTATAAATCAAATGAATTTTTATTGATAAAAACATTATTTTTTTTTGTAAGCTTCACAAGAATACAACTTCATAATGTCCAATATATCACCCTTATTAGGGTAGGGAATTGAATTGGTGACTTCACATCAAGGGGTGCCTTAATAGAACACCCGATAACCATTTATCCAGGACCTCGTAGACATTGATAAAAGCATTATTAAATTATATGATTATTGAAAATAATTTTCGAACACAAAACATTATTAAGCTATATATTTAAGTACACATTTTTACACATTATTCAAATAATATATTTCAATTATTGATAATAATAATTAAGTTATATATTTAAGTACAAATTTTTATACATTATTTAAATAATATATTTATATTATATGTACACATTTGTATACATTTTTCAAATAATATATTTAAATTATTGATAATAATAATAAAGCTATATATTTAAGTACACATTTTTATACATTATTTAAATAATATATTTAAATTATATTTAAGGTATGTATTTTATTCATTATCTAAATAATAATAATGGTTAACTTATATATCTAATTTATTAAAATTTTATAAACAAAACTTTATTGTTATAAAAATATTGTAAACTTATATAATTATTGATAATAATTGTTGCACATTCTCGATGGGGTGTAATGGTTGATGGAACAGAGGCCTTGGGCACTATGCACACCATACTCGAGTATGCAACATGCTTTTAAGATAGAGGACATGATTTTCCCTCGCATGCATGGGCATCCAATGCTACAGTTGATGTATGGGTTTTATTTAAGGTTTACGATGGGTTGTAAGATAGTTTGCATTGCGCGGAGAGGAGTTGAAGTATGGTCCTCCGCCTCCTAGTGCATTCCCTCTTCAATTAGTGTGTGTTATAATTCTCATGATGTGGGTAGTGGAGAGTCTTGAACATTGGTAGTTCATTCTTATTGGCCAGTGTGAATGGTGGATGTTGGCTTGGGGTGCCCTAGAATCTTGGTCTCATTTGTCGTTCCTAGGAGATTATGCTCTAGAGAAACTATGGGGGAATTTGAACTTCAAGAGCAAGGCAATTTCTTAGGTCTTATCTTTGCTTTTCTTGGTTCCTCTCTTTAGGCATCTTGTGGGGTATGGGTATGTGTGTCTACAGTTCAAATATCTATGTATGTTTTTTCTTCTTTAGTCTCGGGTTTCTATATGGAGTGTTCGTTTAATTTGGCTTTGTGGTTTGTCTTTCTACCTCCTTATAAAGTTTAAGTTGGGGTTTGCAAGTCTTTTCCAAAGAGAATTGTGGGGGATTTCTTGTGTTGGTATGTTTTCTTGGCAAGATAGGTGTTGATTGTTCGAAATTAGTGACTGTTTGCACTCTCATAGGGTTTGCGGTATCTTACTACCTTGATGTTGTTTGTTTCCTATTCAATGGTCAATAATGAAGGGGTCTTGATTGAGGAAGACTCATCCTCATCCCTTTTTGGTGTATCCTCTCAAAATGTTAGTTGGTATGTTTGGTTCCTTTGTGATGATTTGGTTTGTTGGTTTCTTGGTCTTCTAGGAGGTGGGCTTAGTCCGCCCTATTATTCTTTTGTAGGTAGAAGCAACAATTGTAGTGGCAATAAGTCTCCACCTTGAGTCTCTACAATGCTACCTAGACAAATAATGAGGAGAAAAAGGGGAGGAGGTGGAAGGGCTTAGCTAGGGAAATGGGGGTAAGATTCTTTTCCCATGACTCGGTGGCCACCTACTTCAATGCAATTTTGCGAGACTCTCAATAGGAAATTCATGGGCTTAGTCCAAACCAAGGGAGGAAAGACAATCCCTTTCGGATTCTAAACTTTTGGAGGACATGTCAGTATGGGTTCTTGACCATGGGCATACTGGGGGAAGGAGAAAATAATTCTTAAACTCCATGGCTCTTCATTAGAAAATGAGGACCTTTCTGAGGTTGGTATTCAAGGATAAGAAAGAAGAGAAATATTCTATTTTTTCTTCCCTTGAGGATAACAAGAGGATGCTTAGGAACTAGAGGTTTTTCTTGGATATGATTGACTCCTTTCTGGTGCATGTGGAGAGCCATATTGCTTGTGATTTAGATGGTGGGGACTTGATGGATCCTCTTGGTTCCAGTGCGAGGGTTCAAAAAAATATTGCGTCTTCAGAAAATGATCAATGAGCATGAATGGTGGGTGGCATAGTATGTGGTTTCCCAATGGGGCTCAATCTATTTTATGTAGGTTACATGTTATTCTTTTGGCTTGTAGGCTGTGTCAACTTAGGTTGGTTGCGGTGTTGTGTTTTACATGATGGCCCTGATTCATTTTATTGGGGGGTAAAAGCATGTTGATGTGTCTCATTATATGGCAAAAGCAAAAAAGTACTCAAATGAAAAAAGATAAAAAAATAATAATATAAAAATATCAATTAAATGAGTTGAGTTTCATACTTGTTAATTATAAAAAATAAATGCTAAATTTGTAACAAAGCTAACTCAGAATAAATTTTGGTAAAAGCTATAGTGAACCTATTTAATGGGTTTAGAAAATATAAATAATGTTATAAAAAGTAAATACTAAATTTGCAAATAAGTCAACTGATAGTAAATATTGGTAAAAGCTATGGTTAATCACTCACAAAATATAAATAACTTTATGTAAAATTAAATAAAATGCTAAAACTCTTTAAAAATATATATAAAAGTAGAAGTAGAATTTCTAAACAAATAATTTTATATATTATATTTTGAATAATATAAAATATGTTATTATAATCATAATTAAAAATTTTATTATAAAAAATTTAAAATATATTTTAAAAATTTTCAAAAAATAATTTTAACATTTTGTTATATGTTATTTTCAAATTTCTATTAAAAAAAATTGATTTTATAAACTTGAAAGGGTAGTTTCTTGGGTCGCGGTTTTATATATACGAAAAGATTATCATTTTTACTAGTATTTTAATAATAATTAAAAAATATGCTTACTTTTTATTTTTAAATTTGTTTAGCAATCTTTAGAATGTTTACAACACATCTCTTAAATAAATTGGAATTAAAAAACATAAACCAATAGAGAAATGGGGGGTCGCGGTTTTGTCACTACTTAAAAATTTATGTAAAATATTAATGATATCTTTTAAAGAAAATGAATAAATTAGATAAAAATTATATATTAAATTTTAGAAAAAATATGACATGAAATTGAATTTAAATTGACATGTTTTGTCTTCTTTTACCACCACCTAATTTTTTATGATTTTGTAAATTTAAGAGTAAACATTCCAACTCCATTTATTTTTATAAAACTTCTTTGCCACAAAAAGGGAAAAAGTGATACACATTAACATGCCAAGCCTTATTGCCAGGATTGAACTCTTATTGCTTATTGATTCTTTAATATGATTTTGTAAATTGTTATATGTTTAACTCATATATTATTCTTTTTGTAATCAACAATAATAATAATACTAATAATTTTTTTTTTTTTAGTTCTATTTATATATTTAATTCAGGTTGTAAGGATTTTATTGGTCCGCCATACTGGAAACCAGACCAAAAGTTGAATCCTAGGCTTGAGCTATAATGTAGCAAAATAAACAGAAGGTACATAGTATGTTTTCCAAAATAGGACCAAAACTTGCGTTATATGTTTGATAGACAAGAAAAATAGTAGACATAAGCCATAAGCCCACAGGTTTTAGTAAGAAAAATATCTAGCTGACCTCAACTAGAAAACTTGAAGGATAAAACAATACTGGATTATTCATGCCCATCTGTTGGAGAAGCTGGTGCCACTAGAGGAGACTTGTCTTAATCTTGTAGAAGGACACATTCAATTCTTTGCAGGAATGGGTCCATGATCTCATATAATAGATGGTGTTCCTCCATTCGTAGCAAAAGTCCATCATGGTTGGTGTTTCTATTTAATAAGAACTTTCCCACATCTCCTTAAATTGCAATACAACTCCACCATGAGCTAGTATTGGTTGTGCCTCCCTTTTTCTGAACTGAGGGTCAATATCCAGTTGGATATGCAATTGAGCACATCCATATAAGAGATTTCCTCTTGCTCGTTGACCACCTCCTGTTTGATGTCGTTAATTTATTGTTGGACTTCTAGAGAAGTGTGTGCTTGATACCTATTTTCCACTGCCTTCACTCTAGATTTTGCATGTGCATTGTTGAGCCTGTCACGACCTCCCAAGCCTCATTGATATCATGATCATTGGTGATACATGTGTTGGCTAGGATGGGTCTTAGCGGTGGTGCAGTAATTCCCAAAAAATGATTAATGCACTAAGGGACATGGAAGATGCACAGGGGAGTGAAAAACTAGAGGGGGAAGCCCCATGAGTTTATGGGTTCAAATTTCCTCATGGGTGTTTACCCTACTATCTCTATATGTGATTGTCATCACATAACTATAGAAAAATAAATATCATATTTAAAAAGGATAATAATATAAACAATCAACCTTAACCATATGTTTTTAGATGATTAATATTATTTATTCAAAATTTTTAATTTTTTAAAATCATATATTTATTATTTTCACCATTCATCATTCAGGGAGCAAAAGATATATTTAATTACATTATTTTAATTTTTCATATTGATGAGTAGAATTCAAAGTTGAAGTTGTTATTTCCTTTGAAGAGCTCTCTAGACTAGGAATAAATTTATTTCCCATATAAATGAAAACTAAAACAAAATATTACTTGTCAAATTTGAAATCAAAATTATTTCTTATTTTTTCAATTGAGGGGTTACAAATTTTTTCATAATATGTTCTACTTTTTCATTATTTTTATGGTTTTATTTTTTATTAATTTTTTTTTTTTATGATGATGATGATGATGGTGGTGGTGGTGGTGGTTAAATTGAGACCAAATTGGTCTATCGGACCTATAATTTTCTTAGTTTCGAATTGTCTGGCTCCTCATCCTTCTTGGCGAGATTGGTGCTGTAGCTTTCCCTTTTTTCTCTACGGTTTCCAACCTTCTTTACCTTGCATCTCCTTCATCTCTTCTGGTTCTTGGGACATTGGTGTCTTAGCTTCGCGATCTATTGTGTTCTTCCTTTTGAAGATAGTCGGAGAATAAGTTTGGTCTAGGAGATCTGATTTGCTGTTAAATGAAGATTTATTTTGTGCGGTATTCAAATCCTCATAACTATTGATGTTTGAGGGGTTATCGAGTTCACTCTTTTGTTGTTGGGCGGGGCTTTCCCCCTACTTGTCTTGAGAGTTTTTTTCTTTCTTGCCCGATTTCTTGTGATTCAGAGTTTTCTCGAGAGTATTCTTCTTTGATGACAGTGTAGTGTTCTTTTTGTGCTCCTTCCCACCATGTAGATCTGTGGTGATTTTTTCTAGCAGAATTTTTCTGGGAGGCTTTTAGGTAGTTTTTAGCTAGGTGGCCTGTCTCAAAGCAAGATCGACATCTGAAGAGGACACTTTCATAATCTCTGGTTCCAAACATAGTCTTTACTTGTTAGGTGTATTTTAGCTGGGAATCCGACGCTGAAGTCCCTTATTATGAGAGTTCAAGAAAATAAATGTTATTATTTTTATACAATGGAATCTTATCATTATCGAGCTTGTGCATGCAAATATCATCTATTTATTGAAATTACATCTTAGTAGCAAGAAATGAAAATGAAAATCTTTGGTTGTAATGAGTCCCTTTGCTACCGACAAGGATAAACAACTATACTTAGAATCAACTCTCCATCCTCTTGCTACTAAGATTTACAAATGGTACCTACCAGTCCTTCATGGTTCCACCTATCTTCTTACTACATACTCCACTTTCTTGTGTCTACTACCTACTTAGCTTATTTTCTTGGATTTATGAACATTAATTGTGTGTCTTATTTATTCCTATTTGATATGAAGACATGATAATGGACTCTAAGGGTCAAAATTGATTCATTGTGGATTTGATTTGGCAGTGAATAAATAGTATTCAATTTAGACATTCATTTTTGTTGACAAAAAATAATGTTATTTATGTGCTTTCTCCAAATGGTGTTCTACACCATAATGCACATGTGCAACAATCATTAGGCCTATAATTCTTATGGGAAAATGTCTTATAACTATTTCTTTTAGAGAAAATTGTGTTCTAGGAGGTCATAAATAATTGTTTTTTTTCATTTTTATTGGAGATTGGAATGATATCCATTAAATAATACTATATTTTGATTCTTTTAAAAAACCCAATACAATTGTTTGAACAATTGGATTGGTAACCCTATAGGAACCTATATAAGAATGCTAACAAGTTTTCCCCAAATTAAAAATAAAATAAAATAATGCTAACAAGTTTTACCCATATTATGAGAGTTCAAGAAAATAAATGTTATTATTTTTATGCAATGGAATCTTATCATTATCGAGCTTGTGCATGCAAATATCATCTATTTATTGAAATTAAATCTTAGTAGTGAGAAATGAAAATCAAAAGCTTTGGTTGTAATGAGTCCCTTTGGTATTGACAAGGATAAACAACTATAATTAGAATCAACTCCCCATCCTCTTGCTACTAAGATTTACAAATGGTACCTACCAGTCCTTCATGGTTCCACCTATCTTCTTACTACATACTCCACTTTCTTGTATCTACTACCCACTTAGCTTCTTTGCTTGGATTTATGAACATTAATTGTGTGTCTCATTTATTCCTATTTGATCTGAAGACATGATAATGGGCACTAAGGGTCAAAATTGATTCATTGTGGGTTTGATTGGCAGTGAATAAATAGTATTCAATTTAGACATTCATTTTTGTTGACAAAAAATAACGTTATTTATGTGCTTCCTCCAAATGGTGTTCTACACCATAATGCACATGTGCAACAATCATTAGGCCTATAATTCTTATGGGAAAAAGTCTTGTAACTATTTCTTTTAAAAAAAATTGTGTTCTAGGAGGTTATAAATAATTGTTATTTTTCATTTTTATTGGAGATTGGAATGATATCCATTAAATAATACTATATTTTGATTCTTTTAAAAAACCCAATACAATTGTTTAAACAATTGGATTGGTAACCCTATAGGAACCTATATAAGGATGGTGTCTAGGAGATGAAAATATAAGCGGTCTTATTGAGTTATGTAGATTATAAATAAACTGCCTAATTGAATTTTCTCTATATGATTAATATATAGAGTAATACTAGAGAACCATCCTTGAATCAATGTTCTCTATATGTGTACTTGTTCAAATGTACTTGGAGATATGATCTAGTTTGTAGACTTGACACAATAGGAAGTGTGACGTGTGAGGCATATATGCAATTTTATTTTATTTTTTTCATTTTATTGTTTATAACTTAAGCAATATTTGTATATTTGTATTATGTGGTAGTCTAACCAGCGTTCAAATTTTCCTAGAAAATCATGGAAATTCTAACAAGATTGTAAATCGAGGTTACAATTGCTAAACTTCAAGAGTTTGTGTGCCCCAAGGGTTTCTAATAGTGTTGAATCCATTTCCACCATCAAAAGAATGATTCAAGCACTCTTACTCTGAGATTTTTTGAATTTTCTTTTTCTAGATTCCCACCATTATTGATGGAGCAAATTTGTTGCCTCAATAGATGAGGCCTTTTTCCAACATTTAACTACCAAATTTGGAGAAATCAACACCTAAAATCACAGTCAAACTGCTACTAACATATATAACAAAAAAAACATCTATTTAAATAGAGAATACACCTGAAGGATATCAAGAATATTACCTTCATTTTAGAAATAGAGAGCTCAATTTTTTTTCCCATAATTGAGACCTTGTCGATCAACGACGTTTGCATTTCACCAATAAGTTTTAGAGAATTTTACTAAAGTTTTGATAATCTTCTGTTGCTGATAAGTTTTTTTTTCCACTTTTATATATATATCAATAAATAAATAAATAGATAGATAGAGAAGAATTGTCTGTTTTAACCGGTTAATAATGAAAAGAAGAGGGGGAAAAAATAAAATAAAAATAAACCTTCACATTGAAATGTAACGCTTGCCAATTTGATCGCTGTGGGCACTCTTAGCTTATTTGAAGCTTTTCGGATAAGACATCGACTTGCAATGAAACAAGCACGTACGTACTTTTCGCTAATGTTAAGGGCCACCATTGAAATTGTTGGGTGAAAACAAGATTTCAAAGATACTCCAAGTCGCTAAACTACCTGTGCAAGCACCTTTGCTGTGGAGATCAGATGGAGAGTAGCACTCACAGAAAAATAGAAGGTAGTTCCGTTGTTACCATGGTTAAGCGACTCGTGCATCAGAGGAAAAGTTCTATCGAGTATTTTCACAATTTCAATGTCTCAGTTGATGAACATAGTTAAAATCAGTTGGACATGAGGCGGCGTATGCGCTAGCGATCGTGAACAATTGTAGCAGCAATGGCTGGCTAATATTCATGTTCTTAACTCTTCTTTTACTGTTCGAGACTCTTTACTTGTACTGTTATTGCTATAAGGGTTGACTTGAGAAACCTGGCGCGCTACATCTGTGGAAGTCAGGTCAGAGAAGGTGGGTGGTTCTCAATATCTGGAAGTCGTAGCGGAGGAGGTGACTCGGTCCTCAGTCAGTGTTCTTGGTTGTGGACAGTGCTGTTTTGTTGCATGATTTTTCTAATTAACACTGATAGATTTTTCACAGATGCAATATCAAGAGGCATGAGCAAGGAATCTAAAGTAAATTTAGGGAAGAAATTAAAGGGACGAAGCACACTGACAAAGATGTTTCGTGTCAAATGCCTAATAAGTCCAATAAGGATACTATTAAAGAGAGACCATTATGCACTGTGATTATCTCGAATTATTCTACAACTATATTCGCTTCTGCTATGTGAAAATACATTATCTTTTTCTTCACAGATTTGGCAGGTACTTTTAAGGAGGGCTACAACATCTTTGAAACAAAACTGTGACATGCATTGAAGCCACTTCTTCAAAGTAAGGCATGTGGCATACAATCAAACCATTGGCAACACAGACCACCCATTTTATCAACGTGGTTGCTCAAACAACCACGTCCAATTTTATGAATCCAAAGCTGCGTTGAAAAGCACAGAGGTATCCAGAAATGAAATTTAACATTGCATGTAACGTTAAAATCTATGCGTCTAAAAATTAGATTCCAGTAAGAGAAGGAAAATATAGTAATAGAATTGCCCTCCTTCGAATGTTTGGTCGAATTTCCAAATTGCAGTAACCACGTCGTTGGAGACCCACTGTCACACCCCTACATTGGCGGTACTCTTCCAACCGCACTATAGGAGGTGCGGCACCATCGACCCTTTTCTTTTTAACAATACTAACAATCATGGATTACGCCTACTTTCGATACTTAGTTTATTTTTCAACAACTAAGAATATCTTTCATTAACACAACGGAAATTTTCATCATACCATTAATCATATTAACATCATTACCATTCAAGTGCACAACGAATTATCATGGGAGGGGCAACTCCCTGCAATATGAGTTTGCTCGTATCAATAATGTTAATAATCAAAATTACATATAAGCTTACATTCACGGGAAACCCCGAGTTTCACCTTTACACTTATACAAATTCACTTCCTACACCTGTTGTGCAGCCTTGCCCAACCACCGGGCAAAGTCACCCAAATTGTCATTCGGCTCGTTCAGCTCGTATGCCTCATGCACGGCTCATCCATTTGCCAACACCTTCACCCGTTGCATGATTTCTCATCTCGTGTCAGGCGCGCCCACTGCAATCGCCAACCGTTCACAACTTCGTTGTTTCAACCTGGGTGTGTTTCACCAACTCACCCTTCGTTCACCCGGATGCGTTCACCAACTCGCCCTCGTTCACCGTTCACTAGGCGAGTTCACCAACTCGCCCTCGTTCACCTACGAGTCGATAATAGTCGTGGAAATGAAGTCTCACTGAACCAGAAGTTTTGGGTTCAAATCTTGCACTATCTCTCCCGATCGGGGTGAGAAGTTGGACATGATAAAGTTGTAGTCCTACCAAGCTTACAAAAAGAAAATAATAATAATAATAATATTTTAAAAATTCCCCGATGGGGGTGATGAAATTTGGCTCCAGATGGCACTGTGGTGGTACACAGAGCTCGATGGGCTTCCACGAGCCCCACACAAGAATTTATGAAGCTCCACGGTACGTCATACACACCAGAAAATCAGATCTTGGCGCAATAGTTTATATGAAGGCAGGAGACCCTGAAAGTTTATTCAATGACTTTGGGCAATGAGGAGGGAGTGTTTGGTGCATAGTTTGTCTTGTCTTAATGTTGCCTGGCTGCAGTTCCAGATAGGGGCAGATGGGCATGGTCTTCACATTGCATACAACCTCGAGAAGGGAGACCACCAGCGGCTGGAATGGCCATGGGATCTAGGTGCTCTCCTGACCCTGAAGCAGCATGAAACTCCAAGGCGCTAGCCCTTTCTTTAGGTGAATGGGGATAGCTCATGGCACTTATACTTTCTCTTGGTTTGGTCATGGGGAAATCTTGGTGGGGGGGAATCTTCTAGCCATCTCACTAGTGGTGTCTTGTCGGCCGGTGAGATCTGTGCAAGATCGACTCCAATAGACTCTTGGGCTCTCTTAGTGGCTTCATGTTCTTATACCATTGGTGTTTCCTTCGCGGGAGGGTGGATAAAATTCATAACAATTCTGTAGTCTCAAAAGTGTAGGGTTGGTAAAGGTCTTGGTAATGTCTTCTGTTTACTCCTTCTACAAGTTCAATACATTTTATTTTGGTTCTTTTCTTTGGTTAGGTGGAACACCATCCTCTCAAGGGTGGCTAATGGTTACATTGGTGTTCTAATGCCCTATTAGAGGGGATGTGTGCACTGGGGAGGGTCGGCTCCATGTATGGAAGGACGTCAGCAAGAAGAGAAGCCAAGCTACGTTATTGAAACTATTGGCAGCCATCATTCGGGAGAGGGTGCGACTATGTCACCAGCCCACTCCCCAGGTTAGGTAGAGGCCCCCACATCATTGGAGTCTGTTATTGCTCAAATGACCAACATTAAGCTCAATATCGATACTCTAAGGGAGAAAATGTATGAAGATAGAAATGAATTCGTATCTTATATCAATGATATTCAACACATGCAGAACGAGATCCTAGACTCAGTGGAAAGTCTACGTCGTCACTACACGCAAAAAAATGACTACCTCCACTCCTTGGAAGCAAGGGTGGTGCACATAGACTTCCACATGCATGAACACACTTCTCTCTTTGTTGTTCATGCAGCCTTTCCTCCAAATCCACCTCCATAATGTGGATTCCTATGATATGTATTTTTCCCTATTTATGCTTTGTAAGTACTAGCATGTAAGTTAGCTAGCAATAACTAGTGACACTGGTTTTCATGGTCTTCCTCCAAGCTACTTGTTCCTTAAAGCTAGGCTTAAACCAAATTCACTCGGTTAATTTCAATGTTCTTATGTTAGTGCATTTTGTCTCAATCATTTCCATGGTGTTCAGAACAACGGATCCCACAAGACCTCATCATATTTGTTTACGAAGAACAGGTGGCCTTCCACAGGGAGCAGTCATTGGAGCAACACAACTTCCCGTAGTTGGTCTGAAAGTGCTTGTTTCCTTGCACAACAAAACACCAAATTTGTTGTGAATAAAACCCTAGAGGACTCTTGATATCATCGAAACCTAGTTATTTAGTGAGAAAAAATACATCCAAAGACTTTCATCTGGGAGCAATAATCTCAACCATGTCTTTCAATCATTTTGCAATTCCCTTAATGAACCATGACAGAGTCTTGCAATCTATTCGAAGGCAGACCAATTGCAATCCAAGAATTTCTCTTGCTCCTTGCTCTATACTATAAGGAATTTCTCTAGTTTTATTGTTTCGACTCGAGCTCAAATTCCATCTCACGAATTTGGTTGATTTTTCTTTGACCCATCTATTTCTATTTTCTAGAGAGAACCCAATTCTGGTGATGGAGCTTTGATACCTCCAAGGCCACTTGCTTCTCAACAACAAAGAGTCATTGGGATATATCCATTGCACATGGCATTGAGGAAGGAATTTTCCCTTTGGAATCTGGTATTCACATTTACACTGTATACTTAACAAGGTGGACCCTCAATACAATGATTGGCCTCAAGAATAGGGTTGAACGTAATTCTCTATTAATTGGCTGGGTGTTTTCTTTGTTGTGACTCGCCCCCTTGCCCTACGCTTGGTTCCCAGGAGATAATTCTTCAACTTAAACTGTATCTTCTAATTAACCACATACTTAGCTATTGAAAAGAAGAATTACTACAATTATTGAACTAATTCATTGCATTCATTGTACCTTAAAATTTTTAGGGTTAGATGGAAGGTGTAGTTGTAAAACACACCTAGTGATTTTAATTCTCATTTTGGTTTTCATGATGGATTAGTTGGTGGATGGAAGAGTTACAATAATTACACTTAGAATATAATTTAAATATGTTATTTAACTTAAATATATATAATTTAAATAGATTTAAATTAAATATGGCTTAATTTTATTATTATTATTATTATTATTTTGTAAGCTTGACAAGACCCTTTCATTCATTTTCTTCAAAAAGGACAGGTTCCAACCAAAATTCAAGTGGTTATGTGGCCTCAACCTACCCAAAGGGAAACCAGATTTGTTGGCCACCTAATTGCATCATAGGCCATCCAAAAATAGAAATTTTTAAGGTTGTCAAGCAGTGGTATATATTTCTGAGTATTTTTAAACCTTCTATATTCTAAAAAGATAAAAATAGAAAGCGTAGTTTGCAAATTCTTCATATGAAAAAATTAGAAACCGAAACTAATCTGAACATGCTACTAGTCATTACAATAATCCACTGGATCTAGATACTTCATTCTCGAACCATGAAGTTATGTCTGAGGGAGGCACGAAATATCTTTCAATGAGATTGAGACGACCATTTTTTCATTAGAGCTGGAACTAAATCAGTGGGAATTCCTTATCGATTTTTGAAAGTCCATGATTAGTCTTGGAGGAATCCACAGGAGGATTAGCCAAATATTTGGCTATTATATTTTCCATTAACTAATAAAGATAAAATTTCTGCTTATACTGAGAAGACCTGTCTCTGAAATGACCAAGTTCGGGCGCCAAATCCTGCTAGTCACCCAAATCAATGTTTGTGTCTACTTCCTGTTGGTTCAACTCAGCTTCCCAACCTAAAATTAGGTGGCGTATTTGTGGCGGAGTACCAATTTGAAATTCTTGGGCTGCATCTCAGATAAGCCATGAGGTTGTTTTGCGGCCTCTACTTCTCGCATGGAAAGGGTGGGTTTGACTACCTTCTTGGATCGGCCCTGGATTCCTACCACATCCACGATTACCACCAACTTGAGAGCCTTTCATAAAGGCATGATGAGCCATATGATTTTTTAACTTTGAACCCTTAGTGTGACAAACCTTGGGACACATCATCATAACCTCAGGATTTCAATGGGAGACGAGCTTAAAGTCTTGAAACCCTCCCAAAATAGAAAACCTGTAAATTTATCCTGGCATGAATGCAGGTAACAATGAGCATAAAGGCAGGCTACCCAACAATTTCCATGGAAAATTCTTTGGACCTGGCCCCAGAGTCCAGGGACTAACAACTAGGGCTCCTCAAGTCGACTTAGGATAAGAAAAAGAGATAAACAAATAAAAGCAAGAACTTGGAGAGACTAGTACTTATTGACCAGTAAAACTAATGGGAAGTCAAGGTAATTACCACATGAAGCCATGCATGAGATAGAAATAGATTTCTAGACCGGAAAACCCCAAATACATCCCCATATGAGAAAGAAAGATTCTGAAATATATATAGAAATGATAGTGCAATATTCAGATAGGGCATGATAAAGACCCATTGTTTCCTTCCAACTACTACGAGTGAGCTTCCAACAAATTCCAGACATCGATATATAAACACTTCTCCAGTGAAAAAGCAGAGAGATGGAGCGAACAAGGGAGGTGGGGAAAAATAAGCTTAGGAAAGAAACATACTCGCTAAGAGAGACCATAGAGGGAATGAGGTTGTCCACACCCAGTTGGTGAAATGTTTTGAGCTCCATCTCAATCCCACATCGATCAAACAACAAAACTATAACCATAACCTTTCTCAGAGAATTAAAAATAAAGATCATAGTAGTGGAATTGCCATCATAAACCCCGGCTCAGAGGCAGCCTTGCCACCATTCCTTGTACCATAAATTTTATGCATGCACGATGCCACCTCTCCATACGCCTCAATTGCGTGAGGGTTGGTGTAAAGCCACCCTCCTACCTTGCCCTCCATCATATTAAACATGTCAAGGATCCCAATGCATCTGACTCGCACCCCGATCGGGGTATTATTAAATATTATTAACAAACATGATTATTATTAAATTTTATTAACAAATTTTCAACATTATTAAAGATAAATGTTATAATTTAATAAATACAAACCTTAAATTTTATTAAGCATAAAAAGTATCAATAAAATGAAATTTTGTTGAATTTATGCTTCTATCATCCATAACAAGTTTATGAGAGGGGTTTTGGCATAAATCACATCATCAAACATTTTTCGATGCATTTCCTAGTCAAATATAGCTATTGGATGATCTTCTCTCTCTATTTAACATGCAACCATGACCTGATTCTTCAACTTGTCCTAATGATGAACCACACTTGTTGGTTCGAAACACGTCGACAAATGATTGATGATGTGATTTATGCTGAAACCCCTCTCATAAAAAATGAAATTTTATTGATAATTTTTTTTTTGTAAGCTTCGCAGCAATACATCTTCATCATTTCCAATATATCACACCAATTAGGGCATGGAATTGAACCGATGAATTCACATAAATGAGTGCCATAACAGAGCACATGATCACCATTTATCCAAGACCTCATAGGCATTGATAAAAACATTACTAAATTATATGATTATTGAAAATAATTTTCAAACGCAAAACATTATTAAGCTATATATTTAAGTACACATTTTTATACATTATTCAAATAATATATTTAAATTATTGATAATAATAATTAAGCTATATATTTAAGTACATATTTTTATACATATTTAAATAATAAATTTATATTATATGTACGCATGTGTATACATTTTTCAAATAATATATTTAAATTATTGGTAATAATAATTAAGCTATATATTTAAGTACACATTTTTATACATTATTTAAATTATAATTAAGGTATACATTTTATTCATTATCTAAATAAAATAATGGTTAACTTATATATTTAATTTATTAAAATTTTAT
Source organism: Pinus tabuliformis (assembly GCA_031772625.1). Lineage (NCBI taxonomy): Eukaryota > Viridiplantae > Streptophyta > Pinopsida > Pinales > Pinaceae > Pinus > Pinus tabuliformis. The sequence continues at coordinate 890,525,897 of CM062806.1, read as the reverse complement.
AAATAAAACTTTATTGTTATAAAAATATTGTAAACTTATATAATAATTGATAATAATTGTTGCACATTCTTAATCGGGTCTAATGGTTGATGGAACAGAGGCCTTGGGCACTATGTGCACCTTACTCGAGTACGCAACATGCATTTAAGATGGAGGACACAACCTGCCCTCGCATGCATGGGAATCCAATGCTACAATTGATGTATGGGTTTTATTTAAGGTTTGCGATGGGTTGTAAGATAGTTTGCATTGTGCGGAGAGGAGCTGAGGTATGGTCCTTCGCCTCCTAGTGCATATCCTCTTCAATTGGTGTGTGTTATAATTCTCGTGATGTGGGTACTAGAGAGTCTTGAAGATTGAAAGTTAATTCTTGTTGGCTAGTGTAAACAACGGGTGTTGTCTTGGGTTGCCCAAGAATCTTGGTCGCATTTGTCGTTGCTAGGAGATTATGCTCTAGAGAAACTATGGGGGCCTTTGAATTTCAGGCACAAGGCGATTTCTCAGGTCTCATCTTTGATTTTCTTGGTTTCTCTCTTTAGGTGTCTTGTGGGGTATGGGTAAGTGTGTCTAGTATTCAAATCTCTATGTATGGTTTTCTTCTTTGGTATTGAGTTTCGATAAGAAGTGCTAGTTTAATTTGTCTTCGTGTTTGGTTCGCCTGTGTTGGGATATTTTCTTGGCAAGATAGGTGTTGGTTGTTGTAAATTAGTGGCTATTTGCACTCTCCTAGGGTTTTTGATGTCTTACTACCTTGGTTTTGTTCTTTTCCTATTCGATGGTCAATAATGAAGGGTCCTTGGTTGAGGAAGACTCATCCTCATCCCTTTTTGGTGTGTCCTCTCAAAATGTTGGGTCATATGTCTAGTTCCTTTGTGATGATTTGGTTTGCTAGTTTCTTGGTCTTCTAGAAGGTTGGTTTATTCCACCCTATTATTCTTTTGCAAGTAGAGGCAAAAATTGCAGTGGCAATAAGTCTCCTCCTTGAGTCTCTACGATGCTACCTAGACAAAGAATGAGGAGTAAAAGGGGAGGAGGTGGAAGGGCTTAGCCAGGGAAATGGGGGCCAAGACTCTTTGCCCATGACTCGGTGACCACCTACTTCAATGCATTTTCGCCAAAATCTCAAAAGGAAATTCATGGGCTTAGTCCAAAGCAGGGGAAGAAAGAAATTTTGGAGGACATGTCAGTAGGGGTTCTTTACATTGGGAACACAGGGGGAAGGAGGAAACAATTCCCAAAATCCATGGCTCTTCATTGGAAAATTAAAACCTTTCTGGGGTTGGTATTGAGGGATAAGAAAGTGAAGAAATATACTATTTTATCTTCCCTTGAGGATAACAAGAGGATGCTTAGGAACTAGAGGTTTTTCTTGGATATGATTGAATCCTTTCTAGTGCATGTGGATATTTCTTGTGATTTAGATGGCGGGGACTTGATGGATCCTCTTGGTTCCAGTGCGAGGGTTCCAAAAAAGATTTCGTCTTCAGAAAATGATCAATGAGCATGGATGGTGGGTTGCACAGTATGGTGGTTTCCCAATGGGGCTCGATCTGATTTATGTAGGTTAGATGTTATTCTTTTGGTTTGAAGGATATGTCAACTTATGTTGGTTGTGGTGTTGTGTTTTATATGATGGACCTGGTTCATTTTAATGGGCATTGTTTTATTTCTTTTGTAATCTTTGTTATCTAGAAAGGATAGACTTGACACCTCTGTGCTTTTTGTTGTCCATGGGGGTTTTGGGCTTTCTTCACTAGGAATTTCTCTTTTATTTTGAAAATAGTTGATGTCTAAATACATTTGTATGAAACTCTCCCTAACTACCTATCGGTGCACTTGTCAGGATATTTTTGTAAGGTCTCATATGAATTTCTAGTGAGATTTTTTCTATTTGAAAGTTGCAAGTAACGAACTTCAGTGGGAAATAATGTTTGTATATATGGTTAGAATAGTAGGGAAGAGAGGGCCATCTCTTGCCTTGATTTTTATGTAATATGGTCATGGGATTCTTATGTGTATTTGGGCATCAATGGTAGTATGATGAGGTATTTTTTACCCTCAATGATAAAGTTTGAAAATCATGTAAATCTATTTTCAAAGTAATACAATTTTTTTTTTGTAAGCTTGGTAGGACTCTCCAATTTTCATGTCCATTATACACCCTACTACAGGGGAAGGGTAGCTGAAGATTTGAACCCAAGACTTCCGGTTCGGTGAGACTTCATTTCCACGATCACTGCCACTTGAGCTACCCCATGCGAACTGAGTAATACAAAGTATTAATTCTCAAGAAAAAAGATAATAATTGTTGCACATCAAAGTTAACCATAGTTAATAGGGATGTTATGGTGAACCATGGGCATCATGAATATCATTTCAATGAAGAAAATCAGAAAATAACCCCAGGACGTAGGTAGACCATAGAACCATATACTAGAACAAAAAATTTCATGATTCATGAATCATATTATTATTTAATTTCTCTAATAAAATTAAAATACATCAATTTTCATTTATTGGGTCAATAGGTATATTTATTTTGGAATAGGGTTTCCAAAGATTTAATTTAAAAATCAATAAAATTATTAGGTGGATGATAGGGGTTTAGTATGTCAATAGACATGTCTATTTCGAAATAGGAATTCTAAAATTTTAATTTAATTATCAATAATGATTAAGTGAATCATTGGGATTTAACCTTCGTGAAATATTTTTAATAGTAGTCAAGGCTAGAGGGTCGATAATTATCTGAAAGGTAACTATGCTCTTTCTAGCTTTTTCAATTTAATTAAAAAAATGTCATGTCAAGGTTTCTATTAAGTTTTTATTCATAGGATTGAACTCTTATTGCTTATTGATGCTTTAATATGATTTTCTAAATTCTTATATGTTTAACTCATATATTATTCTTTTTATAATCAATAATAATAATAATAATAATAATAATAATAATAATAATTATTATTATTATTTAAAATAAAGTTATTTTTAGTTCTATTTTTATAGTTAGTTCAAGTTGTAAGGATTTTCTTGGTTTGTCATACTGGAAACCAGACCAAAAGTTGAATCCTAGGCTTGACCTGTAATATAGAAAAATAAATAGAAGGTGCATACTATGTTTTCCAAAATAGGACCAAAACTTGGGTTGCATGACTCGATAAACAAGAAAAATAGTAGACATAAGCCATAAGCCCATAGGTTGTAGTAAAAAAAATTATTTAACTGACATCAACTAGTAAACTTGAACGAGAAAGCAACACTGGGTTATTCATGCCCATCTGTTGGAGAAGCTAGTGCCGCTGGAGGAGGCTTGTCTTAATCTTGCAGAAGGATGCATTCAATTCTTTGCAGGCATTGGTCCATGATATCATATAATAGATGTTTTTCCTACATTCATAGCAGAAGTTCATCATGGTTGGTGTTTCTATTGAATAAGACCTTTCCCACATCTCCTTAAATTCTCAATAGAACTCCAAGATGAGCAAGAACTTGTTGTGCCTCCCTTTTTCTGAACCGAGGGTCAATATCCAGTTGGATATGAAGTTGAGCACATCCATATAAGAGATTTCCTCTTGCTCCTCGGCCACCTCCTATTTGATGTCGCTAATTTATTGTTGGACTTCTAGAGAAGTGTGTGCTTGATACCAATTTTCCATTGCCTTCACTCTAGCTTCCGCATGTGCATTGTTGAGCTTGTAATGACCTCCCAAGACTCATTGAGAGCATGATAATTGGCGACACATGTGTTGGCTAGGATGGGTCTTAGCGGTGGTGCAATAATTCCCAAAAAATTATTAACGTGATAAGGGACATGAGAGATGCATAGGGGAGTGAAAAACTAGATGGCGGAGTACCATGAGTTTATGGGTTCAAATTTCCTCATGGCTGTTTACTCCACTATCTACATATATATGATTGTCATCACATAGCTATAGAAAAATAAATATCATATTTAAAAAATATAATAATATAAACAATCAACCTTAACCATATATTTTTAGATATTTAAATATTATTTATTTTTAATTTTTAATTTTTTAAAATCATATATTTATTATTTTCACCATTCATCATTTGAGGAGCAGAAAAGATATATTTAATTACATTATTTTAATTTTGCGTATGGAGGAGTAGAATTCAAAGTTAAAGATGTTATTGCCTTTCAAGATCTCTCTAGCCTAGGCATAAATTTATTTCCCATACAAATGAAAACTAAAACAACAAATTACTTCTCAAATTTGAAATCAAAATTATTTCTTATTTTTTCAATTGAAGGGTTGCACTTTTTTTTCATAATGTGTTCTACTTGTCATTATTTTTATGGGTTTATTCTTTATTAATTATTTTTCTTTATACAATGAAATTAAAAATAAAATAAAAGAATGCTAACAAGTTTTTGCCATGTTATGACAGTGAAAATAAATGTTATCATTTTTATACAATAGAATCTTATCATTATGGAGCTTGTGCATGCAAATATCATCTATTGATTGAAATTACATCTTAGTAGTGAGAAATGAAAATCAAAAGCTTTGGTTATAGTGAGTCCCTTTGCTACTTACAAGGATAAACAATTACAATTAGAATCAACTGAAGGATAAACAATTATAATTAGAATCAATTCTCCATCCTCTTGCTAGTAAGATTTACAAATGGTACCTACCATTCCTCCATGGTTCCACCTATCTTCTTACTACATACTCCACTTGCTTGTATCTACTATCTACTTAGCTTGTTTACTTGGATTTATGAACATTAATTGTGTGTCTTATTTATTCCTATTTAAAATGTCTTATTTATTCCTATTTAATATGAAGACATGATAATGGGCACTAAGGGTCAAAATTGATTCATTGTGGGTTTGATTGAGAGTGAATAAATATTATTCAATTTAGACATTCATTTTTGTTGACAAAAGATAATGTTATTTATGTGTTTTTTTGCATACGATGTTCTACATCATAATGCACATGTGCAACAATCATTAGGCCTATAATTCTTATGGCAAAAAATCTTTTAACTATTTCTTTTAGAGAAAAATTTAATCTTGGAGGTTATAAATAATTGTTCTTTTTCCTTTTTATTGGAGATTGGAATGATATTCATCAAATAATACTATATTTTGATTCTTTTAAAAAACCCAATGCAATTGTTTGAACAATTGGATTGGTGACCCTAAGATTCTTGTAACTATTTCTTTTAGAGAAAATTGTGTTCTTGGATGTTATAAATAATTGTTCTTTTTCCTTTTTATTGGAGTTTGGAAAGATATCCATCAAATAATACTATATTTTGATTCTTTTAAAAAATCCAATGTACTTATTTGAACAATTGGATTGGTAACCCTATAAGAACCTATATAAGAATGGTGTCCAGGAGATGAAAAAGTAAATGGCCTTATTTAATTATGTAGATTATAAATAAACTATCTAATTGAATTTTCTCTATACGATTCATATATATAGTAATATTAGAGAACCATACCTGAATCAATGTTCTCTCTATGTGTACTTGTTCAGGTGTACTTGGAGATACGATCTAGTTTGTAAACTTGACACAATAGGAAGTCCGATGTGTGAGGTGTATATGAAATTTTAAATTATTTTTCATTTTATTGTTTTGTAAGTCAAACAATAGTTGTATATTTGTATTATGTGGTAGTCTAAGGAGCCTTCAAATTTGTTGAGAAATCATGGAAATTCTCACAAGATTGTAAATCCAAGTTATAATTGCTAAACTTCAAGATTTTGGGTGGCCCAAGGGTTTTTGATGGTGCTGAATCCATTTCTACCATCAAAAATATGATTCAAACACTCTTACTGTGAGATTTTTTTGAAATTTCTTTTGCTAGATTCCCACCATTTTTAATCGTTCTAGCAAATTTGTTGCTTGAATAGATGAGATTTTTTGTACGACATCTTACTAGAAAACTTGGAAATATCAACACCTAAAATCGCAGCCAAACTGCTACTAACATATGTAACTTAAAAAAGGAAAAACATCTATTTAAATGGAAAATCCACCTAAATTATATCAGGAATATTACCTTCGTTTTTGGAAGTAGAGAACTCAAATGTGCAAGTTCTTTTGGGCCATAATTGAGACCTTGTAGATCAACTTCCTCATCGACGTTTGCATTTCACCAACAGGTTTTAGAGCATTTTACTATAGCTTTGATAAAAAATGTTTTTCACTTTTATAAAAAAAAAATTTAAAAATAGAGAAGAATTGTTTGTTTTAACTGTTTAATAATGAAAAGAAAATGGGCAAAAAAAATAAAATAAAAAATAAACCTTCACATTGAAATGTAATCCTGGTCATTTTTGATCCCTGTGGGCAGTCTTAGGTTATTTGAACTTTTTCGGATGGGACATCGGCTTGCAATGACAAAAGCACGTTACGTACTTTTCGGACCACCGTTGAAATCGATCGGTGAAAACAAGATTTCTGAGATACTCCAAGTCGCTAAAGTACCTGTGCGGGCACCTCTGCTGTGGAGATCGGATGGAGAGTAGCACTCAGAGAAAGATAGAAGGTAGTTTCGTTTTTATCATGGTTAAGCGACTCGTGCATGAGAGGAAAAGGTCTATCGGGTATTTCCGCAATTTCAAATATCTGCGTTGATGGACGTTGTCAAAATCCGTTGGACAAGAGGCGGCGTGTGCGCTAGCGATCGTGAACAATTGTAGCAGCAGCGCCCGGCTAATCTTCATGTTCTTAACTCTTCTTCTGCGAGAAGAAAGGCAGGCAGAGAAATATGTAGATCAGGTGGCTGTTTGAGACTCTGTAGCAACGAAGCTAAATTAAATTTAGGGAAGAAATTGAAGGGACAGAGCACACAGAGAAAGATATTTCATGTCAAACGCCTAATAAGTCCAGTAAGGATACTATAAAAGAGAGACCATTATGCACTGTGATTATCTCGAATTATTCTGTAACTGTATCCGCTTATGCGGTGTGTGTTTGTAAGGCCTTCGTGCAGCAGGGCGACGGTGGGCGATCATGCACGGGCACACGGGCGCACGGCGGGTGAGTGCACACGACGGTGCGACGTTTCTGTGAGTTAGTTGCGACGATACCGTGAAATCATATACGACGATAAACGACACAATGCGACAATAATGTAAAATCATAATACAACTAAGTATTATGTGGACGACACCATATTATATGTAATATGGAGGTTATATATGCATGGAATAATAAAACAATAAAATATAAAAGGGATATGTGGACATACGAAGGTTTATGATAATTAAATATAATGGAGCATACGACAAAAGGTTATGGGGGTGGTCGGCCATGGGTTAACACCCCATCACATGTATGCGTATATGAGGACAGACGTTATAAGCATTCAACGATGGAATATAATATTATGTGAAGGGCTTCATAATACCATTTAACATGTTGGCTTTGATTTATATCCCAAAGTGTAAGAGCATATATATATACATGAGCATGAGAGCTCATTAAGGCAAGTGACATTCGCTCTAAAAGCCTTCGCATAAGAGAGGGAAGTGCGCATAGGGGTAAAGTAAATGCGCATAACTCATGCGCATTGGACTTGGAAGAAGTGCCCAGATTATCTTGGTTGAAGGTTGGCAAAGAGTGCCATTGTGAGTGGATTTCTTATACACGGTTTTATGCAGGATTTGGTAAGGAGTTTGAGTGGCTCGGGTGAGCACTCCTTCTTATGCAAGGGTGCATGAAATGTTGTAAAAGGCAGGTGGCCTGTCTTTTGTGAAAATTGGTTAAGTGTGAGACTTGGCTCAGCCAAGACACACTTGTTGTACAATCTGATATTCTTGACATAATATTATTGTTGGGCAGACTGTTCGGGGAGTTGCCCCTCCCTTTATACCTGTGTATTGTTCTCGGTTTATTGTTGATGGTTAATGAATGAGAATGTTCTTTGTTGAAGTATAAAGGATAACCTTTTATTCGGTTATAAGAACACAAGTTAAGCAAGTTTATGTTGGAATAGGTGTAGCCCATAAACGTTAGTATTGTTAAAAAGAAAGCGTTTGGTGGTGCCGCACCTCGCTACAAACGGTTGGAAGATCACCGCAGGTGTAGGGGCGTGACAGTTGGTATCAAAGCTCGGTTGGAGCTGGTGAGCAAAGGTTGCTCGTGACAGTTGACAACAAGGCATGGCAAGTTTGGAAGAAGGTGGAAGGAAGCTCTTGTTTACCTTGGACAGGTTGAAGAGGTTGAAGCAAGAGAGGCCCCGAATCCGTGAAGAACTTGAAGCCTTGGAGAAGGATGTTGAGAAAGAGCTTCTTCAACTTGGTTGGACAATGGAGCAAGATGAAGTTGCAGGTTGTGACAACAAGGAAGAGGAAGTCGTGGTGATTGAAGATGTTGCAGACATGACTACGATGGAGGATGAACTTGAGGATGATCAAGTTAAGCCAGGATCGTGCAGTTTGCCAACATGGTTGAATAAGGAGGAGCCTCATGTTGATGAACAGGGATTGTCAGTTGTTGGAAAGCTTGTTGGGGTTACTTGTGACCTTGTGATGGAAGATGCAAGGACCCGGGACAAGGGTGGAACTTGATGATCGTTGTGGAAGAATGAGTCATGCTTTAGCCACATGAAGAATTGGCTAAGTGCCCGGCATTACTCATGGACAGATTGAGGAGGGCACACACTTGTGATGTTTTGGGTGGACTTCTCATGGCCGAGACCGAGAGATAGTCTTGATGGACACTTTGGTGGAGGAGCTATGGTGGAGGGACTCATGACATGATGATGCAATGATGGGATGGTTGGGTGACCGAGTTCACTAAACCGAAGATAGCAGCTTAGATGAGGATGACCGATTGTTGTGGTAGGTCTACTTGGTTGGACTACCTGGACAACATAGTCATGGACATCAGGTTGGAGACTTGAGGATGGCACATTGCAGATGATGAAGAGGGCTTCATGGACCTGAATGGGGCACATCAAGAGTTGATAAGAGTGGAGACTCGAGGATGGCACATTGCAGATGATGAAGAGGACTTCATGGACCTAAATGGGGCACATCGAGAGTTGATTACTCAGATGGAGTTGTGAGCAGCCATGGAGCATTCCTACTACATGGGGAGCTGAGGCATATTGTATGCTTGCTGAGGTGTTGGTTGAGGGATGGCTTATGGAGCTCATGATGACATGAGATTGTTGTGACTTTTAGGGACTTCATGTACGGTGGACTTAGAAGATCTGATGCATTGAGGAGCTGAGGTTAGATGACTTTGATGTAGTATGGGATGCATACTTTCAAAGTACATGTATGGGCATGGCTTGGAGGAGTGACTTGATGTGGAGGATCGATGAGACACTTTGGAGTGATGGAGTTACAATGATGATGATGATGCTTTGGTGATACACTTGAGCATGGGTTGAGTTGAGACTCAACGACTTTCTATACATGGGAGCTGATTTGATCAAGGATCATGGGCAACACATGGATAGGTGAGACAAGTGCATACTTGTTTCGATGGCAGACTTGAGGGTGGCACATTGCAGATGATGGAGAGAGCTTCATGGACCTGAATGGGGCACATCAAGAGTCGGTTTGATATGGACAACATGTTGCAGATGAGATGGATGGAGTTTCCATGGACCTGAGCATGGATTATGGACGGTGAGCTTGGTGGCAGTGGTCACTAGGCCGAGACATAGTGGAGAAAGAGTCTCTACATATGTTGCAAGGATGTTTGCCTTGTGTAGAAAGGTCAACATCTTGAATGATGATGATCTTGGTGGGGAGCTACCGAGATGATATGTTGTCGAGGACGACAACGATTTCAGGTGGAGGAGAATGTAAGGCCTTCGTGCAGCAGGGCGACGGTGGGCGATCGTGCACGGGCACACGGGCGGGCACGGGCGCACGGCGGGTGAGCGCACACGACGGTGCGACGTTTCTGTGAGTTAGTTGCGACGATACCATGGAGTCATATGCGACGATAAACGACACAATGCGACAATAATGTAAAATCATAATACGACTAAGTATTATGTGGACGACACATATTATATGTAATATGGAGGTTATATACGCATGGAATAATAAAACAATAAAATATAAAAGGGATATGTGGACATACGAAGGTTTATGATAATTAAATATAATGGAGCATACGACAAAAGGTTATGGGGGTGCTCGGCCATGGGTTAACACCCCATCACATGTATGCATATATGAGGACATACATTATAAGCATTCAACGATGGAATATAATATTATGTGAAGGGCTTCATAATACCATTTAACATGTCGGCTTTGATTTATATCCCAAAGTGTAAGAGCGTATATATATACATGAGCATGAGAGCTCATTAAGGTAAGTGACATTCGCTCTAAAAGCCTTCGCATAAGAGAGGGAAGTGCGCATAGGGGTAAAGTAAATGCACATAACTCATGCGCATTGGACTTGGAAGAAGTGCGCAGATTATCTTGGTTGAAGGTTGGCAAAGAGTGCCATTGTGAGTGGATTTCTTGTACACGGTTTTATGCAGGATTTGGTAGGGAGGTTGAGTGGCTCAGGTGAGCACTCCTTCTTATGCAAGGGTGCATGAAATGTTGTAAAAGGCAGGTGGCCTGTCTTTTGTGAAAATTGGTTAAGTGTGAAACTTGGCTCAGCCAAGACACACTTGTTGTACAATCTCATATTCTTGACATAATATTATTGTTGGGCAGACTGTTCGGGGAGTTGCCCCTCCCTTTATACTTGTGTATTGTTCTCGGTTTATTGTTGATGGTTAATGAATGAGAATGTTATTTGTTGAAGTATAAAGGATAACCTTTTATTCGGTTATAAGAACACAAGTTAAGCAAGTTTATGTTGGAATAGGCGTAGCCCATAAACGTTAGTATTGTTAAAAAGAAAGCGTTCGGTGGTGCCGCACCTCGCCGGCACAGTTGAAAAACTACCATAGGCTTGGGGGCGTGACAGTGTTGGTGGTATTTTCCTTTCTCTATTTAACATGCAGCCATGACTTGGTTCTTCCACTTGTTTCCCATCGACAAATGATTGATGATGTGATTTATGCCGAAACCCCTCTCATAAAAAATGAAATTTTATTGATAATTGTTTTTGTAAGCTTGGCAGGAATACATCTTCATGGTTTCCTATATATCACACCAATTAGAACATGGAATTGAACTGGTAACTTCACATCAAAGAGTGCCATAACACACAACATGATCACCATCACCATTTATCTAAGACATCATAGACATTGATAAAAACATTACTAAATTATATGATTATTGAAAATAATTTTCAAACCCAAAACATTATTAAGCTATATATTTAAGTACACATTTTTACACGTTATTCAAATAATATATTTAAATTATTGATAATAATAATTAAGCTATATATTTAAGTACATATTTAAATAATATATTTATATTATATATACACATTTGTATACATTATTCAAATAATATATTTAAACACATTTTTATACATTATTTAAATAATATATTTAAATTATATTTAAGGTATATATTTTATTCATTATCTAAATAAAACAGTGGTTAACTTCTATATTTAATTTATTTTAATTTTATAATAAAACTTTATTGTTATAAAAATATTGTAAACTTATATAATAATGGATAATAATTGTTGCACATTCTTAATCGGGTGTAATGGTTGATGGAACAGAGGCCTTGGGCACTATGCACACCTTACTCGAGTATGCAACATGCATTTAAGACGGAGTACACAACCTGCCCTCGCATGCATGGGAATCCAATGCTACAATTGATGTATGGGTTTTATTTAAGGTTTGCGATGGGTTGTAAGATAGTTTGCATTGCGTGGAGAGGAGATGAGGCATGGTCCTTCGCCTCCTAGTGCATATCCTTGGTGTGTGTTAGAATTCTCGTGATGTGGGTAGTGGAGAGTTTTGAAGATTGGAAGTTAATTCTTGTTGGCTAGGGTGTTGGCTTGGGTGTCTAAGAATCTTGGTCGCATTTGTTGTTACCAGGAGATTATGTTCTAGAGAAACTATGGGGGCTTTTGAATTTCAAGCACAAGGCGATTTCTCAGGTCTTATCTTTGATTTTCTTGGTTCCTCCCTTTAGGTGTCTTGTTGGGTATGGGTATGTGTGTCTAGTATTCAAATCTCTGTGTATGTTTTCTTCTTTGGTCTCGGGTTTCGATATGAAGTGCTAGTTTAATTTGGCTTCGTGGTTTATCTTTCTATCTCCTTATAAAGTTTAAGTTGTGGTTTGCAAGTCTTTTCTAGAGAGAATTGGGAGGGTTCGCCTGTGTTGGGATATTTTATTGGCAAGATAGGTGTTGGTTGTTATAAATTAGTGGCTATTTGCACTGTCCTAGGGTTTGTGGTGTCTTACTACCTTGGTTTTGTTCTTTTCCTATTCGATGGTCAATAATGAAGGGGTCTTGGTTGAGGAAGACTCATCCTCATCCCTTTTTGGTGTGTCCTCTCAAAATGTTGGGTCATATGTCTAGTTCCTTTGTGATGATCTGGTTAGCTAGTTTCTTGGTCTTCTAGAAGGTTGGTTTATTCCACCCTATTATTCTTTTGCAGGTAGAGGCAAAAATTGCAGTGGCAATAAGTCTCCTCCCCGAGTCTCTATGATGCTACCTACACAAAGAACGAGGAGTAAAAGGGGAGGAGGTGGAAGGACTTAGCCAGGGAAATGGGGGGCAAGACTCTTTGCCCATGACTTGCTGGCCACCTACTTCAATTAAATTTCGCCAGACTCTCAAAAGGAAATTCATGGGCTTAGTCCAAAGCAAGGGAAGAAAGGCAATCACTTTTGGATTGTGAAATTTTGAAGGACATGTGAGTATGGGTTCTTTACCTTGGAAACACAGGGGGAAGGAGGAAACAATTCCTAAAATCCATGGCTTTTCATTGGAAAATTAAAACCTTGCTGGGGTTGGTATTGAGGGATAAGAAAGTGAAGAAATATGCTATTTTTTCTTCCCTTGAGGATAACAAGAGGATGCTTAGGAACTAGAGGTTTCTTTTGGATATGATTGAATCATTTCTGATGCACGTGGAGAGCCATATTGCTTGTGATTTAGACGGCAGGGACTTGATGGATCCTCTTGGTTCTAGTGTGAGGGTTCCAAAAAATATTTCGTCTTCATAAAATGATCAATGAGCATGGATGGTGGGTTGCACAATATGGTGGTTTCCCAATGGGGCTTGATCTGCTTTACGTAGGTTACATGTTATCATTTTGGCCTACATGATGTGTCAACTTATGTTGGTTGTAGTGTTGTGTTTTATATGATGGACCTGGTTCATTTTATTGGGCATTGTTTTTTTTTTGTAATCTTTGTTATCTAGAAATGGATAGAATTGTCACCTCTGTGTTTTTTGTTGTCCATGGTGGTTTTGGGCTTTCTTCAATAGGAATTTCTCTTTTCTTTTGAAAATATTTGATGTCTAAATACAGTTGGATGAAATTCTTATTGCCCTAACTACCTATCGGTGCACTTGTCAGGATATTTTTGTAAGGTCTAATATGAATTTCTAGTGAGATTTTTTCTATGTGAAAGTTGCAAGTAATGAAATTCAGTGGGAAATTATGTTTGTATATATGGCTAGAATAGTAGGGAAGAGAGAGACCATCTGTCACCTTGATTTTTATGTAATATGTTCATGGGATTCTTATGTGTCTTTGGGCATCAATGGTAGTATGATGAGGAATTTTTTACCCTCGATGATCAAGTTTGAAATCCATGTAAATCTATTTTCTAAGTAATAAAAAGTATTAATTCACAAGAAAAAAGATAATAATTGTTGCACATCAAAGTTAACCATAGTTAACAGGGATGCTATGGTGAACCATGGGCATCATGAATATCATTTTAGCGAAGAAAACTGGAAAATAACCCTAGGACGTAGTCAGACCATAGAACCATATAATAGAACAAAAGATTTCATGATTCATGAACCATATTATTTTTTTGATTTCTATAATAAAATTAAAATACATCATTTTCATTTATTGGGTTAATAGGTATATTTATTTTGGAATAGGGTTTCCAAAGATTTAATTTAAAAATCAATAAAATTATTAGGTGGATGATAGGGATTTAGTATGTCAATAGACATGTCTATTTCGAAATATGATTTCTAAAATTTTAATTTAATTATCAATAATTATTAAGTGAATCGTTGGGATTTAACCTCCATGAAATATTTTTAGTAGTAGTCAAGTGGAGAGGGTCGATATTTATCTCAAAGGTAGCTACGCTCTTTCTAGATTTTTCAATATAATTAAAAAAAGGTCATGTTTCTATTAAGTTTTTATTCATAGGATTGAACTATTATTGCTTATTGATTCTTTAATATGATTTTCTAAATGCTTATATGTTTAACTCATATATTATTCTTTTTGTAATAATAATAATAATAATAATAATAATAATAATAATAATAATAATAATAATAATAATAATGTTTTTTTTTTAGGTTCTATTTCTATAGTTAATTCAAGTTATAAGTATTTTCTTAGTTCGTCATACTGGAAACCAGACCAAAAGTTAAATCCTAGGCTTGAGCTATAATGTAGAAAAATAAATGGAAGGTGCATAGTATGTTTTCCAAAATAGGACCAAAACCTGGGTTACATGACTTGATAGACAAGAAAAATAGTAGACATAAGCCATAAGCCCTCAGGTTGTAGTAAAAGAAATATCTAACTCACATAAACTAGTAAACATGAAGGAGAAAGCAACACTTGATTATTCATGCCCATCTGTTGGAGAAGCTGGTGCCGCTGGAGGAGGCTTGCTTAATCTTGCAAAAGGATGCATTTAATTCTTTGCAGGCATTGGTCCATGATCTCATATAATAGATGTTGTTCCTACATTCATAGCAGAAGTTCATCATGGTTGGTGTTTCTATTGAATAAGACCTTTCCCACATCTCCTTAAACTCCCAATACAACTCCAAGATGAGAAAGCATTTGTTGTGCCTCCCTTTTTCTGAACCGAGGGTCAATATCGAGCTGGATATAGAGTTGAGCACATCCATATAAGATATTTCCTTTTTCTCCTCGACCACCTCCTATTTGATGTCATTAATTTATTGCTGGACTTCTAGAGAAGTGTGTGCTTGATACCTATTTTCCATTGCCTTCACTCTAGCTTTTGCATGTGCATTGTTGAGCTTGTAATGACCTCCGAAGCCTCATTGAGAACATGATAATTGGAAACACATGTGTTGGCTAGGATGGGTCTTAGCGGTGATGCAATAATTCCCAAAAACTATTAACGCGCTAAGGGACGTGAAATATGCAGAGGGGAGTGAAAAACTAAAGGGGGGACTGCCATGAGTTTATGGGTTCAAATTTCCTCATGGGTGTTTACCCCACTATCTACATATATATGATTGTCATCACATAGCTATTGAAAAATAAATATCATATTTAAAAATATAATAATATAAACAATCAACCTTAACTATATATTTTTAGATTTTTAATATTATTTATTTAAAATTTTTAATTTTTTAAAATCATATATTTATTATTTTCACCATTCATCTTTCCAGGAGCAGAAACAATATATTTAATTACATTATTTTAATTTTTCATATAATTCAAAGTTGAAGATGTTATTGCCTTTCAAGAGCTCTCTAGCCTATGCATAAATTTTTTTCCCATATAAATGAAAACTAAAACAACAAATTACTTGTCAAATTTGAAATCAAAATTATTTCTTATTTTTTCAATTGAAGGGTTACACCTTTTTTCTTAATATCTTCTACTTGTCATTATTTTTATGGGGTTATTCTTTATTAATTATTTTTCTTTATACAGTGAAATTAAAAATAAAATAAAAGAATGCTAACAAGTTTTCGCCATATTATGAGAGTTCAAGAAAAGAAATGTTATCATTTTAATACAATAGAATCTTATCATTATGGAGCTTGTGCATGCAAATATCATCTATTGATTGAAATTACATCTTAGTAGTGAGAAATGAAAATCAAAAGCTTTGGTTATAGTGAGTCCCTTTGCTACTAACAAGGATAAACAATTATAATTAGAATCAACTCTCCATCCTCTTGCTAGTAAGATTTACAAATGGTACCTACCAGTCCTCCGTGGTTCCACCTATCTTCTTACTACATACTCCACTTGCTTGTATCTACTATCTACTTAGCTTGTTTGCTTGCATTTATGAACAATAATTGTGTCTTATTTTTTCCTATTTAATATGAAGACATGATAATGGGCACTAAGGGTCAAAATTGATTCATTGTGGGTTTGATTGGGAGTGAATAAATATTATTCAATTTAGACATTCATTTTTGTGGACAAAAAATAATTTTATTTATGTGTTTTTTTGCATATGACGTTCTACATCATAATGCACATGTGCAACAATCATTAGGCCTATAATTCTTATGGCAAAAAATCTTTTAACTATTTCTTTTAGAGAAAATTGTGTTCTTGGAGGTTATAAATAATTGTTCTTTTTCCTTTTTATTGGAGATTGGAACGATATTCATCAAATAATACTATATTTTGATTCTTTTAAAAGACCCAATGCAATTGTTTGAACAATTGGATTGGTGACCCTAAGATTCTTGTATTCTTGTAAGTATTTCTTTTAGAGAAAATTGTGTTCTTGGATGTTATAAATAATTGTTCTTTTTCCTTTTTATTGGAGATTGGAATGATATCCATCAATACTATATTTTGATTCTTTTAAAAAACCCAAGGCACTTGTTTGAACAATTAGATTGGTAACCTTATTTCCAGGAGATGAAAAAGTAAATGGCCTTATTGAATTATGCAAATTATAAATAAATTGTCTAATTGAATTTTCTCTATACTTTTCATATATAGAGTAATACTAGAGAGCCATAGCTGAATAAATGTTCTCTCTATGTGTACATGTTCAAGTGTACTTGGAGATACAATCTAGTTCGTAGACTTGACACAATAAGAATTCAGATGTGTGAGGGGTATATGAAATTTTAAATTAATTTTAATTTTATTGTTTTGTAAGTCAAACAATATTTGTATATTTGTATTATGTAGTAGTTTAATGATTGAGAAAATATGGAAATTCTCATAAGATTGTAAATCCAAGTTATAATTGCTAAACTTCAAGATTTTGGGTGGCCCAAGGGTTTCTGATGGTGCTGAATCCATTTCCACCATCAAAAACATGAATCAAACACTCTTGCTATGAAATTGTTTGAAATTTCTTTTGCTAGATTCCCACCATTTTTAATAGTTCTAGCAAATTTGTTTCTTCAATAGATAAGACTTTTGTGCAACATTTTACTAGAAAACTTGGAAATATCAATACCTAAAATCGCAGTCAAACTGCTACTAACATATGTAACTAAAAAAGGAAAAACATCTATTTAAATGGAGAATCCACCTGAATTATATCAGGAATATTACCTTCGTTTTGGAAGTAGAGAACTCAAATGTGCAAGTTTTTTTTTGGCCATAATTGAGACCTTGTAGATCAACTTCCTCATGGACGTTTGCATTTCACCAATAGGTTTTAGAGCATTTTGCTAAAGCTTTGATAATCTTCCGTTGCTAGTAAAAAAATATTTTTCACTTTTATAAAAAAATAAAAAAAAATAGAGAAGAATTGTTTGTTTTAACTGGTTAATAATGAAAAGAAAATGGGCAAAAAAATAAATAAAAATAAACCTTCACATTGAAATGTAATCCTTGTCATATTGATCCCTTTGGGCAGTCTTAGGTTATTTGAACTTTTTTTTGGGACATCAGTTTGCAATGACAAGAAGCACGTACGTACTTTTAGGGCCACCGTTGAAATCGATGGGCGAAAACAAGATTTCAGAAATACTCCAAGTCGCTAAAGTACCTGTGCGGGCACCTCTGCTGCGGAGATCGGATGGAGAGTAGCACTCGCAGAAAAATAGAAGGTAGTTTCGTTGTTACCATGGTTAAGCGACTCGTGCGTCAGAGGAAAAGGTCTATCGGGTATTTCCGCAATTTCAATGTCTCCGTTGATGGACGTAGTCAAAATCCATTGGACATGAGGCGGTGTATGCGCTAGCGATCGTGAACTATTGTAGCAGCAGCGCCCGGCTAATCTTCATGTTCTTAACTCTTCTTCTGCGAGGAGAAAGGCAGGCAGAGAAATATGTAGATCAGGTCAAACGCCTAATAAGTCCAGTAAGGATACTATAAAAGGGAGACGATTATGCACTGTGATTATCTCGAATTATTCTGCAACTGTATTCGCTTCTGCTGTGTGAAAATACGTAATCCTTTTCTTCACAGGGTTGGCAGGTACTTTTAAGGGGGGTTGCAACATCTCTGAAACAAAACTATGACATGCATTGAAGCCACTTCTTCAAAGTAAAGATCAAACCATTGGCATATCTCCAGTACTCAGTGCAGACCACCCATTTTATCAACGTGATTGCTCAAACAACCACGTCCAATTTTATGAATCCACAGCTGCATTGAAAATCACGGAGGTATCCCGAAATGAAATTTAACATTGCATGTAACGGTAAAATCTGTGCGTCTAAACATTAGATTTCGGTATATGAAGAGAAGGACAATATAGAAATAGAATGGGGAGTCTTCTATCACCCGGAAGAATTTCCCAGACTGTCAAAAATGGTAGGAATTTAGGTAAAAAAACTTCAAATTTTTTTTGTAGAGATAGTGTTTGAATTGTGTTTTTGATGGTGGAAATGGATTCAGAACTATCAAAAATATGTATGAGACCTAAAATTTTGAAGTTTAACAACTATAACTTAGATTTACAAAAATCTTTGTCAGATTTTCTCTAAATATGACAATTTTTTTTTATAACTTTCCTGATATTCCTCCGAATTAGACTACGGCATAGAATTGACCTCCTTCGAATGTTGGGTCGAATTTCCAATTTTCAGGAACCACGTCGTTGGAGACATAGTCTTTCCATCGCTACTTTTGACTTGAAAAGACAGATTCTGACCACTCTAGTAAGATTTAGGGAAAATGCTATTTCCACCACTATAGGATCATTAATGCGCTCTTACATGCGCGAGAGATAGACGTTTATAACTAGATAATAAAAATAAAAACGGCGCGTTACCCCTGAGCGTGTTATAAAAGTCTATCTCCCGCGCATGTAAGAGCGCATTAATGATCCTATAGTGGTGGAAATAGGATTTTCCTTTGATTTAGTGTACTAAGTTCGCCTCCAAGATTCAGTATTAAAGTTGGCCTCCGTCCTATGTCTGCTCGAATTTCCAAATTGCGGTAACCACGTCGTTGGAGACCCACAGTCTTGCCATCGATGTTTTTGACTTCGAAAGATAGATTCTGGCCACTCGAAGAAAATTAGACCTGCCAAATTTGTCCCCATTGTCGTGTCATCGGTTGCCGGCTGTACCCTGTTCGTCATTAAGAATAAAAGATGATGTGTTTAGTCCAATAAAAGACGTTATAAGACCTTGTGATGTTGTGTTTAGTACAATTTCTATATTTAAATAATTTTTGGAAAACAGAAACATTTATAAATGATGTGTTAAACTTTAAATGTTTTAAATTTATTTAAATAATTAAAAATAAATATAGAAAATTTTTGAGATAAATTCTAATGAAAAATGTACTACAAAAGTTCGAGATAAACTACAATTTTATTAATAATAAAAATATTTGAAATATAATATTATTGATGTTTTATATATTTTTATTTTAATATTAATATACAAATATTTTATTTTTCAAACATTTCTCTATTTAATAAATTATTAAAAATAATATTTAATTTTAATTTTAAGGAAATTAAAATTCAAAACGAGTTGTTTTTTGGAAGTTTTTAATTAAAATTTTATTTTTATTATTAATAAATTAATTTTAAGTAATATTTAATTTTAATTTTAATGTTTTTATTAGTATTATTATTAATTAATATTGCTATTAGCGATTTTATTAATTATTATAAATAAATGATTTTAAATGAATTATTAATTAATTTTAATTGACAGTAGTCGTGGAAATGAAGTCTCATCAAACCGGAAGTCCTGGGTTCAAATCTTATGCTATTTGCCCTGATCGGGGTGAGAAATTGGACAGATGAAGGTGTAGTCCTACCAAGCTTACATAAAGAAAAAAAATAATATTTAAAAAATTCCCCAATGGGGGTGATGAACATTGGCTCCAGATGGCGCCGTGGTGGCACACAGCCCTCGATGGGGCTCCACGAGCCCCATGCGAGAATTTATGAAGCTCCGCGGTACATCATACCCACCAACATATCGGATCTTGGCACGATAATTGATATGAAGGTAGGGAGACCTCGGAAGGCTATTCGACGGCTTTGGCTGAAGAGGAGGGAGTGTTTGGTGTGTAGTTTGTCTCGTCTTAATGTTGTCTGGCTGTAGTTTCGGCTAGGGGAAGATGGGCATGGTCTTTGCATTACTTACAACCTGGAGGAGGGAGAAAACCAACAACCAGAATGGCCATGGTATTCGGGGACTTTCTCGGCTCTGCAATAGCATGAAACTCCAAGCCGTCAACCCTTCCATTGGGTGAGTTGGGATAGCTCATGGAACTTGTGCTTTCTCTCGGTTTGATTGTGGGGAAATCTCGGTGGGGGGGACTCTACTATCCATCTTGTCAGTGGTGTCTTGTCAGTCGTGAGCTCTGTGCAAGACCGGCTCCAACGGACTCCCGATCTCTCTTTACGGCTTGTTGTTCTTCTACCATTGGTGTTTCCTTCGTGGGAGGGCAGATAACATTCAGAACAATGCCTCAGACTCGAAAGTGCAGGGGTGGTAAAGGTCTCAGTAACGTCTTTTGTTTACTCCTTTGCAAGTTCAATATATTTTATTTTGGTTCTTTTCTCTGCTTAGGTGGAACACCCTCCTCTTAGGGGTGGCTAGTGGTTTCAACGATGTTCTAATGACCTGTTAGAGGGGACATGCACATCGAGGAGGGGCAGCTCCACGCATGGTAGGGCATCACTAGGAAGAGGAGATAAGCTCCACTACGGAAACTACTAGTAGCTATCATTCGAGAGAGGGTGCGGCTTTGTCACCAACCTGCTCCCCAGGTTAGGTAGAGGCCCCCGCCTCATTGGAGTCTACTGCTGCTCAATCGACCAACATTCAACTCAATATCGATACTCTAAGGGAGTAGAGGTACGATTCTAGAATGAATTGGTAGGTTATATTAATGATCTTCAACAAATGCAGAACGAGATCCTGGACTTAGTGGAAATTCTACGGCGTCACCACAGGCTAACAAATGACTACCTTTGCTCCTTGGAAGTGAGGGTGGCACACATAGACTTCCACATGCATGAACACACTTCTCTCTTTACTGATGGTGCATCCTTTCCTGCAAATTCACCTCCATAATGTGGATTCCTATGATATGTTTTTTTGCCTATTTTGTGCTTTGTACGTACTGGCCTATAAGCAATAACTAGTGACACTGGTTGTCATGGTCTTCCTCTAGGCTACTTGTTCCTTAAAGTTAGGCTTAAACCAAATTCTAAGCCTATGGAGATGTATTTTGTATCTGTTGATTTTCTGATAATATAATGATTGTTTGTTGACCAAAAAAATAAAATAAAAAATATTAATAATTAATAAAATTGAATATGGTCAACCATGGTTGAATCCGGTCAAACATGCTCAAATGTGTTCAAACATGCTCAATCAATGTCAAGCATTGTTTAACATGATCAACCATGTTCAACGATGATATTCCATGGTCAAGCATGCTCTACCATCAACAACCATGGACATAATGGTTAATCAATACATCTACAGTGAACGATGATCAATGATGGTTAATCATGCTTGAATATGGTATACCATGGACTATATCTTTATGGTCAACAATAGTCAACCATTCTCAACCACGATCAGCCATGGTCAATGATAACCACACATAATTAACCGTGGTTGAATTTCATCAACTGTGATCAACCTTGATTAAAATCTTCTTCATCATGATCAATGATGATGGTCAACCATGGACAATCGTGGTCAACCATGGTCAATCATCGTCAACCATGTTTTATAAAATCAAACATGGTCAAACATCGCATTGTCACAAAGATTGTCTCGATATGGAAATCAACCATGGTCAACCATGGTCCAATGTCGCATTGTGACAAAGATTGTCTTGATATGAAAACAAATCATGATCAAGGATGGCCAACCATGGTTCAATGTCACATTGTGACAAGGATTGTCTTAATATGGAATTCAATCATGGTCAACCATGTTTATTTAAGGTTTATAATATTTATTTTATGGTTTCTATACCTTGGGATTATAATATCAATCCCTTGGGTTTATTAAACTAAGGGTTCATATTCGAAGGTTTTAATATTATTCACTTAGGTTGATAGTCCATTGGGTTTTTAGTATTTATCCCGAGGGTTTATTATTCCCTTGGGTTTATAATATCAATCATTGTCAACCATGTTCAATCATGTTTATTTTATTTTAGGATTTATAATATTTATCTTAGGGTTTATATACCTCAGGATTTTAATGTTAATCCCTAGGGTTTATTATTCCCTTTGGTTTATAATATCGATGAGGGTGAACCATGGTCCAATGTTGCATTGTGACAAATATTATCTCAATACAAGAATCAACCATGGTGAACAATGGTCCAATTTTGCATTGTGACAATATTTTGTCGATTTGAAAATCAATCATGGGCAACCATGGTCCAATGTCACATTGTGACAAGAATTACCTCAATATGAAAATCAACCATAGTCAACCACGGTCAACCACGTTTATTTTGGTGTTAATAATCAATAATTGTATTAACCATGGTCAACCATGGTCTAATGTCACATTGTGAAAAGGATTGTCTCAATATGAAAATCAACCATGGTCAACCATGTTTATTTTAGTGTTTATAATATTTAACTTAGGGTTTAGATACCTTGGGTTTATAATATTAATCCCTTGGATTTAATATTATTCAACAATTCTCAACCGTGGCTAATCATATTTTATAAAATCCATCATGGTCAACCATGGTCCAATGTCGCATTGTGATAAAGATTGTATCAATATATAAATCAATCATTTTCTCAACCATGCTCCAACATCCCATTCTGAAAAAGATTGTCTCAATATGATAATCATGGTAAACCATGGTCAACCATGGTTTAATGTCACATTATCACAAAGATTGTGTTTTTTATGAAAATCAACCATGGTCCAACATCATCTTGTGACAAGGATTGTCTCAATCTAAAAATAAACCATGGTCAACCATTGTCCACCATATTTATATTAGTGTTTATAATATTTATCTTAGGGTTTATATACCTTAAATTTGTAATATTAGTCCCTTGGTTTTAATATATTCCCTTGGGTTTATAATCCGTTTGGATTTTAGTATTAATTCCTTAGGTTTATTAATCCATTGGGTTTATAATATCAATCCCTTAGTTTTATTATTCCCTTGGGTCTATAATATCAATCATGGTCAACCATGGTTAATCATATCCAACCATGGTCGAATGTAACATTGTGACAATGATTGTCTCAATACGAAAATCAACCATACTCAACCATAGTCCAATGTTGCTTTGCGATAGAATGTCTTGATATGAAAATCAATCATGGTCAACCATGGTCCAATGTCGCATTGTGATAAGGATTGTCTCAATATGGAAATCAACCAT
Source organism: Pinus tabuliformis (assembly GCA_031772625.1). Classification (NCBI taxonomy): domain Eukaryota; kingdom Viridiplantae; phylum Streptophyta; class Pinopsida; order Pinales; family Pinaceae; genus Pinus; species Pinus tabuliformis. Next base: position 890,502,239 of record CM062806.1, on the reverse strand, counting down.
TCTCAACCATGCTCAACTGTGTTTATTTTACGGTTTATAATATTTATCTTAGAGTTTATATACCTTGGGTTTATAATTTATGTCACATTATGACAAAGATTGTCTCAATATGATAATCATCGCCAACCATTGTAAATCATGCTGAACCTTGGTGAACCATGGTCAACCGTGTTTGATAAGATCAAACATGTTCATCCATGGTCAATCATGGTTAATTATGGTCGAGGGTTGCATTTCCACAAAGATTGTGTTGGTATTAAAATCGCGCATGGTTAAGCATGGTCAACTATGGTCCAACATCACATTGTGACAAGGATTGTATCAATATGAAAATCAACCATTGTTAATGATGTTTATTTTAGTGTTTATAATATTTATCTTAAGGTTTATATATTTTGGGTTTATAATATTTTTCCCTTGGGATTAATATTATTCCCTTGGGGTCATAATCCCTTTATGTTTTAGTATTAATCCCTTTGGTTTATTCCCTTGGGTTTATAATATCAATCATGGTCAATCATGGTCAACCATGGTCAAATGTTGCATTGTGACAATGATTGTCTCAATATGAAAATCAACCATGGTCAACCATAGTCCAACATCGCATTGCAACAAATTGTATCAATATGAAAATCAATCATGACAAAGCATCGTCAAGCATGGTCCAACGTCTCATTATGACAAAGATTCTCTCAATATGGAAATCAACCATTGTCAACCATGTTTATTTTAGGGTTTATAATATTTATATTAGAGTTTATATACCTTGTGTTTATAATTTACGTCACATTGACAAAGATTGTCTCAATATGATAATCATAGTCAACCATGGTCAAACGTTGCATTTTCACAAAGACTGTGTTGATATGAAAATCAACAATGGTTAAGCATGGTCAACCATGGTCGAACGTCACATTTTGACAAGGATTGTCTCAATATGAAAATCAACCATGGTCAACCATTGTCAACGATGTTTATTTTAGTGTTTATAATATTTATCTTAGGCTTTTTATACCTTGGGTTTATAATATTTGTCCCTTGGGTTTTTAGTATTTATCCCTAGAGTTTATTATTCCCTTGGGTTTATAATAACAATCATTGTCAACCATGTTGATTTTATTTAGGGTTTATAATATTTATCTTAGGGTTTATATACCTTAGGGTTTTAGTATTAATCCTTGGGGTTTATTATTCTCTTTAGCTTATAATATTGATCATGGTGAACCATCGTCCAACGTTGCATTGTGAAAAATATTGTCTCAATATGAGAATCAACGATGGTGAACCATGGTCCAATGTCACATTGTGACAAAGATTTTGTCGATTAGAAAATCAGTCATGGTGAACCATGGTCCAATGTCACATTATGACAAGCATTGCCTCAATATGAAAATAAACCATAGTCAACCATGGTCAACCATGTTTATTTAATGTTTATAATCAATAATTGTCTTAACCATGGTCCAATGTCACATTGTGAAAAGGATTGTCTCGATATGAAAATCAACCTTGGTTAACCATGGTCAACCATGTTTATTTTAATGTTTATAATATTTAAATTAGGGTTTAGATACCTTGAGTTTATAATATTAGTCCCTTTGGTTTAATATTATTCAACCATGCTCAACCGTGGTTGTTCATGTTTTATAAAAACAATCATGGTCAATCATGGCCCAACATTGCATTGTGATAAAGATTGTATCTATATGAAAATCAATCATTTTCTCAACCATGCTCCAACATCACATTATGACAAATATTATCTCAATATGATAACCATCGTTAACCATGGTTGAAAGTCCGATTGTCATAAAGATTTTTTGGTATGAAAATCAACCATGGTTAAGCATGGTCAACCATGGTCCAATGTTGCATTGTGACAAGGATTGTCTTAATATGAAAATCAACCATGGTCAACCATTGTCAACCATGTTTATCTTAGTGTTTATAATATTTATCTTAGGGTTTATATACCTTCAGTTTATAATATTAGTCCCTTGGTTTTAATATATTCCCTTGGGTTCATAATCCCTTGGGGTTTTAGTATTAATCCCTTAGGTTTATTACTCCCTTGGGTTTATAATATCAATCCCTTGGGTTTATTATTCCCTTGGGTCTATAATATCAATCATGGTTAACCATGGTTAATCATAGCCAACCATGGTCGAATATCACGTTGTTACAAGGATTGTCTCATACGAAAATCAACCATGATCAACCACAGTCCAATGTCACATTGTGATAGATTGTCTCAATATAAAAACCAAGAATGGTCAACCATGGTCCAACGTCGCATTGTGACAAGGATTGTCTCAATATGGAAATCAACCATGGTTAACCATAGTCAACCATGTTTATTTTAGGGTTTATAATATTTATCTTAGAGTTTATATACCTTGGGTTTATAATTTACGTCGCATTATGACAAAGATTGTCTCAATATGATAATCATCATCAACCATGGTAAATCATGGTCAACCTTGGTGAACCATGGTCAACCATGTTTTATAAAATCAAACATGGTCATCCATGGTCAATCATGGTCAACTATGGTCGAAGGTCACATTGTCACAAAGATTGTGTTGATATGAAAATCAACCATGGTTAAGCATGGTCAAGCATGGTCCAACATTGCATTGTGACAAGGATTGTCTCAATATGAAAATGAACCATTGTCAATGATGTCTTTTTTAGTGTTTATAATATTTATCTTAAGGTTTATATACTTTGGATTTATAATATTTGTCCCTTGGGTTCATAATCCCTTTGTGTTTTAGTATTAATACCTTTGGTTTATTATTCCCTTGCGTTTATGATATCAATGCCCTGGGTTTCTAATATCAATCATAGTCAGCCATGGTCAATAATAGCCAACCATGGTCAACCATGGTCAAATGTTGCATTGTGACAATGATTGTCTCAATATGAAAATCAACCATGGTTAACCATCGTCAACCATGATCCAACATCACATTGTGACAAAGATTGTCTTAATATGGAAATCAAACATGCTTAACCATGGTAAACCATGTTTATTTTAGGGTTTAAAATATTTATCTTAGGATTTATATACCTTGGGTTTATAATTTACATCGCATTGACAAATATTGTCTCAATATGATAATCATTGTCAACCATGGCCAATTATGGTCAACATTGATCAACCATAGTCAACCATGTTTTATAAAACCCAAACATGGTCAATCATGGTTAACCAGAGTCGAAAACTGCATTGTCACAAAGATTGTATCGATATGAAAATCAATGATGGTTAAGCATGGTCAACCATGCTTGAATGTCACATTTTGACAAATATTGTCTCAATATGAAAATGAACCATGTTCAACCACTGTCAACGATGTTTATTTTAGTGTTTATAATATTTATAGTAGGCTCTTTATACCTTCGGTTTATAATGTTTGTCCCTTAGATTTAATATTATTCCCTTCAGTTCATAATCCCTTGGGGTTTTGATATTAATCTCTTGGGTTTATAAGATCAATCCCTTGGGTTAATTATTCTGTTGGGTTTATAATATCAATCATGGTCAACCATGGTCAATCATAGCCAACCATTGTCAACCATGATTGAATGTCACATTGTGATTAATATTGTCTCAATATGAATATCAACCATGGTCAACCATGGTCCAACATTGCATTATAACAGAGATTGTCTTGATATGAACATCAATAATGGTGTAGCATGGTCAACCATGGTCCAACGTCGCATTGTGGCAAGGGTTGTCTCAACCATGGTCAACCATTTTTATTTTAGGGTTTATATATCCTGGGTTTATAATATTTATCCCTAGGGTTTATTAGTCCCTTGGGTTTATAATATCAATCCCTTGGGTATATATTATTCATATGGTTTATAATATTAATATTTGGGTTTAATATAAATCCATTGGGTTTATAATCATGGTCAACCTCGGTCCAACGTCACATTATGATAAAGATTTTCTCAATATGGAAATCAACCATGTTCCAAGGTCACATTGTTACAAATACTATCTGCATATTCAAATCCATAATGGTCACCCATGGTTCAATGTTGCATTGTGAAAAAGATTGTCTCAATATGAGAGTCAATCATGGTCAACCATGATTGTTTTAGCGTTTATAATATTTATCTTAGGGCTTTTATACCTTGAGTTTATAATATTGATCCCTTGTGTTTAATATCATTTCCTTGGGTTTATAGTATAAATCCCTTGAGTTTATTAATTTAAGGGTTCATATTCGTTGAGTATAATGTTATTTATAAGATTTTTAATATTAGTCATTGGGTTAAATATAAATCCTCAAGTTTAATTAATTAATAATAATTACTATAAATTATTAAAAAATAATATTTATATTAATTTTTTATTATAAAACGTTATTAATTAATTATTAAAAAATAATATTTATATTAATTATTTTTACTATAAAACATTATAAATTAATTAGTTAATGTAAAATAATAATAATAATTAGTTATTTATATTTATAAAACATTATTAATAAATAATACTAATAATGATAATTAAATTTATATATTTACGCCGTAAGGCGTTCCCTCTGAGAAAGACATCCCTAAAATGTGACGTGTGCGATCTTGAGCCATTGATTCTGTGTTAGACAATTGGGGTGTTTTCAGCCATTGGTTTAATCTTTTTTTCATGGAAAAATATTTTTTTCCCACCTGCTGGAAGACAGAGAGGGAGGATCTGGCAATGGGGCATGAAAGGCCAAGAGGCAATGGGGCATGAAAGGCCAGGCCTCCTAGGAATGAGACTCTTCGCAATGACTGAACCGACGAAACGTGTCTTTCTTCCCTACATGAGGGCTGCGTAGCCTTGTGCTATGAAACAATTGCAAACCCTCCCTGAATGCACCTAGATCGGAGCCTGAAAGATTTGCCTGGGTACCCTTTTCGTCTTCTCCGCTCTTGCTTCCCTATTGCAAGAGCTTGAAATGGTTTTTTCGATGTCCTCCAATGCAGATCCGATTATGTCCTCAGCCGCTCCTAGAGCACAACGCCTCTTTCAACCTGTGCCTGACTCAAGATTCGTATGGGCGGGCATTAAATCTGCAGGGTTGGTTGGAGGGAGCTCATCGGGAAGCTCGTGTAATCGGTCTATATGGTAAAGGGGGTGTGGGTAAGACATCCTTGCTCAAAATCATCTACAATACCTACAGGTCAGTCATTTCTTTGATCTCATCATTCGGTTACAGTTCGTGGGAACTTTGAAATTGAAAAGTTGCAGGCTTCCATTGCGGAGGCTTTGAATATAAGATGGAGGAAAATTATAATCCTGAGACAAAAAAGATGAAATTGAGTGCATCTCTAGACAAAAAGAAATTTCTTCTTATATTGGACAACATTGGGAAGGAAATAGATCTTAGTGAAGTCGGCGTCAGAATTGGGGATAATACTGGTAGCAAACTCTTAGTCTCCAGCTGCAGTACACAAGTGATTGAAAAGATGGGAGTAAAGGATTACTCCCTGGAGATAGAACCCTTGTCCTCAGATGAAGGCTGAGACTTATTTAGAAAAGGAGCTTTTGAAAATGGACCTGAGAATGGTATTGTAGAGGTGAGAGCGAGAGAAATTGCCTCGGATTGCAGAGGCTTGCCGTTGGCCATAAATGCAGTTGCTGGAGCGATGACGTTTAAAAGGAATGAGTATGAGTGGAGCCATGCTTTAAATTCGATGAGAAAGAGGGATGCTTCCATCCCAACAAATCTCAGGGCCATTGACGTAGAGCTTTATCAGGTGTTAAAATGGACTTGCAATGAATTGTCAGAATTCCATCTAAAGAATTTTTTTTCTAAATTGTGCAGCATTTCTGGAAGATGAAGAAATTCCTGTGGAGACGCTGGTGCAGATGTGGGACGCGGAAAGCTTCCTCAACAAGCCAGGGACACCTTATTTTATGATGCTTGGCAGCAATGCATTGATGAACTGGTAAGAAGGTGCTTGGTGGAGCGTGTGGAGTATATTGTTGATGATGACTATCACAATGTCGAGTATTTAAAGATTCATGAAGCTTTTCGTGACATGGAAATTGACATAGCCAAAAGGAGGGAACATGCTTATTTGCAGCAGGTCAACAGTTGCAGAGCTTTCCGACTGACAAAGTTTCCAGGGATTGCAGACGAATATCGGTGGGCTATAATGCTATTCGTGATCTGCCAAATGATTTGAGATGTTCAGAACTGAGGAGTTTGGTTTTAGCCTCCAATATTCGTTTGGAAAAGATTCCAGAAGAATTGTTCAACAATACCCCGTCTCTTTAGGTTTTGGATTTGTCATTCACTCCAATTAAAGGATTGCCAACCTTGAAGCAACTTCAATAGCTTCAATTTCTCAACTTGTCTAACTGCTCCAAGCTTGCTGATTTTCCTGACAGCCTCTGTAGTATCCTGTCACTTAAAGGTTTGGATTTGTCATACACTCCAATAAAATCATTGCTTGAGAACTTTTGTAATCTATCTAGTCTTCAAGTTTGAATCTTAATTCTTGAATGTTACATTCCTTAACTCGCCATTCTGGAACATACATCCAGTCTATTGCAGGTTGGTAATTAATAAAAAAAAATTCGAGTGCGAGAGTTAAACAAGTTTTGTGTTGATTTGTATTTGTTTGCAATAAGAATACATTGGAATAGATGTTGTTCTTATTCACAACATTTCTCCTACATACTGTCCTGCAGGAATGTGGTAATAAAACACGTGACCATATTGGCTCCCCTTGATGCCCCTAACACAGATCGGATTGATCCAGGTAGTTTTCGCTGCTAAGAAAGTTTTATTAGTGGTTCTGTTTGCATGCTTTGATGAACTCACTCCTAGTTCTATCTCATTTTCTAGATACTTTCTTTTTGTCCAATTATCATGAATGTTGTTTAGAATGTTGCCTAGGGCTAAATTGCTGCCTAACATAAATGATGTGAAAAGTACAAATAATGTGGATTCAATCAAGGGATGAACTATAGAATTTCTGTTTATCAACTTAAGTTTTGGTGATTTCTCCCACCTAATTTCTAGTATGTTATGTATTGTTATGATCTTGCTCTATTTGGTGAATTTATGGGGTGCATCATTGTGAATATACTTGATAGCTAATGGAAACATATGAATCCAAATAATAGATAGCCCATGACAGCATGTCGTGATATCAATTTTAAGTTTCTCAAGCTGGGAAACAACTTACAGTTCAGATCTTTCTCTCTTTGCCAAAGAATGATTGGTTTTGAGGAAATTTATCTAAATATTTCTTAAATTACGGGGAATGTCAAGAAAAAGAGTAATGAAAACCAATCAAAGCTTCTCTTTGAAGATTGCAACTCTTCCCATAGATCGCTTTTTCAAAATGCTCTATGTTTTTTCTACTGAAATGGATGTCGTTGATACTACCTTGGTAACTATCTCTTTATATCGATTCCTCGTTGAAACTGCTTTGGGAACTGTGCTTTATTTGTTTTCTAGATCTCTGATTTTTCCCGTGTATATCTAAAAAAAAATGAAATTTACATTCTTGTTAAATGCATTGACAGAATCAGAGACCTTATGGCTGTGATGATAGTTTATATTAGCAGTTTCAGACAATATTTTGGGTAGCTAAAGACCCTCGTAATGACGGGCTACAATTTGATTTCAAATGAACATTAGGGTACATACGCGGCTGTGTCATGATTCTCTACAATTTGGTTTGAGTCTTCACTTCTGAAGACATTTTAGAAGGTAGGTTCTATCCCTCTCTTCCAGGATTTGAAATAAACTAGGACTTCTCTTGTTCATTTATTCGAATGCTCTACGATTGACAACATGGACTTAGCAATAACAATGGTAGATGAAGATCTATTAATCGTTATGAGAGAACCTTACTTGATGGAGGATTTTGAATTTTCACATTTCTCTGAAGGCCATCGGAGCTTTCGTTCATGACTGAGATTAACAAATGCTATTTATCCTTAGGTTTCAGGGGTCATCCTTATCATGATTGTAGATTTGGGTCATCAGAGGGCCTAGACACAAAGCCAAACTGAGCTTTCATTCACAACTGAGAATAACAAATGTTATTTATCCTTAGGTTTCAGGGGTCATCCTTATCGTGATTGTAGATTCGGGTCATTGGTGCCCTGCGATGACCCCAAGCTAAAATGGCGTTATAGTCGGGGAGTTTGAAGTAGGATAAGTAAAGGATTCTACTGTCATGTTTAAAGCTTAGTAAAGTTTGGTGTACACACAGTCGAACATTAATCGATTGACAATTGGATAGTAAGAAGAGGCTGCAAATCTGACAAGTACCCTTTGTTTATTGAAAACCTGCCATAAGTCTGGTCAAAATAACCTCAATTTGGATAGTTGCAAATATAAAGAAGCATATACTAGGACCATAAGAATGCCACGTTAGTACTGGACATATGCTCTGACGCTTCTTTCCTCTGATATTCTCTAAACAATGGACCATCATGAGCATTGCTATAGTATGCATCAGGTTATCATGAGCTCGAAGTTAATTTTGCATTTTTTTTGTATATTATCCATAAATTTATGTGGCTATCTAACATCCTACATATTCTCAAATAGTAATTCTGCTTTTGGGGTATTAACTCTTGACCTCACTAACTTTAAGTAATCAACTGAAGTTTAACTTTTACCAGAAACTTTCAGTTTTATCTCCAAGGCAAAATCTCTGAGATACGTCAGACACTTCTTCCTTGTATCCATTCCACTAAAAGTTTCCTGAATGTAGTTGATGTTTTCATCTCCCGTGAGAAGAATCTTCTGTTGAATGATGTATCTTGCGTCAAGGTTTTTGCAAGTGATATTTCTCCAATTCAATGACCTCTCTTTCATAACCTGAATGAATATGGAATCATCCTTATCAATCATGGTGTAAACATCTTCTAATGAATCTGACTAGTGATGTCATTATTTGACTTCCTTGACATGTAAACATTGCTAAGGTCACCTTAACCCTGTTATGGTTTTCTTGTTCTTTTCTATTTCAATGATTTACTTGCCCTTAATCACTTGATTTCTTTGTGCCAATTGGGTTTTATGTGCTTTGCAAGAATCGAATTCTTCTTTTTCATTAGATGATGTGGAATTAGATATTTCATGGCAAGTTTTTGGACTTATCAAATCTGAAAGTTAAGAGTATGGAAACACTGACTTGCTCTTGCGGCTCAACGGAGGACATAGAAAGTAGGATGCATAGTTGGGGTCACCAATTTGGATTCGTCTCTCTTAGGAGCCTCCATGTCTAACACCAAAGTAAGCCTAATGACAAGATAGAGTTTGATGGTTATTAGTTAGGAGGATGACCATCAATAATTTTCACCATATTCTCATTCCTAGGGCTAGAAGTGAAAAGGTATCACCTTATTCCTTTTTGTCTTGTGAAGTAAATATTTCTATTGCCTGATAGCATAGGGTTACATTTTAGTGTTGATACAGTCTTCCATTGGACAGGCCCAACCAGATACAAAATTTCAGTCTTTTCAAAAGAGTTTTAGTCCAAAAACTAGCCCTGTTGACTATATCTAGAAGTCTACAAAATGTAACTGGGCCTCTAGGGCCTGTAAGGAACTAAAAAAAACAAAAATTTTGCATGAGGATAAACAAACTAATTGAGAAAACCATCATGAGGAGTGATCAGATTCAGTGGCTTCTACTTCTATGGGCTACTTATTGCTGCCTAGAGAGCAACTTGGTTTTGGAGGGATGACCATGTGCCTTTCAATGTGTCAAAGCCTTCGATCTATTGCTGCCAATTGTCTTTGCATACGATCCAAGGAGAGAAGCTGCCTGGAGAGCAACCTGGTTCTAGAGGGATGCCCATGTGCCTTTCAATTTGTCCAAGCCTCTGAACCATAAACACTAATTGTCTTTGCATACGATCCAGGGAGAGAAGCATGTCCTCTCTGGTTGCATTTTTTCAAGGAGAACCCTACCAAGGAAAAATTTCAGGTGCCAGTGGATGTCCACAATGTACATATATTGGTTGTATCTTCCCCGAGTATGACCAATGTTGGTCATCCACTATGCAACCAAAACTTCGGAATCAGTGAGGGTGCACTGCTCATCTACCAACTCTCGTTTCAGCTAAATCAATTCATCTTGAATTGGCTGTAGTGTAAGTTCCCTAAACCTGGCTTCTGAGCTTTCTACTCTCGTTTGGGCATTGGCGAAGCCACGCTCCTGGTAATGAGTCGCTCCTCAGCGGACTGAGCACGTTGATGCATCATGTCTTGCTGCTCAAACAGAGTAGGGGATTCCGCTGGAATGGAAAGTGTTTTTGACTCGAGGTTGGACCTCCCAGAGTGTCTTGGGATGGGCTGTGAAGATCCAAGGATGATCGTCATTGGCTTGGGTGGGGGGTGAAGGGGAGCTAATAGGCCCATATCTGGGGGCAAGCCTTGTGCTACTACTAACCCCTTGACTAAAAACTACAGACCACTCAAAAACGACCACAGTGAGAATTTAAAAAAAAATCCCGTAAAGAAAAGACCCTAGACCTGCAAAATGTGGCACGAACACATTCCATCATTGGAAGAGAGTGAAATTTGGAATGAGTGCTCCTACTGGCATGGCTAATTCCATCCCCTTCCTCACTGAGATTCAGGAAAGCCTAACAATGGACTAGGAGGTCACCAGGAAACCACTGAGGCAGGCCAGAGGTCTCAGCCTAAACGTTTGACTCCACTGCCAATGTGTGCATTATCCCAAAATAGCCACAAGACACAGAACCATAACAACATAATCCCGAATTCACTCTCCACAACAACTAAAAGACAATGAAATTGCAAGAGCCAAGGACGAGCATTTTCTTGATAAACATCCTGAGACTTGAGAACTGTCCAGAGGCTTTCCAATATACAATGCATAATAAAAGCTTGGAGCAAAATGCCTAAGCTAAGTGCCTTTGCCTACCCTTGAATAAATGTCGAATTGATGGGGTAGAGCAAAATGACAAAGCTCTTGATTGAGCTGAAATCCATCAAAAATACAAAATCAGGTTGGATTGTGCTATGTCTCATTGAGCAGTGGATGGTGTAATGAGGGAGGAGCTTCATGTATGTGTTGAAACTCCCGTGCTTGTTCCATGTACCTTTCAATACTCTAGAGGGGTGTGCTCCCACGTCCCCTGGGTGTGTTGATTGGTCGGATGGGGGCATCCCGTCCCCCACCCTCTCATGCTTCTGGCATCCCATTTAGGGAGTACTACCTTATTCCTTTAAGGTAGTCGTGTATCATATTTTGTCCCAATAAAATTTTATTGTTAAATAAACATATGTTTGAAGTCTATTTTGCAAGTGCATTACTAATTAATAAATGATCATAGTTCCAAACTTACATGCATCAACTGGGAAATGGTGTGCAACTCCATTTTAACAATAATCAATCTCTTGCATTTACACTATATAACCATGCCTTACCTTTCACTATCGAAGGATGGCTTGTCCAACCTATTAGATTATGTGGCCAATACTTTTCATTAACATTACATTTGTTTCTTAATTTTTTTTTAGATCTTCATTTCAAAAATATAATTTAATGTTATCACTTGAATGTGATGCATTAATCCTATAATTGCTTTTTGATAGGATAAGTCTCACCACGAAATTATGCTTTTTTTCAGGTGATATGGTTGTCTCACTAATATTTTAATAATTTAATATATATATATATATATATTGTCAAAATGGTGTCTTCTTAAATATAAAAAGGGTGAGTGATACTTAAATATTTCCTTTCCTTTTCATTCGATGTGTTTTGGTAGGATAAGTCTCATCACAGAACTATGTTTTTTCAGTTGATATGATTGTCTCACTAATATTTCAATAAATATTTTCTTAATACCTTTTTGTGGTCAAATAGTGTGTTCATAAATATAAGAAGGTTGAGTGATACTTAAATATTTCCTTCCCTTTTCATTTGATGCTTGAAATCAAACTTGTCTTGCACACTATTTAACCACCTTATATAGATGGTGCACTTGAGAAATACAACTTGTATTCACTTTCTAATGGTCTGCATAAAATTCTTAAGTCATTGTCTTCTAATTTCTCTAAATATCAACTACGTGTCATAGACTAATGGAAAAATTACTTAATCCTTTTTATCATATAAAAAAAAATTCAAACACACTTTTAATCTTTCATCCAAGAAAAATATTTAGTGAGAAAGGGTTATCTACCACTTTTTTCATAGAGTCCTCTGCTATTATTAAACAAGGGTAGCTACAAAGTAGCAAGTACCTATTTAAAGTTCTTAAATTTTTGAGTTGCGAGAATTCAAATTGCTAGAATTTAAGTTGTGAGAATTTAGTGTAATATTGGTTTTTTGTAAGAGAATTGTTCAAAGTTGCTAGAGTTTTAAGTTGTGAAAATTTTGTGTGGTTTTGGGTTTTCCATGTTATTAAATTTTGTCAAAAGGAATTAAATTTAAATTTGTGAGAATTATGTGTCGTATTGGGTTTTTGTGTTTTTCAATTTTGTAAATATGAAAAGAAATACTAGGTATATTAGTGATCAAGAAAGGTTGTAATATCACAGACATTGAGTCTAGCAGCCACAAGGAACCTTCCATATTGTCTTTCTTTATGTGAACCTTCCATATAGGCATATTATGTGCAACAAATTTCAGAGCAATTTCACTCATGCATAGGGGTGAGACACTATATTTCCATAGTCGTTGTTACAGAGGTCATGGGGAGATGTTATTACTTTAATTTCTTTAAAAACTATGTTGAGTAGCCTTCCAAGTTGCTAAGTAGATTCACAAGTGGTTTATGTTGTAAAACATTTGTGGAAGATCTTATTAATTTAATTTCTTTAAAAACTATGTTGAGTAGCCTTCCAAGTTGCTAAGCAAATTCACAAGTGGTTTATGATATAAAACCTGATTTCAAATGAAGAGCAACCCATCCCAAAGATACTTGTTCAAATCCTCAATGTAGCTTGTGTCAAACTCTTATACTTGTTTCCATCTTCCAAATGGCTATTTGATTATTTAATTCCAAACAAAAGTATCTTATGAACTGCAATGTCCATCTTCACAAAAGCACATACAGTAAATCATAGTTGTAGGTTATGATATCTTTACTGTGTGCATATGGATGCCTAAGTATTTTCAGTTGAAAAGCAAATCTATATACTAATTCTCCATGGCTTAACAAAGATGTTTCTTCAAATGTATCTAGCTTAGGGAAACCTAGTATTTGAAAACTACTTAACTAAAATCTTTCCCTCGCCTCTGGTGAAACTATCATTGAAATTTGTTGTTCAATACTGGAAAACTAAGAGGCATTGCTTGGTTATTTAAACCACAAGGAGAACTGACACATATGGTGGAAATGTGAATCAAAGTGGAAGAATGATACACTGCCTTGCAAATGCTTTCAGCTTTAACTACTTGTGTGCTGATTAATCCTTTAAAGTTTCTTTAGTTTTTTAGCTGAGAGTTCATGTTTGCTCTGTTTTACCAATTTTTTTAGCTTTGGGCTTTTGAAAAGTTGCACCTCAGGATCTAGCTTTGGGCTTTGTTACTGATTTCTGTAAGGAGATGCTAACTTTTGTCACCTGTTACAACCAAGATCTACCTCTAAGCCACGGGCCAAAGCGGCCCATCATTTTCTTTTCTACGTTAATATAAGCTGGGGTTTTGATGATTGTAATAACTTTTGTTTCTCTTCTGTTGGACATTTTGTGCAGGATTTCAAATGGTGTATATAAATAAAAAGATGTAGAAAGTGACAGTCACGGGATATGTGAAATCGAACAAGGTACTGAAGAAAGTGAAACGCACTGGGAAGTGTGCAGAACTGTGGCCATACGTGCCATACAGCTCGGTTACCCAACCTTTCTCTACTCAGAATTATGACAAGAAATCCCCTGCTAGGTTTGTGAGGAAAGAGAACTTCAACACCAGTTCTGTCTCCAACAGCCAAGATGATCAGTACGTTACTAACATGATTAGTGAAGAATTTATGCTATTCTCTTGTAATCTATAGGCCCCCAAAGCTCCTCAAAGATGAGAATATTTGCAGGATGTTAATATTGTTGTAAGTTTGAAGTAGATGTGGAATGACTAACTTTTGTGCTGCTTCTCATCTTCAACAACAAGAGTTTCTGTGGTGAATGAAGGGCTTACATCCTGTAAGTAGAATCCATGTCCTGCCTTGTGAAGCAGCGCTCCACTGTGATAGCGATCTTTGTAATGTTTCTGGTAAATCCTTTAGAATGCTATTTCATTCTGTAATATGATGGGATTCACTCTACAAAGTCCATGTCATGCCTTGTGAATCAGCTCTCCACTTATGTGTATTTTCTCTGTAATGACCCTAGTAAATCCTATAGAATGAGATTTCATTCTGTAATATGATGGGATTTCACTCTACAAGATTGGTTTCAGTTTTACTTGTATTATGGTATATGAAATTTATCAGTTTTACTTGTAATAGGATGGGATTTCATTCTGTAATATGATGGGATTTCCCTCTGCAATATTAGCTACTAAATTTTACTTGTATGGAAAGATTACTACTTTCTTTGTTCAATATTTTATTTTAATTTTATTCATTTCAGTCTATTATATTATATTTTATTATAATTTTTTTCATTTTAGCCTATGATATTTTATGATATTTTATTCAATTCTATCACATTGTTTTTCGAAATTATAAAAGTAAAGGCGGCTTCCTGTTTTTTGAAGTTAGAAATTATAAAATCAAGGCAGCTTCCCTTTTCCGTCATTAAAAGTATCTTTTGATGCAGAATAAATATACCATTTTTAAATATTTAAAATTCAGAAATATTATTTAAATGCTCGATTATCACCAATCTTCTTGGCTTTAAACTTTTATATGGCCACAAGTGTCATCCAACTCATGGATCCACATTAATAAAGTGGATATAGTTAAGACAGGTATATGGTATATGATTTCATATTGATAAAGTATTTCCAGTTATGATAAAGTAAATTTAATTGGAACAACTTTTACTTTGGGATTTTATATTTTTTAATCCTTTATCACATAATATCATAATTATAATTATGAAAAATTAATTCAATTTCAACCTTTACTTTCTCACCCACCACATACGTCCAAAATGATTATATATTTTCAATCTCAACCTCTCCTTAGCAACTTTTTTCATATGTCCAAAACTGTTCATCAACTTTTTGCATAGGTCAAAAAAGGTTTGAGATGATCAAATCAATTTCATCTTTCTTTCAAAGTTCTGCTTATTTTTAAAATGCCTTTACTATTAAGATGTCCAATTGTCAATTTGCAGATTGGGTTGTTTTGGTCATTCCTATGACTCTTTATATTTTATCATTTCAATTATATTATTATTATCATTATTAATTTTTAAGTAAAAATAGTTAAAAAAAATTAATTATACATCACAAATTTAATTGTATTTTGTTAAACAAAAAAGGTTTGTATTTAATTGTAAATTTGCAGATTGGGTTGTTTTGGTCATTCCTATGAATCTTTATATTTTATCATTTCAATTATATTATTATTAATTATTATTTTAATTATATTATTATTATTAATATTAATTTTTAAATAAAAATAGTTAAAAAATTAATTATACATCACACTCCTGCAAATCTATTTGTTTGTTTTGATCCCTTTTACAACAAAGGTCATGTATGTGTTAATCTAACCTCCACTTCCCTCAATCTTGGGAGATATTAATGTGTGCACTCTCACTTCATGAATATGAACTCTAGTAATTAAATTACATCCATATCCTTGAGAGCTTGTGTTATTCATGTTGATGTAATTAGATGTATCCTTAAACCTATTTATTTAAGGAGAAGCACCATTAGGAAATTTTAGGAAGCTTCTCTCAAGAGTAGTAAGTTCCCACAAATTCGTTTTTGTATTATTTTCGAATAAGAATTGATGTTTATCTTCTTTTTTAATTTAGTGACCTTATCTTCTTTAGCACATCTCTAAACATACTTAACTACTCTCTAAAATATCTTAATATGTTGTTAACAGGAAATCTATATAGGATTCTTTATAAAAGTTGTTACTACACTTTTCCCAAGCTACCTTATCCTGTTCATTAGCAAGCATCTCTTTTGTAACATTGAGTCATTTGTGGACATTAAAAGCATTTTCCTCTATCTTTCTTTCTTTGATATTAAGTTTTTTCTACTGATTGGAGATCATATTACATGATGCATGATTAACAAATGCTTCTTATTTGTACGAAAAATACGCTGGAGATATAAAAGACTTAAGACACATGATAAATGAAAAGTTTGGTTTTGTTTATCTAGATCACAATATCATGCATATGAAAATTATTTCACCATTTGAAAAACTTATTATTTCTTTATCCACTCACTATATGAGTTCCATTGGGAATGTAGAGCCTTAAAGCAATAATATATTAGTGCAATTTTCAAAATTTCATATAATCTACTAATTATCAGCACTAAACTCTTTATAAATGAAGTTGAAACACTAAAAAACGGTGCTTGCCTTTTAATTTAAAAGAGAATTATCATGGTAAACTGGTATAAGAATATTAGTAGAAAAAATCACCTAGTCATAAGCGTAAATATTGGCAAAGGCTAATTCTTCATGTGGCATAATCAATTAACCATGTGATCTTGCTACATGATGCAAAAAAAATGACCCATGGATCCTAATACTTTTTAGGGTTCTTTTTCAATTCAATAGACTTTTCTTCTTCTTCTTCCTGAGATGGTAAAGATAATGACTCAAGAATGACTCTAAGCTTACTAGATAACCAAATTCTCAGCATACCTTGCAATTTCCACACTAGCCACTTACAGATTTTCAATCAATGTTTAGATAATAAATAATGGACGGGCATAGAAAAACATTAACATTAACACCAAAAATAATAATAATCACATGAACCTACCGAGAAAGTGGAAACACATAAGATATCATCTTCACATTGGATACTTTGGAGAAAGGCAATCTTGAGTACCATGATCAAATAAAGAAACACGGAAACACATAAGATATCATCTTCACATTGGATACTTTGGAGAAAGGCAATCTTGAGTACCACGATCAAATAAAGAAACACCAGACTACGGGAGAAGTGAGTGTTAATTTTTAAAATTTTGATATAAACATTGGTTTTCAAGAGAGATTGCAATTAACAATGTACAAATTACTGAATAAATAATTACCAATTAAACTTTTAAGTCACGTTTTAAAGGTGCAATTAAGTTGAGCTTTCATCTTGTCATTCAATTGATGGACACTGAATATTAAATATAACATAAATATATAGGAGTAGCATGTGAGTGTCAGTTTTATAAAGAAGATTCTTTTTATTATTAATAAAAATATAGATAGTCAGTTTCATTTTAAAGGGTTATAAATATGAGTTATAAATACAAGACTTAAAAGGTTGTAAATATTTAAAGGGTTGTAAATGTGAGTTATTAATTGTTTTTACTCAAAACCTGATAAATAGCAACTTAGCAATTTCTTTTTAATTGAGTGACTCAAATTCATGTTTCTTTAGGTTGAAGGTAAATCCACTAAAGTGGAAAAAATTGTGATGCCAATAATTAGAGGGATTGTCATCATGGGGTGATAAGAAATTTAATATTCCAAGAAGAGGAGGTAGTAGTAGATTCTAAATAAATTAGAAATGCAACAACATAAATGTTTGCAATGAATTTAGAGAGATCCACCTTGTTGAATAATGCACACACTACATGGATGATGGATTTCCGCACTTTATGCCTTACAGCGTTTTCTTTGCAACATCTGGTGCAAATGCTAGTTATATTTATATTAATTTTTTGTTTAATAAATTTAATAAAAAATAATATTATTATTAATAAGAGTAATATTAATTTATATACTTTAATATATATCAACTATATTTACTTATAGATGAAATATATTTAATATAAATATATTTAATATAAATGTGACTGTGCTAATTTAATTAGTAATGTAAATATGATTATGCTAGTTTAATTGTTTTCAAGAAAAAATCGATATTTATTTTTATACGTTCCAAATACAAATATACAAATATAAGGGTCTGGTATGATTATTTGGAAAAGTAAAAGCCTATGATTATTAGGTAATTTCAAAACTTAGAAGATTCAGTTAAATGTTTGTCAGGTTTTTACGTTGATTATTCGAAGGTTGATGCCAATGCAGGCTTCCTTTACCTTTTTTCAAAAATTATTATAAATATAACATCATCCATTTTGTTATATATTTCAAATGCAAATATAGGGATGTGGTATCATTATTTGGTAAGGCTAAAATGTGGAAGATTTAGTTTAATTTATTTCAATATTGATGACAATATTTTATTTGATTAAATATAAAATAATAAAAATTTTATATGTTACGAATATAATTACCTTAATTATTTCAACATTGTTTTTTTTATTTGATTAAATATAAATGGAAAAAAATATATATATGGAATTTAATTATCTTGATTCTTGATTATTTATTATTTTAAAATTGATAATAATATAATGTTTTTATCATTTTTAATTATTTCAATATTACCAGACATATATGATTTATTTTTATATATTATATATATAAATATAAAAATAAATACAAATAATCTGATATGATTATTAGATAAAATAAAAATGTAAAAGATTTATAAAAAGCGCTATATGATTATTAGATATAATCAAAACATAGAAGTTTTAAATTAAACAAAGAAAAATTGAATTGAAGTTTGTAAGTTTTTAACCTAAATTATTCCAATGGTGATGCCAATGCATTACTTCCTTTACCTTGATTTTCCACAACAATGATGACGTAGCAGGTCATAGCAGTGAGCTTCTTCGTCAACAAATAAGTGATTTTAATAATAAAATAATATGACTTTGGTTGAAATTATATTATTTTTTAAATTTAAATTATATTTTTAATATAAAAATAAATTAATATAAAAAATTATTATTTAATTAAAAATGTTTTCCTAAAATTGTTAAATATTTGAATTAATGTAAAAAATAATTTAATAGTGAATTGTTTTCGGATTTCTTGTATAATATTTTTTTTTCTCTTCGATGCTTTGAATCATCATATATGACTTATCATTCAGATGTATATTTAATATTAAAAAAATATTATTTAATTATTATTATTATTTTTAAATTATTAAATATTTAAATTATATAAATTTAATTATTTGAAATTATAGTTTTTATTTTTAAGTTAAATTTTAATTAGATTTGCAATTAATCAGATTTCCAATTTAGTGTTTTTCGTCAATTTTTTTTTTTTTTTTTGTAAATTGTAGATTATTTTATATGTTATAACAAGGAAGCTTAAAACTCTTAAATAGGAAGTAGCACACAAGTAAGAAGCTTAAAATTTTTAGAGAAGAAAGAACACACATAAGGAGCAATATAATTAAACTATCATACCCTAAAGTAGGGGAAGGGAACATCGGAGATGAAGAGGTTAAACTATTATTATGGTTAAATTTTGATTATATATAAATGTATTGAATGAACGATTAACAATTCATTTAAAACAAGTGTTGCATACAAGTTTAGTGTCTTCCACTCGAGTTAGAAATTTAGATGTGAAGTGAATAAATTAAATTCTTGCTTAGGCACCAAGAGTTGCATAAATTTTGGTGGACCTAGTAACTACTAGTAAATCTACGCATTCACAATTTTACTCCAACATAAGTGTGGAGAAAACCATAAATAATGGTGGGAAGTAGCTTCTAGTAAGTATATTTATTATTATGGGATAAAATATGTGAGGCAGTTATCCATATGACATTATATTGTGGAAAGGTTGCAATAACACTTTCAAGTTATGGTCCAATAAAATATTTGAAAAATATTGTTTTTTCATAATATTGAAATATATATATTTATTTTTCAAAGTTAAACATTATAAATTGTATTGGTCAACATTAGACTAATAGTGGGCAATGGGAAATTGATCGCTAAAGTCCTGCTTTCACATTGATCGCTAAAATCCTGCTTTGACAGGGACTAGAGAACTAATGTCTGTCATGTGATAAAATGCGGTTATGTCATCAACTATGGAATTGGGATTTGAGCAAATATCCACTATAGATATAGCTAGTTGTTCAAACCCTAAATCAAAATTAAAATTTTTTCTTAAAGCATGGATAAATAGTTATGAAAACTAATAACAATATGTATTTGGAAAGATAAACTATACAACTAGTTGTGGAAAATCTAAATCAAGTATATAGTTTTTTCTTAAAACATTGATCAATAGTTTAAATAATTGTGCAAATTAATAACAATGTGTGCTTATAAGACACTTGGAATACTCAATATCAATCTAATGATTTCCTCTTGTTTCATTTACATTAGATTTTAACTAACAAAATCATCATAAGTATCATATCCTAACTTTTTAAATAAAAATGATTAAAATAAAATCAATTATACATATGTATTTCATAAATTATAAAATTAAATCAGTTATTATTCTTAATTATAAAATTAAATCAAGTATTATTCTTTATTTTAGAATAGGTTTCCATAATTTAAATTTAATTATCAATTAAGTAATAGATGGATGTTAGTTATTAAAAGATATTTAACAATAGCTACAAAATATTTATGTGGATATGTATACCTAGTTTAGAATAGGGATTCTAGAATTTTAATTTAATTATCAATATTTATTTGGTGGATGATAGAGATTTAACTTTTATAGAATATTTTGAAATATTCTCAATAGTATACACAAATCAAAAATTAAAATATATTTCTAAAATAGCTATTCTATTTTCTTCTCTAAACCTAAATCGATTATTTCAACCCTTATAAGAGATATGTTGAATTAAAATCTTATTTAACTTGAGTCTTAAAATATGATTTTTTTTTAACCTTACATTACTTAAAATTGAATTGATTAAAAGAAAATGATATTTATGGTAGGTATGAGAGTATGATCTAAATATACTTTTGATTATCTAAAAATTAACATTAAATGTAAAATAATACATTAATGAAAAAGTGAAACTTTACCAATAAATTATTTCAATTTATTTCAATCCATACAATTTTCTCTAGACCTAATAATTTTCTGAGGATCGGGAAAAAATAGATACAAGTTTAATTTCCTTGAAATGATTTTTATGCCAAACTATTTTAAATTAATTCATTAAAATTTTGTTATAAAAGTCATAAACATTAATATTTTTTTTTTGTAAGCTGAGGCGGTACTCTATTTTTTCATTATTGAAAATAAAAGACATTACATATATAGGCAGGTCTCAACCCGCCCTTAAGGGAAACCGGGTATCTTGACCATCTGAATTTTTTAAAAGCCATCCAAAAAAAGTATATTACCAGTCTATCTATCCACGCTAAATACCCGTCTATTCTTACTATAGTCAAACTGTTTTTTCTCTGAGTCATTAACATCTAAGATTCCAAAAAACAAAATAGAAATATATAAAAACCTCCTTGCAACAGCTCCATCTTCTACTGATTCATTGTAGCTAGCTTTGGCTCCCTCTCTACCTTGACTCCCATTCCGCCCGCTTGAATCATCTGCAGAATCTCATCCATCTTTCTGTCTTGCATAAGTAGAGTGACCTGGATATTCTTCAATTCCTTTTTCAGGGTGGGGATTCCTTGGACCAATTCAGCCATTTCCATGGCCACCTGCTCCATTGCTTTGGCCAATAACCGCTTCATTCCCCAATAAACATGTAACGATTGTTTATACAGGGACATTCTTCCTCTCGTATGCCCCGGGTCAGGGAGGAAGCGCTCCCAATCTTCCATTTCAGGATCTGAAATCTCCTGCATAGCTTCTTCCTCTAAATGATCAATTATCCTTCTGATATTCGGATTTGTATCGTGGTAATACGCTTCTTCTGCTTCCTGTAGTTTTTTCCTCATGTCTTTCTTACCTCTTTTTCTGCCTCTTACCTCACTAGCTGTTCCCTCCTCGTATTCCGACCTTACACTCCTACTCCCACGACCGCCTCGTCCTCCCGTCCCCCCTCTCCCTCTCTGGTTACCGCGCCCTCGCATTCCTCTGCTCCTTCCTCGTCTGCCAACCTCCTCTTCTTCGTCATCTTCCTGACCCTCGTCCTCATCTTCCCGGTCTCCCGTTTCAGTCTCGTGCCCCTTCCACTTACCCTCTTTTCCATCCTTTGCTCTTCGGGGCTCCTCATCTAAAATATAATTCTGGATGTCAAACTCTTCCTCCGACTCATCTGGGATATTAAGATAAATCTTCTGCAAGGCATCCGCTACCGTGTTCTTTCCTTTCTCTTCTGGATTTGCCGCCTTGCTTCTCGTCCACCTTCCTACTCCCCTGTCTTGGTTCTCTGCCATCTTACTTGCCTTCGTCTGTTGCAATTTCCTAATGCTCCCCCTCACTTTGCTTTGGTTCTCTCCTGGTTTCTCCCTTTGCTTCGTTCGACTGCATGCAGACCCTATATTATCCCTGCTCTGCCACCTTTCCTTCTTGAAACTTCTTTGCTGCCTGTCCTCGTCATTAATACCCGTTCCATATGCTCTATCATGATGGGAAATGATCACTGTCTCGCTGACGATTCCACCTCTCCTCCTCGGTACCTTACCCATTTTCCTCCTTGGGATGATCATCCTTCCCGTGGGTTGATTGATCCCACCCTTCATGACTTTAGCTTCATATACTTGATCCTGCAGACACTCTGATCGATCATTGATTACCCTGTCCTTTCCCCTCCTTCCCATAATCTGGAGGCGTCTAATTATTCCTTTCCTGTGCGGTCGCTTCATTATGATCCTGACTTAATAGATTATTTAACTCATTCCAACTTGGATCATCCTTTAATGATGTCCAGCTGCCATCCACTATCCTGTTCGAACCTTCACTTCCCCAATTGGCCAATAGATCAGCTGCGCGATTTCCATTTCTCAATACATGGTTTATGATTGTATATTCTATCCTACTCAGCAGTCCCTCGATATCCTGTAGTATCCCTGTTGTCCTCCAACTCTTCGTTACATGATCCCAGCTCTTACCATCCCTTAATTTCTTTAACATATCTATCGTAATCTGGGAATCTCCTTCGATTTCAAGATTCATATACCCGTTTCTAACTGCTATCCGGAGTCCATGGTGTACTGCCCACAATTCTGCTTTGTTGTTCGTCATTTCCCCTCCCCATTCAGCATACACCCACCGTGTATTACCTCTTCTATCTCTGAAAATTCCTCCCAAACCTGCTTGTCCCGGGTTACCCTTTGAGGCCCCATCGAAGTTTAATTTAATCCGTCGATCACCGAGAAGTCTGAAATGGTTGGGGCTCTACATGCCATTTCTGATCCTCCTCTCTGTATTGGGATAGATCATTTGAAATTCCATATTCAGTTTTGAGACTATTCTCTGCTCCTCCGCATTCAACCTCCAATCTTCTTCCTCCCAAACTTTGGACAAAACCGTTTCTTTAATCGACCTGCATATTTCATCCCAAATTCCCGATTCTTGACAGCTTTTATCCCTAAAGATTCGTCGATTTCGCTCTTTCCAAATCGCCTACATTACAAAACCTACCGCCAGGTTCCATATTCTCCTTACGACCTTGCTTTGGAAATTCCCCTTTCCCCATTGAAGCAGAGTATTCCTGATGCTATCTGGATCCCTTTTTGTCATACCAAAGAGCACCCTAATTTCTTCCCACAGGCTCTGAGTATATAAACATTTGTTCAATAAATGCTCCTGAGTTTCTATTTCCTTGCTACAGAGATTACATCTTGATGGTCCATTCATTCCTCTTTTCTGAATATTGTCCCATGTCAGGATCCTCCCTCTGCACACCAGCCATACGAAAAATGTTACTTTTGGCCACCATTTTCCTTCCCAAATCTTTTTCCATTCCATTGGTTCCTCCTCTCTTTCCTCTTTCGTTGCCCAGTAGTATGCTTCTTTTACTGTGAGCATGCCCTTCATCGCTTTACCCCATCTAAGGATATCCTTACCTTCTCTGATCTTGATTTTCCTCGATTCTATTTCTCTGGTATACACTTGCCCAGCCTCCTGACTTATATTGTCATCCCATTCCTCCGGTCTTTTCCAGACTCTCCATATGTCGTTTAATTCTTCTCTTTTCCAATAGTCCCTCAAATATTCCATTCCTATTCTTTGCGCTTTTTCTTGGACTTCATAAAGAGTTTGGATCCTATCCAGATTCCCACGCTGTTGCCAACCTTCCTCCCAAAATCTTGCTGAGCTTCCTTCACGGATTTCCCAGAAGGCAAGGTTCCTAACTATATCCCTATTTCTACTTGCTAAATCCCAGATTTGTGATCCTCTTGGAGTTTCCTCTATTCTTAAACGCCCTTCAGTTGTATCAGGCATGCCATATTTTTGGTTCCATATTTTTTTCCACACATCGGTTCCCCCCTGGACCCATCTCCACCATAGTTTCGCCCCTAGAACCTTATTTACAATTTCAGGATCTCTTACTCCCAGGCCTCCTTCCTCTTTCCTCTTGATTACATTCTTCCATGAAACCAGAGTCCATTTCTTCTGTTGCTTGGGACCCCCCCATAGAAATTTTCCAAATATTTCTCTCATTTTGGAAAAAACTCCTTTGGGAGCAGCCATAATGGACAGGTGGTATATGGGGATAGATAATAAGACCGATTTTAATAGGACAATTCTGCTTGCAATATTTAACAATCTGAACGACCAACTAGCTAATCTTTTCGTGATTTTTTCCAACAAACTCTCCCAATTCTTTATCCGGTTAGGGTTTATATCTAGTTGGATACCCAAATACTTAGTGGGTAATTCGCCCTTTCTAAAACCTAGAACTCTGGTTAAATGGGTTTTAATAGACTCAAGCGAATTAAATATGAAAGTACAAGATTTATCGTTATTAATATCCATACCTGATGCGCTCATGAAGACTTCTAAGACCTTCTTGAAATTCCTCACCTCCTTAAGCGTCGCTTCTCCAAATAACATCAAATCATCAACAAGCTGTTGATGTGTGATGATTAGGTTATTCCCCCACAACCTGATTCCTTTGATTCTCGTTTCGCTTACTTCCTTTTTGAGTTTTCTACTTAATCCTTCCATAGCCAAGATGAATAAGAACAGAGAAATTGGGTCCCCCTGCCTAATCCCCCTGGTGGCATTAAACGTATCTGTAGGAATACCATTGACCAAAATTTAAAAATTCGGAGTAGAGATCATGCTGACTATCCATGCTATCCACCTGCTCTCAAAACCAAAAGCTCTCAAAACCGCTCTGAGATAGTCCCAGTTCAATCGATCATAGGCCTTGGACAAATCCAACTTCATTAGCATCCCTTTCTGTTTTTTCACCTTTAGGGAGTGTATCACCTCCTGAGATACCACTATACCATCCAAGATTTGCCGGCCCTCCACAAAGCCAGTCTGTTCAGGCGCAATTAAGTTAGGTAGGAGAGGTTTCAACCTTTTCACAATCAGAGTGGATATAATCTTATAGATGACATTACATAAGGTTATGGGTCTAAAGCCCTATGGTTCCTCCGAGGTGTTACTTTTAGGAATCAGGGTCAGAAAGGTCGAGTTTATTCCAGGCCATATTCGCTGTCTCATTCGTGATTCTTCCACGGCCTCCAATATCTCCTTTCCCATAAAATGCCAACTAGCCTGGAAGAATTCCACTGTATACCCATCCGGACCTGGAGCCTTGTTCCTGCTCATATTCATCACTACTTCTCTTAACTCTTCCATGGTCACTGCCCGCATTAATGCCTTGTTTTGTTCCTCAGTTACTAGTCTTGGTATCTCCCTGCAAATATTATTTATAGCTTCTCCTCTATCCCTTTGGTTTTCTGTTAGGATCCCTTTAAAGTAATCAACTAGAGTCTTTTCTATATCCTCATGTTCTATTACTCTTTCTCCTTCAGCATTTTTAATTGAAAAGATTCTATTCCTCTACCTGTTTTGGATCATAGCTTGATGGAAGAATTTTGTATTCCGTTCTCCTTCCCTTAACCATTTTATTCTTGATTTTTGTCTCCACAGAATCTCCTCTTGTTTCCTTCTCTCTTCCAACTGGCTTATCATTCTTCCTTCCTCCCTACTCTTCTCTTCGTCCCTTCCTTCCAAGATTATTTTTTGCTGGATTTCCTCCATTTCTCCTTCTAATTTCTGCTTTGCTTCCATAATGTTCCCAAATTCTTTCCTATTCCATTCTTTTATTCTCTTTTTAATTTCCTTGAGCTTCAATTGTATAGTATGCATTTTCCCCTTACCCCTGATAGTGCTCCGGTTCCACCAATCCTCCAATTTCTTTATGAATTGTGGGTCTCTCAGCCAGAAAGATTCTAACCTGAAGGGATTCTTCCCCTTAACCTTCTTGATATCAATATCTAATCGTATGGGCCAATGATCAGAACCAGGGCTAGGAAGGATTTTAGCTTCAATAAACACATTGCGATTCAAAATTTGCTCTGAAAGCAGGAATCTATCCAGTCTAGAAGCGATTTGATTCTGTCCTCCTCTGCGATTGTTCCAGGTATGGACCCCATTAATTGTATGGATATCTACTAACCTCAGGTCCCTAATCATGTCATTGAACTCCTCCATATTCTGGTCCTCCCTCCTTATTCCCCCTCTCTTTTCTCTTAGATCCCTTATCATATTGAATTCCCCTCCTATTATCCACGAGGTATTCAGAATTAAGCTTCTCATAGTGTGGATATTCTTCAAGAAATCTTTCCGTTCTCTATAATTATGGGGTCCATATACTCCTGTGATAAGGATTCTTTCCCCCATCCCCACTGATCTAAACAGGCCTGAAAGGATTCTAGGCAGACTAAACCAATTTTCAAAAATTACCTCTTCCGGGTTCCACAAGATAGCCAAACCCCCTGCTGTTGCTACTGCATCCAAGGCCATAACCTCGTATCCTAATTTCAATTTCTTTACAGTTTCTGCCAGCTGCTGGCATTCCATTTTCGTTTCCTGAATTACCATAATGCTTGGCTTATCTTTCTTCACTCTTTCTTTCAAATATCTCTGTTTCCCTTTACTATTTAGTCCCCTGATATTCCAACTTGTAACAATCATTTAAAACTTTTTAGAAGTTTGTTGAAATACCTCTGACAGAGGTATCACCCTTCCTGAATTTACTAGAGTCTCTCCCACTGCTTGGATTGATTCATTTAACGTTCTTCTCCCTTTTTTCCTTCCACCCTTACCATGGCCGTCCCCTTCTAGGCTTTGGGATTCCTGATTTCCTGCTTGATCTGGCCTATTTTCTGTAAGTCCTCCCTTCTTCTCCTTATATCTTTGAAAGATTTCTTTATACAACTGTTTCTCTTTTTCCGGGATGAATCTTTCGTCCAATTTTTTCCATTCATTGAGTAATTTCTTCATTATCTTTTCTTCCTCTGTACCCACTTCTTTTATATTCTCCGTACCTATCATTGATTGTTCTGCTATATTCTCTTGTCTTCCTCCCGTTTCCCCTTCAGTTTCTCTGCTTGGGCTCAGCTTTTTCTTTTTCCATCCTTTATGATTTCCATTGGGGTTGTCTCATTAACCTCCTTTTCCTGTTTTTCGCGCTCAAACTCCTCTTCTTTCTCTTGAAGGATTTTGAACTTGTTTTGACTCTCAATTGATGAGTTTGTTTCCTTGAATTGAGGTTTTGATGTTCCCGGAATTGGCTTCCTTCTCCTCTGTACCTCCCTGAATTTATTTTCCTCCCCTTCAGGTCCTTCTCCTTTCCTTATTTCCTCCCTGTTGTCCTTCTCTGCCTCCACTGTTCGATTTTGTGGACATTCCTTTGCGAGATGTCCATATACGTGGCATCTCCTGCACCTGAATGGTATATGTTCGTAATCTATGGGCTGTTGCCATATTTCATCCTGATATTCAAGCTCAATGGATTTCGGTAAAGGGTCTGCTATGTTCATGTATACACAGATCCTTGCATAAGAAGTATATTTTCCTCTTTTCGTCGATTCTGCCACCTTTACAAAAGTGCCAATCGAATTTCCGATTCCTTCCAATATTTCAGGATCCCAAAATTCATCTGGTAGCCCAAATAATCTGACCCATATCGGGGCTGCCATTATTTTCTCCTCATCAGGGTTGTATCTATCTTCCCAATATCGTGTGAACAAACCCGCGTTGTTCATGAAGTGTGGTCCCTCCTCAAAAACCCTTTCCTTATCCTCTAGGTTTGCGAAGATGACTGTAAAGAATCCCTTGGCCCCCAGTTTGAGATCTATATGCCCTCTTGGTCTCCATCTCTACTGAATCCATCTCGTGAGGTCCCTTTCAGATGGCCAGTATCCTATAAACTTGCAGGTTAAAGCGTGATCTCTCATATAGCAGCGGTAATTCTCCAGTTTATTATTTGGAATCACATACCGTGGCTTTTTCTGTGCCCTAGGAAGGCATCTGTTTACCATTCTTGCTTGCCATTTATTTCCCATGACTGGTGTTTCCCTGCTTATTTCCGGCCTTCCCCCTTGCCCATCTTCGTTCCCTAAATTTCCTACCATTACATTTCGGTAGGAGGGGATCTCTCCCCTCCCCTGCCTTTCTCCCATTACTTCTCTCAGTCCTTCCCAACCCTCTATTTTTCTTCAATCTTTTCTTAAAGCTTCAAATTTACCTGGCTGTAACCTATATGGTCGCCTGCCTGCCTAACTCCTCCTCGGTCTGCTCTTTCACCGCTGTGTTCCTGCGTCTCTGAAACCCTACCGTCTACCCACGTTCGAATTCGCTCCCGAAACCCTCATTGCTCCGTGTCATAAACATTAATATTAATTCAATAATATTAGTTTTATTGTTTAAAATTGTAAAAACTATTAAATACTTTTCTATTAAATAATACACATCATCACAATGCTACATCATAAAAAAAATACACATAACAATATTACATCATTAAAAATAAATAAATGATATTAAAAATTAAAACTATTTCTAACACAATTTTATTAATTTTTTATTTTTTAATCAATTATTTCTTTTTAATGAAAGTCTTCGAAATATATATATATATATATATATATATATATATATATATATATGTGGTTGTACTAAATTTAATTTGTTAATTTATTTTTACTATAAATTATTGATTATATTATACTAATAAATTAAATAAGTCAATAATCTGTTGGTTATTTTAGTAATAATTTTTTGGGTTAATAAGTCAATAATCTGTTGGGTTATTTTAGTAATAATTTTTTGGGTCAATATTATTCCCTTAGATTTATAACTCGTGGTTTTAGTATTAACTTTTTGGATTTATTATTCTCTTGAATTTATAATATCAATCTCTAGAGTTTATTAACCTAAAAGTTCATATTCCTAGGGTTCATATTTATATTAGATAATTTCAAATTAATTAATAATAAATACCATTTAATATTAAATAATAATGATAATTATAATGATAATAATAATATTTTTATTATAATAATATTTTTTTAATAAATACAAATGATATATTTATCAATAATAAATACAAATAAAGCCTTCAACTTATATCAACTACATTAATACTTTTAATGTAATTATGATATATATAATTTAAATTATATTAAATTAAATTTGTTAATTTATTTTAACTATGATTATAACCCATTAACAAAGTAAACAAATAAATAAAAAAATGAAAATGAAATGAGAAATTCTAAATCACAATATAACTTCAAGTTAAATAAGTCAAAGATATGAAAACATGAATTTGCAAATTCTACATCACATTATAACTACAAGAAAACTACAATTTTATTGTTTACTCATAACATTTCAATGATTTCTTTAAAAGAAAACTGCATGCATTCTTGAAAGTATTAAAGAAAACCATAATATGTCATCTAATTAAAGGATGAATGTAGATTTTAAAATCGCTTGCATGATATTCTTCCACCATGTATCTATTTATGTTTACGTATGTTAAGTATTCATTTGTCATCCCAAAACAAAATTCTTAAATTTTTTATAACATAACCAAATTAATCCTTAATATTCACTTCGACGTTCCTTCACTTTGGAGGTAAGCAAGTTAATTATTAATTTATCATTTAAGTTTTAATTAATTAGAAATTCATCATTCAAAGGAAAAGGAAAAATACATTTAAGTACATCATTTTAATTTTGCACAGACGGTGTCTTAGCTTATTTGAACGTTTTCGGAGATGCCCATGGCTCGCAATGACAACATCCACATACGTACTTTTCGCTAACATTAAGGGCCACCGTTGAAATCGATTTGTGGAAACAAGATTTCAGAGAAACTCTAAGTTGCTAACCTAACTGTTTGGACATATGTGGAGATCGGATGGAGAGTAGCATTCTGTGATGTGTGTAAATATTTATTTTACTATATTTTTCTGACAAAATTGAACACTGGTTAATTTTTATATAAATAGTAATTTTGTTTCTATTGTATAAACTGGATTGCTGGAATTATGGAAATAATTAATTGATTTAACTAAAAATGAGTTATCAAGGGATGACAGTTTGTTCTCAAACAATTAGGCTGGGTGGTTACCTTAGCCCTAAATGAGGGGCATCAAAGACTTGAGGAAAAAAGAAGAGAATTTTAAGATGTTAAGAAAAGAAAAGATTAAAACTTTGTTATAGGGATAGAGAGTGATACAATGGCTATGTCTGGTCAAGACCAGATAGCTCTTACAATTCAAGAAAGAGGATTATTGAAGAGAATACCCCGTGAAGGGTAGCTCAAGAGGAGACTTCAAGCGGAGCAGCGCTGGTCTCAAGGTTGGGAGGCAAAAATAGCCAGAAGATCTAGTCCAATATATCTGGGAAAGTAAGACAGATAAGTACATCTGAAATCTTTAATTAAATACAGTGGGTATTTTCTAGTAGTAAGAGCGCATAACATTTGTCTTAAAGTAAGTAGAATTATTAACATGATTATTTCTTAACCAGATAACTCTTACAATTCAAGAAAGAGGATTATTGAAGAGAATACCCTGTGAAGGGTAGCTCAAGAGGAGACTTCAAGCGGAGCAGAGCTGGTCTCAAGGTTGGGAGGCAAAAATAGCCAAAAGATCTAGTCCAGTATATTTGAGAAAGCACGACAGATAAGTACATCTAAAATTTTTAATTAAATACAGTGGGTATTTTCCAGTAGTAAGAGCGCATAACATTTGTCTTAAAGTAAGTAGAATTATTAACATGATTATTTCTTAACTACGAAAAGTTATAGCTAGAGATAGTACATGATTAATAATGTTATTCTTTACTAAATCAAAAGGAAAATTAGTAAACCTGTAGTTTAACTTCACCTCACAACAAGAACTCTAGAAGCTATTATAGCTAAGTACTATTACACCTAGAAAACAGTAAAAAAATGAATAGCCTCTATTTTTCAAGAACGAAAAGCAGCAGAACAATGAGATATATATTGGCAAATTCGCAACAGTCAAACTATAGAAATAAAAATCCTATAGATACTTTTATTTCGTATCAAGATTCTCAGGAAACTGCGATTTAATGAGAACCATTTTTAAGCTTGTAAAACCCTAGAAAATCTAGTGGAGGCTCGATTCATTAAACATTACAGAATAAGCTAAAAATTCTATAACATAACCCACTTTTGTAAGAAATTTATGGAAATAAATAAGCGATAAGTGGATATTAAACGTATCTCAATCAAATGGAAACTGAGATTTTATTCCGTATCAGAGCAAGAAACAATTCATAACCATCAGGAAGAATTGACAGTAAGGTTTCTAGTACTACCCAGTCTTTAAGAACACAGTAGAAGAAACCAACATTTTTCCACCTAGATATAAGTTAAACAAGCAGTGGTATCCTCCAAAACGATAAAGTATAGAAATTATTCAGGTATAGCAACTATCGACAAATACTACCTACTGAGTAAAGAAGTTCCACAACATTCAAATAAATAAGAGATTCGTGCATAGGAAAAACATGAATCAAATTTTATAAACTCAGAATCCGACACATAGCAAGGTTAAGAGCAATGGCGAATTACAACTCAAACAGAAAAAAATATGAATGAGGGTTACCCTCTGTATACAATATTGTCTCCTCAAAAAGATTAAACCATGGGTCCACGGCTCTAAGCCTAAGTACCATTAAAAACAACTGAGCCTGTATTCTGCACTATTGCAAGGAGAAATATTAATTAAAAAACTTCATAGTTAAACCCTCTAAAACTGCATACTTGGTAGCATGTGCCATAGCCGCAAGACGGAAGGACCCCAGAGGTTCCGCACCAGAGCCGAACAAGCCTGCCATTAAACCATAGCAACAACAGGATTAGAAAACAATACCAAATTCGGTAAAAAGAAAGATAACAATGAATTAACCATACAATGGCAAAACTGGAGAAACGATACCAGCAAACCCTCCCCGGAACAAGGAATGAACGAGGCATGAGCTGTGACCATTTGAGGATAAGGTTCAGCTTGAGAAAAAAAACCAAACGCAGGTAAGTCGGAAGAATAACTATCGCCGGCAAGGAGTAGGTGCAAACAAAGAAGCATACTAGAGGGGAGCTTGATCGAATAACCTGGAGGCTAGATGAACGCTCAACAGGAGCACGAAATGCTTGAACTTTGCTCTCATTACATACTTCGGGCACAGTGAAACAACGCCTTGAACGTCCGATTTGGAGGGAGCCCAAACGCCATAGATTTGGCACATTTTCCTTCGCAAAGGATCCAACTGGAGGCACCATGACGAACACTCTAGAGTCAGACCGCAACCCTAGGGCATTCAACAGCCCAAGGAATTAAATACAAACCATAAAGATTGGGAATGGCCGTAAATTCCAGGGTAGTAATAATCAATGTAATTAAGGCATGAGGAGACTACAATGATATGAATAGAAAACTCAGTGATAGCGTGTAGTTAGCCTTAGCAAACAGAGAGTTAATCATCGCCTGATAGGTTCCAGCATTAACGTTTACACCTTAAACAAAACTTAATAGTGTATAGTGCTAAGCCACAGGGAAATCTTACCATTGTAATAATTCCAACCCAACATATTAAGGCCCACTCTTTAATGGTAATGGAAACTTTATACTATTGTGGATTTAGGGTATATAGTTAAATAAAATTTTTTACTGGTTTTACTTTAATATATGGATGTGTGACATGTGGTGTTAGCGCATCCCGGTTACCAAAACTAAAGCCTCTGGAAAAACAAAATTGACAATAGTTGTTTAATATGCACAACAAAGAGCCAGGAACAAACATAGCTAGTATGAGAAGAATGGGAACCATACCCCATCAAATTGTGATAGGAACAGGAGCAGCAACCTTTCAGGAGAAAAATCCTGAAGTATAGGTGTAGATGGAGAGGAACCGTGAAACACTAATTCCATAATTTTGGAGACTATGCAAGAGGTAAAAGCAGAAATGGCTTGACTACGAGTAGACAATGAACGACTACTGCAGGAACAAGAGAAAATCATGAAAAGTCTATCAGATAGACAAAATTAGAGACAAATAATCCCCTATCCTAAGCGGGGAAATATGATGGGAGAACATGAATATCATATTGAACGAGAAGAAACTGAGGGTGGTGAAGAGAATCAAGAAGAAGAATCAGAAAATGTATCAGAACACAAGAAGCACAAGAGACAAAAAGTAGAATTTCAGGGAGAATTCCGGAAGATAAATCCTCCGCTTTTTGATGGCGAATAGGAGGAGGCAGCAGAACCTTGGCTCATTAACATGAACAAGTATTTCCAATTGTATGAATACGATCATAATCTAAAGGTTCGATTGGAAATCTTCCAGTTGCAAGGAAAAGCCACCTTGTGGTGGGAAGAAGTAAAAATAGTTTGTGGTGTAAACGAACAAAGTACAACATGGGATAAATTTCAAAAATATTTTAAAGAAAAATATCTAACCGAAAGATTTTATGATGAGAAGGCTAAGGAGTTTCATGACCTTCGTTTGAGAAAACTATCTATGGATGAGTTTATAACCAAGTTCACCTCCTTGCTGCGATACGTCCCATACATATGGGAAGAGAAGACTAAAGTACAATGGTTTATCACTAGCTTACCACTGTTTATGAAAGAACGCGTTGAGTTCGATAACTCAAAAACCATGGATGAAGTCATATGGAAGGCTAGGGTATGCTATCAGCAAAATAAGCAGAAAGGGGAAGGAGGGGAGAAATGGAATGACAAGAAAGGGGGTAAATTTTCCTCCGGTCATAAAATAAATAAATTTGTGATCAATGAGACACCTAGAGGACAGAGGAATAGAAATGTGAATAAAAATCCACCCACGTTCAAAATTCCCAGTGAAACCAAGACAAATGAGCAATCAGTAAGGACTGAAGTGGAAATGGCAGCCAGACCACCAGTGCAGTGCTAGGGATGTGGAAGGCCTCATTATGTTAAAAAATGCCCACATTACAGAGGAACCGAGCAGGTCACACAAGTTCAAGAGGCATCAACAGTCAGAGAAGTGGAAAGAATCATGTCGAAAATAAATGCTTCTCTTGAGGACCACCAAGAAGAGTACCAACTGAATATGATAGAGTTTGAAGGTAAAATATTTAACCAAACTGTGTCTATTTTAATTGACCTCAGAGCTACCTTAAGTTATGTTAGCCCCAAAATAATAGAACAATGAAATCTATACATTGTTAAGCTTAAGAATTCTTGGTTAGTACAATTGGATACATGGGCCAAAAGAAGAGTGTTGGCCAAGGTCAATAATTGTCTCCTACAGATAGTGGGACAACCCATTATAACAGACGTAAATGTATTGCCCCTAGGGTCATATGATATCCTAATCGGTATGGACTGGTTGGGAAAACACTGGTCTCTCCTCAATTGTAAAACTAAAACCATTAAATATATGGATGAGGACGGGAGGAGGTAGGAAATTCAAGAGATAATAAGACCCTTAAAGTTGAGACCCATGATAGCTTCCCAATTGGCCAAATGCATCTGGAAAGGATGCCATATTTATGTAATTTAAGTAGGATATTCTAATTCAAAAGAAAAATCTTTCGCTTTAGAAAATATACCAATAGTGCAAAATTTCTCAGATGTATTTCGAGAGGAAATACTAGAACTTCCACAAAAAAGAGACATAGATTTTACTATCGAATTAGTGCCAGGAGCTGCACCGATGTCTAGAGCCCCTTATCGTATGAGTATACTAGAATTAACAGAGCTGAAAATGCAATTGCAAAAACTTCTTGACAAAAAATATATCTGACCAAGTGTATCACCCTGGGGAGCCTAGATCCTTTTTGTTAAAAAGAAAGATGGGACTATGCGAATGTGTTTGGACTACCGTCAACTAAATAAGTTAACCATAAAAACAAAGTATCCCCTACCTCGTATAGATGAATTTTTTGACCAAGTGAAAGGGGCCAATGTGTTTTCCAAGATTGACCTTCGATCAACCTATCAACAAATTAGAATCAAGGAAGAAGATATAGCAAAAACAACCTTCAGAACTTGATATGGGCATTACGAGTTTTTTGTGCTGCCCTTTGGGCTAACCAATGCACCTGCAACCTTCATGTGCCTTATGAACAACACATTCCATCAATATTCAGACAAGTTTGTTTTAATTTTCATTGATGATATCTTAATTTACTCACGGACGGTAGAAGAACATAAAGAACACCTCCGG
This sequence comes from Pinus tabuliformis, assembly GCA_031772625.1. Classification (NCBI taxonomy): domain Eukaryota; kingdom Viridiplantae; phylum Streptophyta; class Pinopsida; order Pinales; family Pinaceae; genus Pinus; species Pinus tabuliformis. Next base: position 890,466,602 of record CM062806.1, on the reverse strand, counting down.
ATTGTTTTGCAAGTTTTAAGGAAACACCAACTATATGCCAAATACAGTAAATGTGACTTTTTTAAAGAACAAATCTAATATCTTGGTCATGTCATTACTAAAGATGAAATAACTGTGGACCTAGAAAAAATAAAGACCATAATGGAATAGTCATTACCAAAGGATGTCGTTGATATAAGGTCATTTATGGGCCTATCCGGATAGTACATGCGATTCATTTAAGGCTTTTTCAGGGTAGCTTATCCTATTACCTCGCTGCAAAAGAAAGGTAAGGCTTTTATATGGAGTATAGAATGCCAAAACAATTTTGACCGGCTTAAACATTTACTCACCACTGCGCCCATATTAAGCATCGCTGATCCAAATAAAGATTATGTGGTGTGTACGGATGCTAGCAAAGAAGGCGTAGGCGGTGTACTAATGCAAGAAGGTAGAGTAGTCGCTTACGAATCTAGAAAGCTTAAGGGGCGTGAGCAAAGGTACTCGGCCTATGATTTGGAGCTGATAGCGGTTATTCATGCTTTGAAAATGTGGCGACACTACTTATTGGGTAAGAAATATCTGCTAATGACCAACCATCATAGCTTGACTAATTATTTTAAATAACCCACTTTGAATGCTAGACAAGCTTGTTGGGTTTATTTTCTGAGCAGATTCGACTTTGAGATTAAGCACCTAAAAGGCAAGGAGAATCGTGTCGCAGATGCATTAAGTAGAAAAGCTAACTGTTTATATGAAATATCATTCAGTGAAGCGTAAAACACATTTAAAGAACAAATTAAAGAGGTAGCAATGCAAGACCCATAGTACCAAACTTTGTGGCAGCAAACAAAAATTCCAAACAACAAGGAACGACAGTCTGGGTATGAAGTAAATCAAGAAGGTTTGTTGATTTACAAAAGAATGATGTATGTACCCAATATAAAAGCCATTAAAGATTTAATTTTATATGAATATCACAAGGTTCTTTATGCTGGCCATCCTGGATATCAAAAGTTGATAATGCTCTTAGAAAATAGTATTTTTGGCCTGGCATGAAAAAGGAGGTGGCTGAATATTTGGCCCGCTATTTGGAATGCCAACAAGTCAAAACAGAGCACCGTCATATAGTCGGTTTAGTCCACCCACTACATATTCCAGAATGGAAGTGGGAAGTTATTTCCATAGATTTTATAACAGACCTACCTAGGTCAAGAAATAAGAATGATTTAATCATGGTGTTCGTGGATAAGCTAAGCAAAACTGCCCACTTCACACCTGTACAATCTACTTATAATGCAGTACATATTGCTAATATATTTATGCAAACTATTTTCAGGTTACATGGCATACCGAAGGTTATATTTTCAGATCGTGATGTAAAATTTACATTAGCTTTCTGGAAAGCTTTGTTTGAAGGACTTGGCACTCAACTACATTTTAGTACCGCCTACCATCCTCAAACAGATGGGCAAACTGAGTGAGTAAACCAGGTGGTGGAGGATATATTATAGGCATATGTAATGCAACAACCATTTATATGGGAATAGTACTTACATCTTGTAGAATTTGCTTACAACAACAGTTATCATACCTCTACACAAATGAGCCCTTTTGAAGTGCTCTATGGACATAAATGTAGGACTCCTTCAAACTGGGGTGATCTGAAAGATAAGTTAATGTTGGGGCCTGATATGTTAGCAGAGATGGAAGAAATGGTCAAAGAAGTGCAATCCAATTTGAAGGTTGCCTAGGACCGATAAAAGAATTTTGTTGACTCGAGAAGAAGTTTTTTGGATTTTCAAGTGGGGGATCATGTGTACATTTGGGTACAAGCCAAGAAAAATACACTGCAATAGATGGGTTGCGCCAAATTGGCACCCAGATTCTGTGGTCCCTTCCAAATTTTAGCACGTATTGGGCCCGTAGCTTATCAACTTACCTTACCAAGACATATTCGGGTGCACAATGTTTTTCATGTGTCGATATTAAAGAAATATATTTATGACCCCAAACACATAATAAACTAGCAAGAAATACAGGTGAAGGGGGAAAAGTTAAAAGTTTTCCTCATCAACTTATCTTGTATATGTGTATGTATGTATGCATAGTAGATTTATATTCTGATTTTACCAGGTAACTAAAGTAATTCTCTTTCTACTTTTGACAACATAGGTAGAACCGGAAGGCAAATTCCTGGTCGAGCCAATGGGTATACTTGATCGGAGAGAAGTAACGCTGCGGAGATGAGTTATCACCCAAGTTAAGGTACAATGGTAGCATTTTGGGCCTAAAGAGGCTACCTAGGAGGATGAAAGGACCATGAGGGAGATATTCCCAAGGTTATTTCTAACAGAAAAACAGTGGGACGATGTTCAAGCTTAGGGGGAGAAGATGTGATGTCCCCCATATATGTGTAAATATTTATTTTACTGCATTTTTTGGACAAAATGAATACTGGTTAACTTTTATATAAATAGTAATTCTGTTTCAATTGCATAAAAGTGGATTGTTGGAATTATGACAATAATTAATTGATTTAACTTAAGTGAAAATAAGTTATGAAAGGATGACAGTTTGTTCTCAAACAGTTAGGCTGAGTGGTTACCTCAGCCTTAACTACTTCCAAAGAGAAGATTTATTCCAGGAATCAAGAGGATGAGGGGCATTGGAGATCTGAGGAAAAAAGAGAGAGAAATTCAAGATGTTAAGAAAATAAAAGATTAAAATTGTGTTGTAGGGACAGACAGTGATACCATGGCTATGTCTGGTTAAGACCAAATAGCTCTTACAATTCAAGAAAGAGGATTCTTGAAGAGAATACCCTGTGAAAGGTAGCTCGGGGGGAGACTTCAAGCATAGCAACATTGGTCTGAAGGTTTGGAGGCAAAAATAGTCAGAAGATCTAGAAGATCTAGTCCAATATATCTGGGAAGGCGAGACAGATAAGTACATATGTAATCTTTAATTAAATACAACGGGTATTTCCCAGTAGTAAAAGCGCATAACCTCTGTCTTAAAGTAAGTAGAATTTAACATGATTATTTCTTAACTACGAAAAGTTATAGCTAGAGACAATACATGATTAATAATGTTATTCTTTACTGAATCAAAAGGAAAAATAGTAAACATGTAGTTTAACTTCATCTCACAACAACTCTAGAAGCTATTATAGATAAGTACTATTACACCCAGAAAACAGTAAAAAAACGAATATCCTCTAATTTTCAAGAACGAAAAGTAGCAGAACAATGAGATATATATATTGGTGAATTCGCAAGAGTGAAATTGTACAAATAAAAAAACTACATATACTTTTATTTCTTATCAAGATCCTCAGGAAACTACAATTTAATGAAAACCATTTTTAAGCTTGTAAAACCCCATAAAAGCTAGTGGAGGCTCGATTCATTAAACATTAAAGAATAAGCTAAAAATTCTATAACAGAACCCACTTCTGAAATAAATTTACAGAAATGATAAGTGGATAGTAAACGTATCTCTATCAAATGGAAACATAGATTTTATTCTGTATCAGAGGAAGAAACAATTCATAACCCTGAGGAAGAATTGACAATAGGGTTTTTAGTACTGCTTAGTCTTTAAGAACAGAGTAGAAGAAACCCGCATTTTTCCACCTAGATATAAGTTAAACAAGCAGTGATATCCTCCAGAAAGATAAAGTATAGTATAGAAATTATTCAGGTATAGCAACCACCGAAAAATACTACCTACTGAGTAAAGAAGTTCCACAACATTAAAATAAATAAGAAATTCATGCATAGGAAAAACATGAATCGAATTTTATAAACTCAGAATCTGACACATAGCAAGGTCAAAAACAATGGCGAATTACAACTCAAATAGAACAAAATATGAATGAGGGTTACCCTCTGTATACAATATTGTCTCCCCCAAAAAAATTAATACATGAGTCCACAGCTATTATGCTATAAGCCTGAGTACCATTAAAAATAACTGAGCCTGTATTCTGCACTATTGCAAGGAGAAATATTAATAAAGCAGCTTCATAGTTAAATCCTGTAAAACTGCATACCCAGTAGCATGTGCCGAGGAACTTGAAAGCATAGCCGCAAGACGGGAGGACCCCAAATGTTCCACACTAGAGCCGAACAGGCCTGCCATTAAACCATGGCAACAACAGGATTATAAAACAATACCAAATCTGGTAAAAAGAAAGATAATAGTGAATTAACCATAAAAAGGCGAAACCGGAAAAACGATACTTATTTAAATGTTAAAAGATACCAGCAAACCCTCCCTGGAACAAGGAATGAGCACGAATTGTGACCATCCGAAGACAAGGTTCAGCTTCGGAGAAAAAGACCAACACAAGAAAGCCAGAAGAATAACTATCACCGGCAAGGAGTAGGTGCAAACAAAGAACCATACCAGAGGCGAGCTTGACGCAATAACCTGGAGGCCAGACGAATGCTCAACAGGAGCACGAAATTCTTGAACTTTCCTGTCGGTACATACTTCGTGGAGTGAAACGACACCTCAACCGTTCGATTTGGAGGGAGCATAAACGCTGTAGATCTAGCACATCTTCCTGCGTGAAGGATCCAGTTGGAGGCACCATGGCGAACACTCTAGAGCTAGACCACAACCCTAGGGCATTCAGCAGCACGAGGAATTAAATACAAACTGTAAGGATTGGGAATGGTCGTAAATGCCAAGGCAGCCATAATCAATGTAATTAAGGCATGACGAGACTGTAATGCTATGAACATAAAACTCAGGGATAACGTATAGTTAGCTTTAGCAAATAGAGAGTTAATCATCGCCCTATGGGTTCCAGCATTAACGCTTACACCTTAAACAAAACTTAATAGTGTATAGTGCTAAGCCACAGGGAAATCTTACCATTGTAATAATGCCAACACAATATATTAAGGCCCAGTCTTTAATGGTAATGGAAACTTTATGCTATTGATTCAGGGTATATAGTTAAATAAATTTTTTGGGCTGGTTTTACTTTAATATATGGATGTGGGACACGTTATCAGAAATATAGGAAGAAGATAGGGAGGTGGAGGAATTGTCTGAGGAATTATTTGGATAGTTAAAAGTGGTTGGAATTTAGTTAAATAAATTTCAAAAAAATTGTAGTAGCAGTGTTTGAATTATTGGAAATAGATTTAGCACCATCAAAAAGCTAAAGCACTCAAAATATTGAAATTTGACAACTATAACTTGGATTTACAAAAATCCTTTAAATTTTATCAAAATCTTATAGGAATTTCCGTAATTTTTGGAAAAAAACGCATACTGTTTAGACTACGGAGAAACAACGGAGAGTAGGTTCGTTGTTACCATAGCTAAGCGAGAGGTGCGTGAGAGGAAAAGGCCTATTAGATATTCGTACGGTGACTAAGAGCGGAAAAGGTGAGTGGGTCCTTTCAATGTTCATTCGGTTTACTGTATGCTGTACACTGTTCGTGGTTGTGGACGGTGATGTTCTGTTGCACGTCTTTCTCTAATTAACGTCCATAGAATTTGTTAATTATTCCAAATATAGGACTGATAGATTTTTTTATATATTCTAGATACAAATGCAAGGCTCTGGCATGATTATTAGGTGAAGTCAAAATTTCGAAGATTTAGATTAATGTTTTTAACCTTGATTACGCCAACGTTGATGACAATGCGGTGCTTCCTTTACCTGAATTTTTAATTATTCCAAATATAAGATCGGTATATGTTTATCTATGTTTCAAATACAAATATAGGGATGTGGGATGCCTATTAGGTAAGGCCAAAATATAGCAGATTTAGTTTACTGTTAGTTATTTTTAACTTATGGTTTTTTCCAACGTAATCAACGTTGATGTTAATATATTGCTTTCTTTATCCAGTTTTTTAAATTATTCTAAATATTGCTTCCTTTATCCAGTTTTTTAAATTATTCTAAATAAATAAAAGTGTAATATAATTATTAAATAAAATCAAAATATTGACGATTTAAAAAAATAGAAAATTTAAACTAATATTTATCATTTTTTTAACCTTGATTATTTAAAATGCCATTACATTGCTTCATTTATTTTGATTTTCCACAACAATGATGTCATAACAGTTTATAGCAGCGAGTTTCTTTATCTGATGACAATTTTTTAATATAAAAAAATAAATAAATTAGTATTTAAAGAATATTATTTAATTATTAAAAATTTAATTCTTTTATAAAATATTTAAATTATATAAATTTAATTATATATAATCGAATTTCAATTATATATATTTATCTATATATATATATAATCAAATTTCAATTAGGTTGGGAACTAATTAGATTTCAAATCCCATATTGTTTGTAATTTCCTTTGTAAATTACAAATTATTTTATATGCCATAAGATGAAAGCTTTAAGAATTTTATTTTATACGTCATAATAGGGAAGCTTAAAATTTTTAAAGAGAAAATGATAAAGTAAAGACACTTAAACTTTTTAAAGAAGAAAGAGCGCAAGGAGTAATTTACTAAATAAATTTTGAGAAGTCTTAAAGTTTTCATGGTGAAAGGAATTTCCACATATTTTCCAATTTTCCTTTATTAGAATAAGAAAAACTTAATTTGACTTTAGTTTTAGTTAAATTGAGTAAATCAAAAAGCTTTTATGGTGAAAGGAATTTTCACTTATTTTCCAATTTTCTTTTGTTAGAATAAAGAAAGCTTAATTTGATTTAGCCTTAGTTAAATTGAGTAAATCAAAATTCTACATCAGTAGGACAACTTGGAGGCAGTTAACTAGTGTGACATGGCTCTTGTCACTTGGTTAATCAACGAGTTAGTGGACTTGGAGTTAGTCTTGGAGGCAGTTAACTAGTGTGACATGGTTCTTGTCACTTGGTTAATCAACGAGTTAGTGGACTTGGAGTTAGTCTTGGAGGCAGTTAACTAGTGTGACATGGCTCTTGTCACTTGGTTAATCAACGAGTATGTGGACTTGGAGTTCATTCACGCATGTGTTGATTGGTAAATTTTAGCAATCTAGTTCAATTATTTTCAATTTTACTCAATTAACTGACCTATAACAATTAATAGCACGAACTTGGAGTTCATTCACGCATGTGTTGATTGGTAAATTTTAGCAATCTAGTTCAATTATTTTCAATTTTACTCAATTAACTGACCTATAACAATTAATAGAGTTAGTTGAAGGTTAGCTGAGCAGAGAGACCACTGTCTAACTCAGAGATCTGTCAATTAACTAATCAATCAATCCAAAATAGCCCAAATATGCATGGAATTCAAATTGCTCAGTTGGAGTGGAGGAGACAAAGGCTAGTGTAACATTAATTGTATACTAGTTGAGTGTACAGTTTTTGCATGCAGTCAAGAGATCAATTCATTGGGAATTGCACAAGGAAATAAGGACTTCCCTATTATTTAGGAGCTCGAATTAGCTGAGAATTGTGTAAGAAAATAGGAGCATGAAGGAGGCATAAAGTAGCTAAGTGTTGGCCAGAGGTACTCATTTAGCAGAGAGAACAATATTTCTTTTGTAAGTGGTGCTCAAAGCTAAAGCATGCAATTGTAATAGTTTATTTATTCAACTGATTAATGCAAAGAGGTTTGAGGGGTTTTTCCTAGTTGGGTTCCCCTAGAAATCACTGTGTACTAGTGGTCTTTCTTGTTGCATGTCTATAAATGTTGTTATAAATTGTGATTTTCATTCCGCAAATTAGTAGAGTAGAACTTGTGTCTCTTGATTTCAGTTCGATTTCTTAAGAAATTGCAATTTCCATCAAATTTCTATATGGTATCAGACCCCTGAAACCACATTAGAATCAATATTTCAAATTTTTCCCTCAGGAATTTTGAATTTACAGCTTTAGTGCAGCAAATTTTCTTGAGATTTGGGAGAATGTCTTTCAATAATATAAGATTGGATTATGCTGTAGAGGGTAGATCGAATTTCATAGCTTGGAAGGACCAAATGGAAGCAGTGCTTGATGATAATGGCATGTTAGATATGTTAAAACTAACATTGTGAAACCCCAACAGTCTAATGCACAACAATTAGCCTAATGGAAGAAGGATGTTGCAAATGTCAGGAGAATTCTTTTGGAAGGTGTGAGAGACCAAGTGGTCTCAAATCCATGGCAAAGAAACACCATATGCTATGTGGAAGGGATTGACTAGTAAAAATTTTATGGATGGAAAATTATCTTGAAGTTTAAAAACATTGGCGAATCTCACTAGTCCCTATATATGAAAACTATAAAATGTTTATTGATGTATTTGTAAAATTATTCAAATTTATAATGGTTTTATATATACTCTCTATATAATGTTAGCGATTTTGAAGGTAAAGTAGTTATATATTGTAAAATTTGAGAAAATCATTTTCATAAAAAATGGAAATTGGCAAATCTTTTTTTTGAAAAATCATGGAAAATTGGCCCGCCTGTGAAAATTAGCCCCTAAAAGTTTCTATGGCATTCACTGATCTATTTGAAAATAGTAATGACCATAGAAAATTGGCCCTGAAAGACAAACTTCAAAACATTAGGATGCAAAAAAATGATACCATTCCACAATATCTCTCTAGATTCACTCAAGTTTGAGATGAGCTTGGAGGGGTTGGGGAGAATGTTGCAGAAGGTGATCTGGTGAGCCTAACTCTTCTAGGCCTTCCAAAATCCTGACACAACTACCAGGACTCTGTGAATGGAAGGGAAAAATTACCAAATTGGGAAAGGTTGTGGTCTGATTTGGTTCAAGAAGAGATCAAGAGAAATACCAGAGATGGAGTATCATCTAGAATAGAGGATGAAGAAAAGTTTTCCTTGGTTGGGAAGGGGAAGAAGGGCAAAGGAAAGAAGACCCAAATAAAACCTGAATCCAGCCAAAATAATGGAAATAAGAAAGAACTCAACAAGATAAAATGTTTCCACTGCGACGAATACAGGCACTATGCAACAAAATTTCACACAAGAAGTCTAACCAAAAACTTTATGTAGGAGCAAGAGCTAAAGCATTGACTTCACAATTCAAATTAGACTTCACCTTAATAGAATCTATGGACAACACTATTATGGGGAGTGTGTGGTACCTTGATTGATGTGCCTCATTCCATATGACAATATGCAAGGAATTTTTCAGTAACCTAGAGCAGAAGAATCTCCATATGCATATTGAATTCGGGGATGATGGGAGGTACAATGTTATAGGAATTGGTACTGTCACCTTTGAGAGGGAGGAAGCCTCACCTTTTCGCCTCAAAGATGTTATGTTTGTACTTGGGTTGAAGAAGGACCTAATATCTATAGCAGTATTGGAGGATAGAGGCTATGATGTTATTTATAATAAAGGGAAAGCCTTTCTAAGACAAATAGCTACCAGAAAAGTGAAGGAGATTGGAGTTAGAGTTAAGAACCTATAAAAACTTGAAGTGGAAGATTGTGCTGCATTAAGTAACAAGGAAGAAAAAGTGCATAATGGAGATGTTGGAGAACTTTGGCACAAGAGATTGGGTCATATACACCATGGTGCCTTAAAAAACATGCAACAAATTACCACCGGTCTCACTAAAGGCTCCCTTGACCAGTATGATTTCTCTAAGGGTTGCACATTGGGGAAATATGCCAAATCCACCTTGCATGCCCGAGAAAATAGAGCATATGCAATATTGGAGTGAGTCCAAGCTGATGTTTGTGGACCGTTCTCTATAGCCTCCACAAAAAAAGTACTATGTAATTTTTATTGATGTTTTCTCTAGAAAATGCTAGATTTTCTTCACGAGGAAAATGATGAAGTGTTTTCCAAATTTGTAGAATTTAAGGCATTAATTGAGAAAGAGAATGGGAAGAAGGTGAAGGCTCTGAAGAGCATTAATGGAGGTGAATTTGTTTCAAATTCCTTCAAGGATTTCTATGCTAAAGAAGGTATTCCAAGATAACTAATAGCACCCCATAACCCACACAGAAAGGGTAGCTAAGAGGAATAACAAGAGAATAGCTAGAGTTGTAAGAGCAACGCTATATGATCAGGGGCTTCCATTGCATTTATGGGTAGAAGAATGTAACACAACAATTTACTTCCAGAACTATAGTCCTCATAAATACTTGGTATGATCACACCGAGGAAGCTTTCTTTGGGAGAAAACCTAATCTGTCTCATTTCAAAAATTTTGGAACTTCAGTTTATTTTCATGTCTCCAAGGATTCTAGGAAGGAACTTGAGCCTACAACAAAGTTGGGAGTTTTTATAGGATACACTGAAACTCCACACAATTACTAGGTGTATTTACCTTCACTAAGGATGATAGTGGTGAGGAGAAATGTCATGTTTGCTGAGAAGAAGGCTATGGGATGCTCTCTGGAATGACAGTTGAGCATCCCACTGGAGAAAAAGATTCTAGCTCCAGAGGAGGAGCCTTACGATGAGCTTCAGGAAGTTGTGGAGCAACAAAAAATGGAGTAGAGAGGAGGCTGAGTGGAGACACCCACTCAACTTGAAACATACATAAAAGGGAGAAAGAGAACCAAAGAAGCTGATAGATTATTGTAGGATGCTAGGGATAATGTGGGAACCCCTATATTAGTATGCAGGCATAGATGGTCAACTAATAGGTACATTGCTTACATGGATCTCATGACAAAGATCATTGAGTCAGAGCCTTCTTCATTTGAGGAAGTGGTTTCTCAACTTGTTTGGATTTGAGACATATGATCGGGAATCACATGTGTGTAGACTTAAGAGAGCACTGTATGGTCTCAATTAAGCATCTTGAGCATGGTAAAATTGGATCGATATTTATCTCTCTCATTGGACTGGACTTCACCAAAAGTGAAGTATATGCGAACCTCTATCATATTATGGTAGATGGTAAGTTGCTTACTCTTGTTTTGTATGTTGATGATTTAATATTGATGAGTGACAAGAAGCTAATCCGCTCTTGCAAAGAGGATCTTGCAAGGGAATTTCAAAAGAAAGACATGGTATTAATGCATTACGTCCTTGGGCTGTAAGTATGGCAAGGTGATGGTGACTTGTTTGTGTCTCAAGGGAAGTATGCCTTTGAAATACTTTAGAGATTTCACATGGAGAAGTGTAAGCCTTTGGACACACCTCTAGCCATAAACTAGAGGAAGGAGAATGCCTCTTCAAGTGAAGAGGTTGATGCTACCATTTACAGGAATCTTGTGGGGTATTTGATGTATATTGTGAACACAAGATCTAACATGTGCTATGGAGTAAACTGACTACAAGGAGTCCATCACACAAGAAAAGTACTTCAAGTTATATCTTCAATGTTGGGTCCATAGATATTTCCTAGTATAACAGGAAGCAAAGGTATGTAACATGTAGCTTAGGAGAGGATGAATACATGGCTACATGTCAAACAACATGTGAGGCCATATGGATGAGATGTAAAATACTTGTCGGTGTTTTAAATCAGGAGATGGATTCGACAGTGATATACTATGATAACCATATTGGCATTAAGCTATCTAATAATTTGGTACTTCATGATAGGTCCAAGCACAATGATATCTGGTATCATCATTTGTGGGATTGTGTGCAGATGAAAATTATATTGCTAAAATATATTCCAATTGAGGAGTAAGATGTTGAGATATTGACAAAGGAATTCTCAAGAGGTAAATTCAAATTCCATAGGTGCAAGATAGGGATGGTGAAAAATCCCTTTCTTTCTAAGAGGGAGTATTAGAAAGTGTAGCAAGAAAGGCTCAATTTTACTTTAGTCTTAGTCAAACTGAGTAAATCAAAATTCCGCATCAGTGGGACAACTTGGAGGTATTTAACTAGTGTGACATGGATATTGCCACCCAGTTAGATCAATAAATTTGAGTTAGTGGAATTGGAGTTCACTCTTGCATATGTTGATTGCTAAATTTTAGCAATCTACTTCAGTTATTTTCAGTTGTACTCAGTTAACTAGCCTCTAACAATTAATAGAGTTAGTTGAAGGTTATTTGAGCAGCGAGACAATAATCTACCTCAAAGATATGTTAGTTAACTGATAAATCAATCCAAAATATCCCAAACATGCATGGAATTAGAATTTCTTAGCTGGAGGAGGAGACAAAGGCTAGTGTAACATTAATTGTATATTAGTTGAGTGTACAATTTTTTCATGCAGATAAGAGATCAATTCCTTTGGAATTGTGTAAGGAAATAGGGACTTCCCTATTGTTTAGGAGATCTAATTAGGTCAAAATTGTGTAAGGAAATAGGGACTTCCCTATTGTTTAGGAGCTCAAATTAGGTCAGAATTGCGTAAGGAAATATGAGGTCGGAGGAGGAAGAATTTGGATAAGTGTTTTCCATAGGTACTCATTCAACAGAGAGAACCATTTCTCTTTTGCAGCAATGGTTTTGAGAGCTAGAGCATAAAATTTTAATAATTTCTCTGTTCAACTGATTAATGCAAAGAGAATTAAGGGGTTTTTCCTAGTTGGGTTCCCTTATAAATCACTCTGTACTTGTGGTTTTTCTTGTTGCATGTTGTTCTAAATTGTGATTTCCATTCTGTATATTAGTAGAGTAATTGCGTCTCCTGATTTTAGTTCAATTTCTTGATAAGTTGCAATTTCTATCAAAGTTCTACACCCATATCTCTCATTTAATTAGATTTTAAAGGTGTTGGAATTTCCACTTATCTTCCAATTTCCCTTATCCCTCATCTAATCAAATTTTAAAGGTGTTGGAATTTCCACTTATCTTCCAATTTCCATTATTTCTCATTTAATCAATTTTTAAAGGTGTTGTCTAAATTACAACTTTTAAAGTTTTTGGTTAAAATTATGTGACTTTTTTTTTTTTTTTAACTGGGTTTTGATTATACATATAAATTTAGCAAAAAATGATAAAACATTAAAAGTATAGAAAATTCACAACTTAAACTTATAATTCCAACCAAATCCCACCAAATTTTGAAACAAACTTTGAAAAAATATAATAAATAAACTACTGCCTTCTTAAATAGAAAAAAGTGGGTTGAGCTTTGCTAACAAGAGAATCTAGTAGTTGTTAACACAAATCAATATTCGGCCACAAATATTATCCTTGGATTTTGACCAGAAATCCACCAAAAACACTAAAATGTCGCACTTAAACACAAATCCACATGGGAATTTGAAATTTTTACAAGTAGTGCCTCCAACCTTTACCAGATTTGAACGAATCATCCAACAATTGGATGACATATATTAATGGTCATTTAATCTTTAGTTGTAAATGATGATGATCGCTGACAATATTAGATCAAGATTCATGATTCAACATTTAATGTTTCACTTTAGAAATTGATATGAAGATTCATTTTGATTTCCGTCTCTTTGTCAAATAATTGGATGATGTTTGTTTTATTTTTATAGTGGGAAATTTGATCATAATTTAGTTGCCAAATCAACGATGGGGACAATCATCATTGGATTGTCTTTGCAAAACTATGCTAACTTATCACTGTTATTCAAGAAAACCATGCTACCTAGAATTGCCATTAGTGGTCCATAAGGTGACAAGATTTCACTTCTGCCTTTGGGTCTTGGATCATTAACTTATTTCCTTACGACCAAGGAAGACAAATTCTTAGGCAAACATAAACAATTTTAGGGCATACTCTAGGATGATGATTATTTTCTTTTAGGTATTCAATTTTATGTTTTATGTAAATTCATATATGGTAATTTTGTATGGATTTTGATTTTATATTTATTTATCAATAAAACTATCTTATTGATAAAAATACTTTTTAAATTTAAAACTAAAATTGAAATTAAAATTAAATTATTATGTTAAATGAATTATAATATGTGAAATATTGTATATATGGAGGAATCAAGCATTGTAATTATCAATAAAAAATTATGTTAGATTATATTACTTGTTAAATATCAACTAAACATTTTTTTTTGTAAATCAAAACCTTCTATTGATTGCAAATCCAAATATTTACATGGCTCTACAAGGGAATTCTATTGGTCTCACCCCGACCAGGTTTGTTAACCAGTACTACTCGACCATAATAGAAATTCCAAAATAAACACAAGCTAGCGGACCATAGGTACAGAGGCCAAAAATACCAAAAAATTGACAGAACAAAAAAACACCAGTGGACATACCGAGTCATCTTAAGTCATAGAAGCGGGTTTATTTGACCCCATCCCTATTGGAGGAGGGCGAAAAGGGAAGCTGGCATTTTGCTCCAAGTGATCCAACCACGTTCCTAGCTATTTCAATTTCTCCAATATGCGAGTGTGTCCATTCCATACCACCACTACTCATTCCTTCATATGACACTGTAAATGTTGGATTCAGGTCAAGACCGCCATCACTACTTTATACTTCTCCCTGAAGTTTTTCTCATATTTTTCTAGGTATAATTTGACAAGCTATTGAGGTTGATTTGGGGAAGCACGTGGGGGTTTGCACCCATCCTTTTTAGTTCCCAATGTCCTTTTCAAGGCCTAGAGTGCACCCCCTTCGTTGCCTTCTTGGACTAACAGGCGTAGGCTCCTTGACCTGATAATTGTTCCTAGGCATGGGCTCTGGTTCTTTTGCCTTTTCATTGTTGTCCAAACTAGAACTGATTCTCGCCACCATTGAGGGGATGTGTAGAGGAGGGACTCCTAATAGTACCACCCACTTGAAGCACCAAGTCACCACCAACCTCAAAGATATGTTTGTTCTTCCCTGAATGGTCGAAGGAAGCACACCAGGGTTATATAAAATGCATGTACTCCTTCTCCAAGTCCGAATAAATTCCTCTAGAGAGCCAAAAACCCAAACAAGATTTTGTTGCGTATGGGTCAAGATGAAGCCACTGTTAACGTCCCTCATTAAGGAAAACCACACAACCTCCATAATTCAGACCACAAAGTCCAAGACCAACTGTCATGAGTCACAACACCTAAGAAGAGGATACTATGGGTCACGAATTGTAACCAACCAAGTACTGACTGCCAATTCACCAATGAAACTCTGAGACAGAAAAGTAAGGAGATGAGAAGGCTAGATCTGATTAATATGATGGCTCTGCTGCTTCCCCTCCCGCATTGTTTTCAATTCCGAAATCACCCTAGTAGGTAGATGTCTAACCAACCCACAAACTATAAAAATTACTAGAATATACCCAAAACCAAAAGAATATAGAGATAGAGTTACCAAGTGATTTCGGTGGTCCCCAAGGAAAATGAAGGGGACACTATGTAGTGGTGTTGTGCCTGACAGTCTTTTGTAGACCCTCGTCACCCAAGTCGCCTACCAAATCATATCTCTTCTCTAATGGTTGTTTGGGAATTGGAGGGTATTCCCTTGACATCGATTGACACTCTTTCTCTAAAATGTAAACTTAATATAGCCATATTGAGGCTCATTTTCTACCTTATGAAGCATTTGTGCCACCTGTGAGTGCATAAATGCTTCTCACTGCCAGTGGTCACCTTCACATGATCACCATGGAGCGAGTACTACCACAAATCGAAATGCCCTTTTGCACTCATAATTAATCTTGGGGGAGGCTAGTCACAACTACAAATAGCCTTGGTGTTTTCACCCCCATTGGGGTATCAAATAGACAATTTAATCAATTTATGATTGTTAACGGACTACTTTTTTCAATTTTAGGGAAAGATTTATATTAATAGGTAAAAAATGAAAGCAAAGTATTCTTTCTACAATTACTATCTTCCCATTGGGGAAACCAAACCAGTAACACAAAATAATTATTTTTTGCCACACTAATGGATCATATCATATCCTATCTAATAGAGTTCAGGTTTTTAAAATTAAATCATTTCCTATCTATCCTATGAATGACAACCTTATTATTCATGATATAGAAAATAAAAATAAATAGAATGAACAATTAGCTTGGTGGAGACTCCACATGTGTCTTATCAGGTGCGCTTTAAGTTATCCTCCTCTAAGTTGAGAACTTTCGTTGTTAGCATGGAGACCTTTTCATTGATTTTCCTCAAATGCAACTACACATCATCTACACTCGAAAGGATTTCCTATTGTGCTTCCAATCCTTCAATGAGAGAATATAGGTCTAAATTTTGCATTTATGTGGTCTATCTCATGCCTATGTTTCTAGTTATTGGTATCCAACTATGAATCTATTCCTAAACTTCAACATCCAATGTAAGCATACATTCAATCCTTGCTTCCTCTTTAGCTTGATTTATTCCCCCCCAAATCCCTAATGGGGTACTATCTAAAAAGGTTTCTATTGAGCACTCTACCACTAATTAATCTATTAGATATGGAGGAGGTCAAGAGCCTCATCATCCCTTGTGTCATTGTGAGAATTGAGCACTTGACATAGTGTAATAGGGGAGGGGAGATGTTTGAGTAAATCCAAGAGTGAAGATATCCTAAAGTAGCACAAATTGCTTGCAAGATGAGAGAGTTTTGGGATATCTAAATGGGAAGCGCTAATAAAAGCCTTAACTGAGTAGTTAATGAGCAAGTGGGATGAAATAGAATAGAGACTCCAAAAATGGAAAAGTGATGAGGGAAGGTGATGAATACAATCCAAAGAGAAACACACCATGTAGTAACCAAAATCATAAAACCAATAATTTCCCTAACCTTATAGTGGTTTGAGAAAATCCCACAAATTTTGAAGCTTCATAAAGTGATAAGGTAAAGTAATGAATAAAAGTACTTTTCCCTTGTTGAGGATTCTATAAGAAAAAATATAAGAGATGCTAGATGTATAATGAAAGCTGGCTCGAGAAAAATGGTTGTCAATACCTTCTACATAGTCACATGCCATATAATAATTAGAAGCATAAAGATACTATTTAATCTCTTAAATTAGCTCTTCTTCTATCAAGCATTCAAGAAGCCCTGATGATGGATCCCGGTTGGGATTTGAAACATTGGAAGAAAATGGTTCTTACTGTGGATTCTCCGGAAACTAAATCAAAAGACATACCTATTGTTAAGCCCAACCTTATAGAAATCCAATAAAATCATTGTTTGTTTTCCATCTAAACAACCACATAGACTAGTAATTCCAACCACCTATTCTTTAGTCTTCTCCTATCTTTAATTTATTAAAAATTAATTAATGAAACGTGGCACACATTATAATTTAATAAAAAAATATTTATCAACCAAGAAACCTAAATATCTTATGTTAGTATTCTTTCTTGACCCTTATGTGAACCTTCTCGATAGTAGCACCCTTAAGAATACAAAAAACTTGTATCATAACCTATTTATTTCTTCTTGTGATCCATTCTACAACTATCATATTTCAATTCTTTATTAGTTCAGGAAAACAAAAAATTATCTTTACAAGGAAAATTGTTTTTTCTTTTGTTAATGGCAAGGGAAATAGTAACTATAGGATCGCATATAGAAATAAACACACAAGAGTATATATCTTTTTTTTAAACTTTCCCTCGTAGCACAAGAAGAAGAAGTAATTTAAAATTTCATATATTGTTTTTTTTAATATAATTTCATGATAAGATATATTTTATTTGGTCATTGGTATAAGGTATTTATAGTTATTTACAAAGAACTTTGTAATAATTTTTATAAATCATTTTACGGCATTTAATAAATTTTGGAATTTTATATTTTTGTGAATCATATAAAAATTTGGTATTTTGTCAATTTTGGTCCATTATGATTGTTATGATTATAGGAAGAGTAAAGTAATTTATCAATAGAAAATAAAAACATCATATTCAACATATTTTGGAGATTAAAATTAGGTTATATGTTTCATATTACTTTAATATTAATAATATTAATGAGATTAACATTTTAATATAAATAATATTAATATTATTACTAATTTTTTTTTGTATGTAGAAATTCTATTAATCGTAAAAAAAGATGTACATCAGGATTAAAAAAAAATAGGTGGTCTTATCTCAACCAGGCTTGTTGACCACCATTTGTAGCATAAAAAAAACAAACAAAAGGAGGCTAAGGACATCGTCCATAACCGAGAAGGCCATAGACACCAGAAGATAAGTAACACATAGAGAACACATGTAGTCATGCTAGTCATTCAACGTGATGAAAGCTGGGTTGTTCGGGGTTATCCCAGGAGGAGGTGGAGGATTGAAGGAGCATTGGACATGCCCTTCAAAGTGATCCATTTAGGACTCCAGCTTCTCCACCTTCTTCGATAGCAGGTTTTGTCCACACCATACCACCACCACTCATTCTTGAACTTGAAACTAGAAGTAGTGCATTCTGTCCAAGGTGGCTACCATTTCAACATGCTCCTCTCTCCAGATCTCTTAAGTTGTTTCCAACTGCTTTGACAGGGATTGTATAAGCTTGTGACAATTCTCCATACAAAAATTCTGAATTTCCCTCTCACCAAGTGTCGAATGCTCTGTAGACCCACGCCTTCCCATGCCACCATGCTGCACATCACTGCTCTGCTGTGGTTGTTGCGACTGACCCCCATGCCGTGTCACCAAGTCACCACCTCCACGACCACTGCGCACACCAACCACCCTCTGCTGTGAGTGCCCCACTATCTTACCACCCCAAAGATTCCCTAACTCCTCCACTCCCATGATGAAATATTGTATTTTCATTTCTGGGTCCCCAGGTCCAGCCGAGCCAGGCTTTGCTGGGAGGGAGGACTGTCCTTGCCACATAGATGGGTGCATACTTGCTAGACCAACAATGACACTGTCGATACTAGAGTCAAGAATGTAGGAACCACTGATAGCCTTCCAAACATGCCCAACCCATGACCACTGGGCCCTCCTTACCCAAGGCTAAAATGTCCAGCCACCCAAGAAGGGATGAGAGCTATCACTTCCCTCCCCGAAGCAGTGACATGCACCTACCAGACTTTGGACACCACACCAATATTGCAACCTTAGGCTCTGTCACATAAAATCATCGTAATTTTGAAAAATAAGAGGAAGAAGGGCCGAGCAATACCTGACCCTACCCAAAGAACTATGAGGAGTGCTTCCCCAACCACACTAGCAACAGGAAACCACAACGACCTTCAAGGACCCAAATCCCTTCGCTCCAAAACACACAAAAAACCATACACTGACAAGCAGAGCGGCCCAATTATAGGCCCAATAGCCTATGAAGGAGTGCCACGCATCGAGCTGGCACCACCCCCAGAAGCACCGCCAACTATAACACCTCCACCAACCTCCAAGAAACCAATAACCCATAACTTCCAATTTCCAAATGAGCTAGACATACAAACTAGTCGGCACCTATGAATGTCGCACTATGCATGCACAAAAAAACACGAGATACCACCCCTAGAATAAGAAGGGTACTATATTGTAGAGCTAAGAGTCTGGGAAGAAACTCCGGGGCTTCCACCATGCCCAGAAAAATTGGAAACACTTCCTTCACTGGCAATCAGAATACCAACAGGGAACGTGAAATCATATTGAAACTCTAATGCAAGTGAATTAGCAATAACCCATCTCGTGTCTTATATCATTGCCTCCAGTACTAGTCGAGGCACTGAGGTATTTCACATGGACACCATAACTCTCCCCTGTATTCTAGGTGATTTGAAAGGGCGGGGAGGCTAAACCTCAACCCTTATACCAATTGTTTACAAACATGAGCCACATGATGCTTCGTGCACCAGGTTCCACACCCCCATCGGGTAAATATTATTACTAATATTAATATTAATAAATAATATTAAATTATTCTAATTGGTCTTATTTATAAAATCTGATTGGCGTATAAATGATGGAAAACTATGCCTTAGGTGTATATCAACCACATTTAATAATGTGGTTGTGTTAGTTCCAATTATAATTATAATTCTAACATTAGAGTTGCTTAACCATATAAACTCTTACTTTAAAATTTCCATGTTAGTTCCAATTATAATTATAATTCTAGCATTACAATTTGTTAACCATATAAACTCTTACTTTAAAAAATCCATTAATGAAGAGATTATGCAATACAATTCGATCCCCATTTAAATACTAGTGAGATAATAGTTTAAATATGTAAAGCTAAACATTAAGAATTTAACGCTTCAACTTTCAAGATATTTTCTTTGGAGGAAGAGATGATTTCATGACTTGGAAGATAAAAATCATTTCAAGAATTATGGATGGAAAGCCTTTAAAATCATTCATCAAATTTTAGATGAGATCACCATTTATAATCATGTGCATATCGAAAAAAACTTCACCATATGTTAAACCTTCTCTAGGGTGATTTTGCTGGTAAACTAATTGTTTCTTTCCTCAATAAATAACTTCATCCCATGGGTTTTTACATGCAAACAATCACCTAGAAAATGTGCCAAAAATAAATACCTGCATCATTATGAATGTAAAGGAGGTAATGTTGAGTGGTTGGTATGACGATGCCTAGATCTGCATGAGGAGAATAAGTCCACACCTTTTAGTCTTGGGATCCACTAAATATTAAGCCATCTTGAGATGATAAGTCCTTTATCCTGGCCCATATTTATCCTTTGGGCCATGATTAAACCTTAGTTGGCCTTGATGAGATTCTACTATACAAACTATGAGTGGAAATATATGATTGTGTTTACTAGAGAGCAGAATAGACGAGATTGAAAAGGTATAGTGTTTAATTCCTAGGTGAAATTAATTGTAGGAATGGCCATCTATTGATGGTGATGGATACTTCCAACATACAGGGTATCTCCCTGATATAAGGTCACAACTAGATCTCACATCGTTTGGTGTAGGAGTCCCATCTGGAATACGGCCTGACTGTCATCTACTTAAATATTTGCCTTGGCTTTAGCTGTCAATGAGAGAGAATCATACATGTGCCTTTGAAAAGCAAGAAAGTGTGCCTGGTGAATGTTCAGATGCATGCGCATCAAGTTTATTCTACTGTAGGGGGACTGAAGTGAACCTCTAAGAGAGAGGTAATAGTGCAACCCTATTAATGATAGACATAAACAAGAATGTTTCATCTAACATCTAGCACAATATTCCAAAAAGATGCAACGACCATTATAACCATTACAACACATTCTCAATAGGATAAGAACTAAAATAACCGAAATAGTTTAACTACCTTAGTGTTGGTGAAATCAAACATGAATCATAATAATTCACATAATAGTCTTACAAACATTCATCATCCATGCATGAAAACATGTTGGCCATCAGGCTTCAAATATTAACTAAAAGTCCCAATATGCATGAATACAACAAACATCACTTATTCTAATGTAGTGGATGATTGGAGCCACTACTTGCTCCCCAAAAGTACTAACTTATCTCTCTTATGCCTTATGGGAGAATCCAAGGTTAAAAGTCCTTTACATGAGAAATGAGGATCTATTTATAACTTGAGGAGTGACCTTTCATATCCTCATGACTCTTGACTTTCTAACTTCTAGTGACCTTTGGACTTCTACAACCTTTGAAGTTCCAAATGACTTTTGGAATTACATATGACTTTTGGTATTACATGTCCTTTGGACTTCCATGACTCTTGAGTTCACACATGACTCTTGGACTTCTACTTGTTTTTCCTTTACAATGATTACAATATTACATCTTGACTTCCACATCATCATATGATGAAACTAGACATGTCACTATCTTGGATGACTGGGACTGACAGTGACTAATGACATGGATTTTCTTCAGTGGTGACATAGCTACCATTGTGTCTATTCTTTGTTCATCTTCTGATCATAGTGCTTCCACCCTCCAAAGGGTCTTTAATCTTGGAGCCTTTAGGGTGCTTCGATAATCAAGTTTCAGGTGTGTTGTTGATTTTTTTTGCTTCCTTTGTTTACCTCTTTTCCCGAACTTCCTCATGTGTGATTCCCATGATGTTTTTGTAATACCTGCATCTACAATCACTCATAACAGACAACCATTAGCCTCAAAATCTCCTATTATACCACGTTTTATGCATATTTTCTATTCATGCCTTTTTAGTGTGCTCAAAAGGGACAAAAGGGGCTCCTGGCTACATGGGCGTACTTTAAAGAGATGAAGGGTTGAAGGGGAAAGTATTTTTTGCTTAAGCATGCACTCATGCACTCAAGAGAGGGAGGTAGTCAAGGCAGAGTGCATGGAACAAGTCCAATGGATGAAGGGGAAGGCTTTCAAGGAAGGTGCACTCCTCTATGTCGTAGGAGTGCTCTCAAGGAGGGCACATTAATTCAATTCGAAGGAGTTCTCTCAGGGAGAGAACATTCTTTTAGGCTAAAGAAGTGCTCTTAACGAGGGCACATTCCTCCGGGTTGAAGGATTTATATCAAGGAGGGTGCATCCCTTCAGGTCGAAGGAGCTCTCCCAAGGAGGGCCCATGGCACAAGTCTGAAGGACGAAGGATGAAGCCTCGTGCTTTTGAAGTGTTCTCATGTGTTCAAGAGACCAAATAGGGTGCATGGAACAAGTACAAAGGACAAAGGGTGAAGCTTCATGCCTTCAAAGTGCACTCATGTCCTTAGTAGAACAAGAGGGTACATGGCGCAAGATTAAAGGACGAAGGATGAAGCTTCTTATCTTTGAAGTGTGATCATGCAATAAAATGTTCAAGAGGGTGCATGAAGCATTATGGAAGGATAAAGGATGGATTTTCGTGCATTTGGGGCACACTCATGTGCTCAAGGAGGGTGCACTTCTTTGAGTTGAAGAGGTGTGCTCAAGGAAGAATTAGTCAATTTTAAAGGGCGTAGTTTGGGACAAGGAAGGGGATGCATGCTTTGGCAGTGCCCCCAACCCTCAAGGAGGGAATAGGGTGCACTTTCGAACAACGAAGGGTCTCCCATAAAGGCTTCGGCAAGCACTCATGCGTTCTTGGCCTTAATGGGATCTCTCTTCAACCAAAATTTGTCTAAGTTTGGGTAATAGGGAAAGGGACGAACATGATGACTTTTAGACATAGAACCAAGTGAGGTGCAAACAAAATCATAAATAAAAATTTCAAAATTTTGATCAAAAATAAATATACATCAAAATTCCACTTCATACATGTTCCCCAAGTACTACTAGTGAAGTGTGTGATTACGACCTAAAAGTGTAGATTGACAACATAAAGATATTGTGCCAATGGAATGCACATAGAGATGTTATATTCAATGCGACGACACTTGAGAACATTCAAGAGCACTTATAACATATACAACAACATGAAACGATACTTGACGACCAAGGTGACACTTGATATGACAATGAAGTAGGCTCCAAAATTTGAATGTAGTGAAATTTTGGAGGGTGTTGTAGTAGTGACAACACCATCGTAAAGGAATCAAATAATGTCTTCATAGATATTATCCTTACCATGCAATGATATAGTGTTGAAATAATTTACCCAATCATATAACATATTCGTTTTTCCCTAGACCTGGAACATTGTGCAAATCGACTATAACCACTGCATTCTCCTCTTTATCCATTGATGACTTGGAACTTTAATCCATTCATTCAATAATCTATGTCATAACTTGAAATCATATAATCAATATTATAACCTGAAACCATATCAAAGAAGTCATGTTAGTGGTATCGGTAGGATCTAATCATAAGGAACATGACCAACACAAATATAAATAGCTTAATGGATTGAGATTGGGACCCATTTGTGATACAACACCATGAAGAATTTATGAATTAAAATGAGGTCACCCTTGTAAATTTTTTCTTCAAAAATTATTCACTAGAGAGTACAACTATCATCTTGTCAGTTTCACTTTTGAGGAGTAGAAATATGCAGTAGAAGAGAAGGATATATAGAGAGAAGCACTTTTAATGAGGGCCATTATAAGTTTATATTTAAGGAGGGAGAGAATTCTTAGCATCATATGAAGTGGTTTGTAGAAGTTTCTATGTGCCATGTGAAAAGTCATCTGTTAGATAAGTTGGATGATTAGAGAAATTTTCGGAGAGGTTATGCCCTGAAATTTACTCTACATGTGGAGGACAAAACGTGCATCCTTCCTTGGATGTTTGATTCCAAGATCGATCTGAACTAAAGAGACTAATGGATGTTTCTGGATTTGGGTGCCAACTGCTTCAACAACAACATCACATGGTTCATGTCCATGTATTCCTACAACTTCATTGAGATTGATACCTTTGAATTCAGTCCCGAATAGTTCCAAAAGCCATCCCAAGGCTTCGATGAACAATAAAACTTAAAAGATGTAAACCCTTAGTCTTTTATGACCAAGGCCATAGAATCGATATATATCATAATATGGTGGGTGATGAAGACAATAACACCAGGAACTCGATAAACATCACCATATTTATCAAAGAGAAGCTACAACTAAAGATAACTGATACAGTCGTAGTTAAGATGGATATTGAGCTAAGTGAGTGGCACATTCTTTAGAGATGAACTAATGATCCAAGATGTCCAAGATTATCAACATTCTCTTCATTTGGGTTCACTATAATCATCAAACACGCTTGAATGTTTATGGCTAGTACAATTTAGTGAAATTATTAAGGGAAATACAAAGAAGATCCTCGAAAGATTTAAGATGGATTGTTTTCCTCTGATGTCAAGGCATCATTTTGTTTTGATTTGTTAAGACTCTCATTTATATATTTTCATTTCATTTGAGAAGAAACCAAGGAGATCCACATTTTGCTTTCAACTAAGATTCATCACGGTCTTTCTTAAAATTTATCAGTTCCACTTCTTTTTAGCATAATGTCCTCTTTACATTATTCTAAATCAACCTCGTGAGTAGTTTTTTCCCTTTTTAATCTTATTTTATTCTCAAACAAGTTCTTCCAATTTACATGATTTTTTATTGTTATAAATTTTTGGTTTTTGTGTAGTGAGCAACATTCACAGGCAATCAATGATCATCTATAACCGTCGATGAGAAACATTTCTACCTTGAAGGTTTTCAACTAGAATTTTGACTTCATCATCATTTTTAAATCAACTTTATTCATTATGTTTTATCACCTAGAGTGAATGAAGGAGGAAATGAAACAAAAATTGCTTCAACGCACATACAAACTGCATCCCTTTAGTAATATTAAGAACATAGGCACAAGCACTCAATAAAAATAAGAGATATGTGAGAAGGATATGCAACTGTTTCACTATTCATTTTCGTGAATATTTATTCACTAAAAAGGATTGTGGAGAAATTGTACTTGATTTCAACTAATCGATTGTTAAATTTCCTTAATACATTTGCCTTTTATTACAATATTTACTTAATGTTATATATTAAATTATAATGACTAGTATGTAAGCCTATGAGGATTTTCAATACCGTTGTTTCTACATGATAATAAACTTCTCATATGGTGTGATTTTCTTTTTCTTGTAACAATTTTTCATAAACATTTTTTTGCATATTAATATTAACTATACCAAGTGAGACCATTCAAGGATATCATAAAATAATATCCACACCATCTCTATCTATGTTATGTAACTTTGAATGCAACACATAATTATACGTATTAATCATCAAGTCTCTAAAATTTGAACATTCTCACCCTCAACCTATGTGCTCCAAGTATGATTTGCAAGAACATGCAATCTTTTAGATAAGTTAGCACTTATCAAATTATGCTTGTAACTAGCATTCATAAGGTAATGAACTTCTCATTTTTTATATATCCATGAGACCATAGTGGGAAATGAGTAGATGGAAATAAACACTTGTGTTCTCTTTATCCTTCTTCACAACATGAGACCACTTATATAAAAATACTTGTTAAAAAACTTCATTTGAAAGTTCCATCATCTTCTCTTTATTAATTGATTACAACCACCTGCTGACATCATCTATTAAATTAATCTTTATTCCACTTGTCAACTACTTTCCCCATATTAACCATCATATTTTCCTATAAAACACATTTTTATTGCAAAGGACCAACAATAGAGTTAGTGCTTTAAAGAAAATCACTTAATTTTCAATTAGACTTTTCTCTATGGCTAAAGTTTTTATACATCCAATTTAAAATGATCATAACTCCTAGAAACCTAAAAACCCTTTCAAAATATATCTAATCTATATTATGCATGGCTATTATTAGAAGATACTAAAATAATTTATTTTATATTAATTTTACGAAATTTAATATTTAAATTTTCCTTTTTTACTTGAGTATTTTTTTTGATAAAAAATAAGATATATAGTTGGTTTTTTTATACTCCCATAAAAAAGCTATATGAATCAATATATATGTCAACACCTTCTCTTTTAATTCAAAAATCTAGAAAATAAAGAAAAGAACTTTTACTTCTTACTAAAAAAGTGTTTAATGAGAACATATATTAAACCTTATAAATAGAAACTAAAAGTTAAACTTTTAACTTCCAAATAAACCTTTAATTTTAAAAATATTAAATGCATTCACACCATAAAGAATACAAATGGTATAGAGAATGACATAATTAAATACTCCTTAATCGATAATCATAGTCACTTTATATAAAGAATACAAATTGTATAAAGAATGACATAATTAAATACTCCTTAACAAATAATCATAGTCACTTTATATGGCATGCTTGATACAATACAATAAAATCCATACAGTATACCTTAATACAATGATACTTACATATTTATAATTTCCCATGAATATTCTTACTGTCTATGCTACTACTCATTATTATTTATAGTAAGCCCCTTTCATAAATATACCCACATTATTTTCCTTGTCTACCTTATATACCTCCCTATGTAACCAACATTATCCTTCCTAGGAACATTACATTATCAAATACTCTAGGAATTAGATGTGTATTATCATAGTCCTTAAAATCAAAATTATTGAAATGTGCATATATTACAGACTTTTCTCCTTTATCGTGTTTCTTTCTATCTAAAATTTTACTGTTCTTATTATGGTCTAACAAAACACACACAAAATTACCCTTTTATCATATTATCTTCATAATTTATGGATATGTGAAAGTTACAAAGACAAAAAAATATGCTTTTAGTGGTATGGTATCCAACCATATGAGTTTTTTAAATTAGAAGCATATTTTCTAGTGAAAGTAATTTCACTAAGGAATGCTCGTTATATTTATCAAGAACCTCAAGTAACCCCACCTAAGTCATCTATTCATTTTTTCCTGTTATGAACTTACACATTCACAACTAAAACCACCACGTGTGGATAATGTTCGACGTTAATAAGGGTAAATGTGTTCTACAAGCATGATAATAACATGTGACATTTTAAATAGATTTATCATATCTTTGGCCCTCAATAAAATGTCCTTCAACATATAGTCTCATGCTATATTTTTTTTAATAGGGTGGAGGAAGTGGAAACGAAAAAACATGTACTATCTTATTTCTCAAAAGATCTTACCACTCAAATTCAAATTATTTCAATGGCCCACTTTGGAAACATTCATTAAAGGTCCACTACTTAATAATAGAGATAATTTATTCTCTTCCCTTACCTATTCATGCATAAACGTAAAATTACACCATGAAAAACATAAATGTAAGGCTTTTATGATAGTTTTAGATAAGACTAATAACTCATAAGGAATAGTGGAATGAGTTATATTAAGAGTACGACCGTTAATAAAATCTATGGATTTGATGTGATCAATATCTAATTTATTAGCATTAACCTGACTAACAATATGAACTCAAAATAGATATTTGATGATAAAATACCTTTGGGACGAGGAAGAGGAGTTACTTAAGGTAGAGTTTCCTAATGATTAGTTACATCAAAACATTCATTATGAGAGGAAGGAATCAATGTGGAAGTAGCTTTGGAGGTATGTTTATAAGGGATAGTATCAAGGGCATGATGAGGAATTGTTGTACTATGTAACAACCCCTATTTATATGAATAATACATATAAATAGGGACTTTTTTTTAAAATTTTAGCTTTTGAATTTAATAAATGCTAACTCTAAGAAATCACCTTGAAACCTGTATAAAACGAACCAAGCCTAGTACCTTGATCACAAATTGCATTTCGCAGTTTTCCACGTCATAACTATAAACATCTCTAAGAAAATCCTGAAATGTGATGTGTGATGACACCCCCCGCTACGATGTTCTGATCAGAACGCCTTGAGAACATGAAACCACACTTCGCAAAGTCACAAATATATAGTGCATGCCATTGTGTCATCCTTTAACGATTTGCAAAATGCGATATTACGATTTTCGCAATCACATTTCGCATTATCTCCAGGCAACACTATATTACAATGTTTAAAAGTTGTGATGCACGAATAAAGCATGAAGCATGGGAAATTACTATGTTTTAATATAATAATAAGGCTTTTGGCCAGGTAATTAATGTTTAGCTACTCGAGGAGAGGTAATGATGTTTCAAGTTATGGCTAGTTAACAATGAATATCTCATTCAAAATCTTCCCATGATTCAAAGTCATTTTAGAGCGCTTTTAACCTTAATTGCCCTATATCTTCTGCGCTGATATATCTCTTCCATTTTAGGCAACATTGAAAAGACATATCATTATGGAAGGTGATGGAAAAGTAGAAGAAGCAGATCATTACAAAGTCTGAGCCATCAGAAATGTCACCTATATTCGCTGATACCATTTGCAGCGTCAATGGAAGAGCGACAACACGGAAAGTTATATGCAACAGGATTGAAGATGAAAATCCTAAAATTACTGTCATAAAGGCAAAAACTAACTCAATAAAACCTTCGGGATTCCAATTCAAAGATGCTTCCTATTCCTTCCTTCACAGAATAGGAGTGAGAGCGAAAATACTCCCATACACTGATATGATTAGGTGGGTGGTGGAAAATCCAAGTATTGAAGACAGGAAATTCAGGAACTCGAGGATGGAACTCATGGGCTCATTCAAAGCTGAAGACCTCAACCAAATGTATCATACACCTGACCCTCAAGACATATATGACAAGTCATACCTGGCCAACTTCACAAAGAAAAATGAAGAACCTTTCAAAATGATCTAGGCCGGAGGGTACTGGAGAACAAGTTCAAATATGATAAAACAGGTCTGTATCCCGTAGGCTCTTTGAGAAACCCCACAACTATGCAAATTCTATGTTATGTAGGCTATATGGATTACCTAATAATACCAAGTTTTCCATAGATTGGATTCCTTTAATTGATGCCTGTGTCAATTCCCACATAATGAATTGGACCACTATCCTATCTAATAACCTAGCCACTGCCATCCCCTAGTATCTTCAGAAGAGATCCTCCTCCACAGAGAACCTTCCCCCATTTTATTTCAGTGCATATATCATGGATGCCATCTGTTTCTGCACTAAATTTCCAACCATGGGTTGAAAATGGACTTTGCAGGACCCCTACCCTATCCATCTCAGCCATAAACAAATTTGGGAATCCCATTATATACCCCATTTTTATAAAGTATGCCATGCTATTATTTTACCATTGCATCAATTGATTTTTAATAATAAAGTCCCCAGGTTTTCCAAAGAGGACACTACAAACCTTCTCGTAGTAGGCAAGTATTTTTTTGAAGAATGGTTTATATACATCAGGGTTTTTGGCAGTATAACTGACCCACATGTCCTCACTTTTTATGTCTCTAATAAACTATTAGCAAGAGAAATAGCCCACTAGACTGTGGGAAAAGGCTTGACCAGGACCCTGAAAGATAACAAAAATTTGTTGTGGCCATCTTTTCCCATTCAGTGTGGTTCCTTTTCGTTAGCAAATTTCAACCTTGTAGCCAAGAAATCTCTAAGCCTAGAGCGCCTCAGGCTCCATACTCTGCTGAAGAGGCAATTCGACCTTGACAAGATAACACATAATATTAAGCCCTTTAACCATGAGGCTAATAATTCTGAAGACCTTTTACATTCATCTAAACCATTCAAACAAGAGTTCGAGTGGGCAATAGCCAATTTGAGTCTTGAAGATTTTGAAAGCTTTCAGGAATTTAGAAACAAAAGGCTCGAAATAATTCCATCACATTTGTTAAAAGATGAGGAAAAACCTACACTCAGTGTAACTGCCAACATTGAGGAACCAAATTCTTACAGAGAGTCTTAAGTGGACACAGGGAAAGCACTATATACAGGGAAAGCCCAAGACACTGAGAATACATCAGAATCCAGCAGGAGGTCAGCTGAAAAGTAGGTCATAAGTGACCTGACTAAAGATATCAGTTCTACGATCAAAAGTAGTAGTTTGGAGTAGGAGTGGGACCAATTCAATAAAAAATGACAAGAAAATCCTGAGACAAAATATGTCCAAGAAACCACGGAATATCACACTCCTACACATACCTAGAAAATTACAGAGTTTGAGCCTATGGATGAGCAAGGGACAAGTTCGCAGTAGACAGAAATAATTCTAACTTTACCCACATCAGAAATTATGCTAAAGGTGACTGAAATTACTCCTTCAGATGCATTCTACAGCCCACTTCACAAGGATGTAGTAAGGAGACAGAGGAAAAGAAGAAGGGTAGAGACACCAGAGATCCCACCTGGGAATGAGCCAATGGACATAGTCTGGAAGTATATTCCTTCCAATCTAGCTGAAAACTTGACCAGACTATCGCAGTTTACTAGGGCATACGCAACTGCCACCATGGATAAAGCTACGAAGATATCCATTTTGTTAAGGGAGAGGGAAGAGAAGATAGCGCAGCTCGAGCAACAACTGCAAATTGAAAAAGCAAATGTGAACCAACAATTTGTTGAACAAATCACTCAATTGCAGCAGAATATGGGAGTGTTAAAGATAAGCCATGAAACAGACATTGCTACAAAGAACATGAAAATTCAAAAATTGCAAGAAGCCATGGAAAAATATGAAGATGTCGCTACTGTTGATTAATTCATCAAAGAGGCACTAGAGCTAAATTCCCTTCTATAAAAAAAACAAGATAAATTTTGCCAAAGAATGTTGAATATTGCTCCTTATCTGAGCACCAATGATTAGTTAATAGATAAGGCGATTGACCAGAGAACTAGATTTAATGATTTAAATACAAGGATCTCAGAATTCATTGAATGGAAAGAAATAGAAGAAGGAAGGAGAGCTAATCTTCCCAAAATTGAGGAAACACATAAGGACATTCTATTCACGGGTTGGGATGCGAGGATTGAGCAAGCTGATTTAGTAGTGGCAAGAGCAGCAGGGGTGTCAAAGAACATAGTAAAAGTAGTAAACCACACTTTGCATGCCAACAACCTGGTGAAAGAAGGTAACCCAAAAATAGTGCCAAATTTAAATTACTTGCACAAAAGCTGGATGGAAATAGCAGAAATCAAAAGGGAAGCGATCACAAAGTTACCAAAGACTGACTTGGAGGCGTATTGACAATACCTTGTCAAGCCACGCAGCCAAATCATGACCCTCTACTTCTTGCTCCATTCAACTCAACGAATGATGCCACCTCTCACAGATGTTATTTTCATAGGACAGGTCAGAACACAGTTTGGGGCACCTCCTTAAGTGAAACCAATGTCCAATATATGTGATTTAAAAGAGGTAGACAACAAGTCATCATTATAACCTCTGCTCATCAAGTCACTTTTATTTTTAGAGTTAGTTGACTAGTTAGGAGGAAGGTTGCTTGGAACCTCCTCAAATTTTTGAACAATCTATTTTTGAACATTAGTTAGAATAATATTTATACCCTTATCATGAATTTAGAGAAGGGTCCATAATTTTATCAAAACATTTGTAAAGAATGCACTTCTATAAGTTCGTGATTGTCTTGATGAAAGTACGGAACATGGTCGTTTCTTTTAAATATCAAACTACTTTCCTTTGTTTATGCACTATTGTATACTTGGAAGATAATTTGATCTGAAGAAAGGAGATGATCTATGTCATTAGTCAAATAAGTAGAACTTCACATATATGGTACTTCTATATTGTATTATTAGTTATGTTTCTATTTAATTAGTGATAACATTTCATTTTCATGAATTGTATATGAGATATTTTCTTTCTGCTATGCATTAATTGCACTAATGTATGATGCCGAAATGAAATTGTTTATTTTGATATATAATCATAAGATATATGCAATATAGTTTATACATTTCTTTCACTAACTATTTAGTCAAAGAAATTATCTTTACACGTTATCACCTATGTTTAATGTGTGATTGATCTTTATTATCACATGTCAAACATATATCTTCTTAGATCACATATCATAGAGAATACCTGGGTTTATATTAGATTAAGTTAGCTAGAGATTTGCACAATAGAATAGGCTACTTAGTTATCATTATTCTTACTGCAATCCCTTGAAAACCACCCACTCTCATTTTAAAACCCACACTGGGAAACTGGTCCCATTATCCCCAATCGGAACCACCACTTCAAATGGAAAAGGAGTTGTATTTAAGGTCCGGGCCGAGTGGTTATACCCCATGTTGGAGCACCAGTCTCCCGAATTTCACTCTTTGATACAAAAATTGGAACAAATATCCATTTCTACCAAGAAACCATAGAGGCCCGAAGATTCTAAAGAAAGTGTCACTTCCTTATTACGAGAAATTGGTGTATTAACTAGATTACAAAGTGAAAGGCTTGGAGTAACTTCTTTCTAATTTCCCATTCATTCACGACGTAAGGAATTTATCACATCAAGATTTGAATCAGATAACGACTAGATCACTTCACCTTTCCATCCATGCACCTCTACTCAATCCAACTCTTCTCAACAATCCACTTCTTCAATTATTACTGCTACTAGTAGTACTAACCTAAGAATAAGTTGTTCACCATCTATACCTACTTTTGGACCACCCTTCCCATCTTCCCAGTCTCCAACTCAAGTTATGGCCAATCAGCCCACTCAACCTTGGACAAATCCTGGTGTTGTTTTGGCTGCTAATCCAAATGATCTCCTAGAAAACCTAGGAAAATGGTTACCTAAGTATAATCCTGCTGATGGTCTTCCTGCTAAGGAACATCTAAATAACTTTATGCTAGCCATGAATCTTAATGGAGTTTCACATAAATACGTTGTAATCAGACTGTTTCCTTATACTTTCCAATGATCTACAGGATCTTGGTATTTTTCCCTTATAGGAGGCTCAATAAGAAACTGTGATACTTTTCAAGAAATATTCCTTGCAAAATTTGGTGATGACAGGACTATAACATCCTTAATCAATGATCTTTCCAACTTAAAAAAAAATTCAAATGAAAGGATCAAAGACTTCAGCTCTAGATTTAACAAGTTGTTAAACAAATCCCAGCTGCCCATAAACCTACATGAGATGTACAAATAGAATGGTACATATCCTCCATTCCTTCTAATATCACAATTTTTGTAGATAGAGCCAATAAGGCTACCCTCGTAGAAAACATGAAAGAAGCTTTATCTGTTGAAAGAAGGATTATTTCCTTAGAAACGAGGTCACAGACAGATGAAAGGAAATCAAAGAAAGTAACATTCAAGGATGATCCAAGAAAGAAAACCCCAAAGTACCCTTTCAACCTTGAAGGCCTTCAGAAGGTGTTGAAGACCATGTCCAATGAAATGGTTGAAATCAAGAAACAGGTTTCAGAATCATCTACTCCCAAGAAAAATTTTCTCTCATTTAAAATAAATCCTTCTTCTACATCTCAGCCACTGAATACTATTTCTAATGCTGAATCTGATCCAGAAACAGAAGAAGACTTTCCAACCGAAGAGAAAGATGAAACTGAAGAAGAAGTTGAGTTAAATAGAATGTGGGACTTCATTCTTCCAACTGAAGAGGAAGCATAAGCTATGCAAGTAACTACAAGAAGTAAAAGCTCTCCTGATATGTCTACAACAATTCAGAAACAAAAAAATGCCACTCCTGTAAAAGAGAAGACAGTAAGTAAGAAATCTAAGACTACTCAAACTGATTCTATTCGACTGGATCCTCCAAGTGCTTCTAAAACATTGGTAATCTAGGATACAGTGGAATATAACATAGTCAAAGATATGAAAAAGATCAGAGCAAATATTTCATTACATGAGGTGACTAAACTCAAGCAACAACAAAAAAAATCTACTCAGAGAGTTAAAAGTAGTTCCTGTAGCCCCTCTACCATCCGTAGTAGTCACTCAAGCTGCTTATGATATGGGAAAAGCTCCTTCATCTTCAAACAATGTAAATCCCTTAGATTTGGTTCTGATGTGTGACAGGTCTATTTCGCATACACCTCCATTTCTTCTTACTTATGAGATTTTCAATAGAAATGTCCATAATTGCCTTGTTGATTCAGGAGGCTCTTCAAATATTATGCCAAGAATTATGTGCACCAAATTAAATATTACACCTAAAAAATTTGCTATACACATAGTTCAACTAGATAGAACTAAGGTAGAGGTACTTGGAGAAATAAATTCAGTTTCAATTAGGATTTCCTCTAATCCAAAAGTTTCGCAGATAATTTATATTCTAGTGGATGATATCCTTGAATTTTATGGTTTAATTCTAAGTAGGGATTGGTCTGAAAAGTTACATGAATACTTTGCAATGGATTGGTCTCACATGTGGTTGCCACACAATGGTAAACCTAACCAAATCAGAGTAGGCCATGAAAAATTTGTGAAGTACACAGTCACTGATCTCGAGGGAAGCAATGAGCATGTAGCTTTCACCAATAACATTATTGGAAACTACTTGACTGAGTCATTCTTGGGATCCTTTAATGCTAAAAAATCTCCCTTTCCAGATAATGTTGTCATATCTCAGATAGAAATTTTTTCACAAACAGATGCTTCCAAGTGTGTAGATGTAGTTGATAAAGTTGTAAATAATTCACTATTCTGGACTCTTTATTTTGATGGTTCCAAATTTGAAGATGGTGTAGGTGCAAGATTCATCTTAATCAGCCCATAAGGAGAAAAAACCATGTTAGCTTGCAGGCTTGAATTTCAATGCACTAACTATACTGTAGAATATGAAGCTTTGATTCAAGGGTTGTACAAAGCCATTGACCTTAAAGTCAAATATTTGCAAGTATATGGAGACTCTGAAATAGTTATTAAACATGTAAGAAACACAATCCATTGCGTGTCTAGGCATCTCAAACATTATCAATCTTTAGCCTAGAATCCTACTTCTCATTTCACTGTTTTTAACATTTCTTCAGTCTCTAGATTACAAAATTCAAGTGATGACTTACTTGCCAATGTAACATCTAGGCTTATACCTTTAAAAGAATTTAGTCCAGATAGATTTTCCATAGAGTTAGTTTTCAAACCATCTATTCCTGATAATGTAACAAATTGGAGAGTGTTTAATAATGATGCTAACATAATCCATTTTGTTACATCAGAAGGATCTTATGAGGAACAAATCATAGGTGAACATGAGCATGACTTGCAGAATTAACCATAAACAAGATCATAACCCAATTCTGAAATCTGTAGTCAAAATGGAAGATCTCTATGTTTTGAAAGATAGATTTAAGAAGATTACCAACTCCAAGACTCATAGTTCTACTATGAGATTTGAAGTGGTAAACCTAGGTACAACTGAAAAAACTAAAAATGTCAACCTAGGTCTTGGTTTATCATCTGAAGAAAGAATATCATTCATTAAGTTGTTGAAAACATATAAAGGTGTATTTTCTTGGGATTATTCAGATCTCAAGACCTATGATACCTCTGTAATTCAACATACCATACCGATGACTTCTAATGAGAAACCAGTTCAACAGAAGCTTAGAAAGATTCATCCAAACCTTGAAAGTCAAATCAAATATGAGTTGAACAAAATTCTGAAAGAAAAGATAATCTTTCCTATTAGACACTCAAAATGGGTATCAAATATGGTCCATGTCAGGAAAAAGAATGGAGACATTAGGATTTGTATTGATTTTAGAAACCTGAATAGGGCTTGTCAAAAGGATAACTTTCCTTTACCTACCATGGAGAAAAATTTTCAATGAGTTGCAGGTTCTGAGTTAATGTCTTTTCTAGATAGATTTTTAGGATACAATTAGATTCTTATACATCCAGATGACATATTAAACACAACATTCAGGACCAAGTGAGGGACATATGCTTATTAGAAGATGCCTTTTGGACTTATCAATGTAGGTGCTACATTCCAACGTGCCATGGATATTTCTTTTAAAGGTCTAATTATTAAATCAGTTGTTATTTACCTAGATGACATCACAATATACTCTAGGAAAAAATCTTTTGAATGATCTAAAGCATATCTTTGAAAGATGCAGGAAATATGGCATTTATTTGAATCCCAAAAAGTCATACTTTGCTTTAGTGGAAGGCAAGCTTCTTGGGTTCATAGTATCCAAGAAAGGAATTTATATTGATCCTGATAGAATCCAAGAAATTGAGAAGATTCCTCTCCCACCTAACAAAAAGGCCATGCAATCATTCCTAAGCCACATCAATTTTGTAAAAGATTTGTTCCACATTTCTCACATATTGTATTACCCCTTCAATCAATGATAAGAAAGATTTTAGTCTTCAAATGGGGTAAAGAGGAAAGAGAGTCATTTGAGTTAATAAAAAAATCCATCATCAATGTTCCTTCTTTAACAACTCCAGAGTTTCTAAAACCTTTTGTGTTGTATACTTTTTCATTTGAAACATCGTATGTAGTAGTTTTAACACAACTGAATGATCAAAATATAGAAGCACATATCTCTTTCTTCAGTTCCAATTTACAGGGTGTCAAGTTAAACTACTCAGCTGTTGAGAAAGAAGCTTTTGCTATATTTAAAACCTTGAAACATTTCAGACCTTTTCTCCTCAAAACTCATACAAAAATAATAGTACCTTACCTTGCAGTAAAGCAACTATTGATTCAAAGAGAAGTGGGGAAAAAGAGCCAATTGGATCACTGCACTTCAAGAATACGATTTAGAAATCCAGCTAGCTAAAATTGTTAGGGGCCAAGGTTTTTATAGGATGATAACTGGAGCTTCCCACTTATGAACAGAAGAAGACCAAGGTAATGAAGTACAAATATGAGAGGTAAGCCTCAATGATGCACAATCACAGTATGCCGATTTGAAGTTTTATTTGAGGAATGGATATGCTCCTATGCATCTCAATTACATAAAAAACATTCTTTAAGGTTGAAATCAATCAATATGAATTGATTGATGATGTCTTATTTAGAAAAAATTATGATTCAGTATTATTAATATGCCTTGAAAAACGTGAAGTTGAAAGGGTTATGGAGGAGTTACATGATGTACCAACTAGAGGTCATTTCGGAGGAAACACCACAACTCATAAAATCCTGCATGCATGTTATTATTGGCCAAAACTATTCAAGGATGCACATGACTATGCAAGAAAATGTAAAACTTGTAAAACTGCAATTGGAAGAGAAAAGAAACCAACATTCCCTTTGCACCCAGTTAATATCCAACAACCATTTGAACAATGGGGATTAAATATAATTGGTGAGATTGTTCCCAACTCTTCCAAGCAACAAAAGTACATCCTTACAACTACTAATTATTACACGAAATGGGTAGAGGCTATCCCACTAAACGTAGCTAATATAGAAATTATTACAGACTTTATTGATCAATATATAATCACCAAGTTCAGCCTACCCACAAATTTAATGTTTGATAATGCATCTTATTTTTTTGGAAATACTATGGTAGAATTTGCTTTGAGAAGAGTTTCAAATTGAAGTATTCAGCCAACTACTATCCACAAGGTAATGGATTATCCGAATCAACAAACAAGAACCTTATCAGAATCATCAAGAGGACTATAGACCAAAATCATAGGAATTGGCACAAAGCATTGACATTTTCTCATTGGGTAGATAGAATAGCACAAAAGGCCTCAATCAGTTCTTCTCCTTTTGCTTTGGTTTATGGAAAAGAAGCAATTCTCCCCCCAAACATAGCAATCCCATCTATTTCCCTAGTGAAATTTATCAATGAAAATCGTTCCCCTTCTCTTCAAGCAAGACAATTTCAGATCCTTAAGCTTGAAGAGGAAAGAGAAAAGGCTAAATCTACCCATTCCCATCATCAGCAGTTAGTCAAAGCCTCTTTTGATACAACCTCTGCCAGTCATAAAACTTTTGAAGTAGGTGATCTGGTTTTGAAATGGGACAAAGCACATGAGGAAAAGGGTAAGCATACCAAGTTCCAAAGACGGTGTCTTGGACCATTCCAAATCATTGAGAAAATTGGTTAATCAAAATTTCTTTTACAAGACTTGTCAAGTAAGATGGATTCCTTGCTCGTTAATGGGAAAATTACAAAAAAATACTTTTCTTAGAAGACAACCCCTTCTATTTTTGTATCATATTGTCTTTAAGATTCTTAGGAAAATAAACGTTAAAATAGTATTTACTTTTGGCTTCTCAAAATAAAATCTCTGATAATATTTTGATTTTTCGCTTCTATAAGTAGGAAAAGTTAAAGGAATAATTAGAGCATTTGAGTATCAAAATGGACCTTATTTCTTTTGAAAAACTTGACCTTGATAAAAATGCTTGTTCAATGAACAAGCTCTTATATTTATAAAGTATAGATGTCTTGTTATCACTCAAGAAAATAATCTTTAACCTAGTAAGTGCTTTCTATAGATAAGTATCTCAAAACTCTATCATTATCATCCAAAACTCTTTAAAAGGGCCAATGATTCACCCCATCTGATAAAATTTTCTTTTTTAACAGTGTAATTCTAAAATATACAAAACTTAAAAGATAATAAGTCTCATTACGAGCTTGTTTACCATGATCATAGGGGAATAATTAAACTGATATTACCAAAACTGTATATCAAAACAGGGTAATAACCAATGATCTAATCAATCAAAGGACAATGGGTCTCATCAAGAGCCATCTTGTTTAGTTTAGTTACAACTGGTGAATGGAATTTTCATTATTGGGTTACCAAGCCTAGATAATGTCTTTTAAGAAATTTCAAAAGAAAATTACATGAAAAGAAAAACAAGGTCCAAAGAAAAAAGAAAAAGCAAATGAATATCATTTTGAATTTTGAAAATTGCTTCAGATGGGACAATAAATCATTGTTGGTTAAAATATAACCCTATCAAGGCTATGAATTCCTTCTGGCAGTGGAGGCTCTATCTGTGATAAATGAGAAAACCAAAATTTTTTTTTTGAAGAAGACACCTGCTATATCTCTTTAAAATCTTAGTATTGACTGATTCAAACATTTGTATTTTTATCACTACAAGAGTAAAGTAGTTGAATAGATGGATTGAGTGAGTGATTATGATTTCAGAGGATTTGGTTTAGTTTAGAACTCATGTAATTATTATCCTTATAACTTTTCTTATTTTGAAATTTTTAGAAATTTCAAAAGATCAATCAGAGATAACTGGTTCTCCCAAGTGAATCACCAATTATCGTATTATGTAACAACCCCCCCATTTATACGAGTAACATTTAATATTTGACATATAAATGGGGATCCTTTTTAAAATTTTAGCCTTTGAAAAATGAATGTTAACTCTAAGAAATCACCTTGAAACTCTTAGAAAACAAACCAATCCTAGGACCTTTATCACAAATCACATTTCGCAATTTTCCACGTGATAATTATAAACATATGTAAGAAAATCTTGAAATTTGATCTGCGATGAGGCCCCCCACTGTGATGTTCCAATCAAAACGCCTTGAGAACACGCAATTGCACTTCACAAAGTCACAAATAAATAATGCATGCCATTGTGTCATCCTTTAACGATTTGCGAAATGTGATATTGTGATTTTTGCAACCGCATTTTGCATTATCTCCAGGCAACGCTATATTACAACGTTTAAAATTTGCGAGGTGCGAATAAAGCATGAAGGGTGGGAAATTACTATGTTTTAATATAATAATAAGTTTTTTGGCTGGGTAATTAATGTTTAGTAGCTCGAGGAGAGGTAATGATGTTTCAAGCTATGGCTAGTTAACACTGAATATCTCATTCAAAATATTCCCACGATTCAAAGTCATTTCAGAGTGCTTTTAGCCTTAATTGCCATATATCGTCTGCATTGATATATCTCTTCCATTTCAGGTAAGCTTCAAAAGACATGTCATTGCGAAAGGTGATGCAAAATCAGAAGAAACAGAGCATTACAGAGTCTGAGCTATTAGAAATGTTGCCTATATTCGTTGATACCGTTTGTAGTGCCAATGGAGGAGAGACAACATGGGAAGCCATATACAACAAGATTGAAGATGAACGTCCTAAAATTACTATAATTAAGGTGATGAATGACTCAATAAAACCTTCGGGAGTCCAATTCAAAGATGTTGCTTGTTCCTTCCTTCACAGAATAGGAGCGACAACGAAAATACTCCCATATACTGATATGATTAGGTGGGTGGTGGAAAATCTCAGTATTGAAGACAGGAAATTCAAGAACTCAAGGATGGAAATCATGGGGTCATTCAAAGATGAAAAACTGAACCAAATGTATCATATACCTAACCCTCAAGACATATATGATAAGTCATATGTGGCCAACTTCGCAAAAGAAAATCAAGAACCTTTCAAAATGATCCAGGGCTGGAGGGTACTGGAGAACAAGTTCAAATATGATAAAACGGGTATGTATCACGTAGCCTCTTTGGCAAACCCCTACAAATATGCAACTTCTATGTTATGTAGGCTATATGGATTACCTGAAAATACCAACTTTTCCATAGATTGGAATCCTTTAATTGGCGCCTGTGTCAATTCCCACATAAAGAATTGGACCACTATCCTATCTGATAACCTAGCTAATGCCATCTTCGAGTATTGTCAAAAGAGATCCTCCTCCATAGAGAACATTCCTCCATTTTATTTCAGTGCACATATCATGGATACCATCTGTTTCTACATTAAATTTCCAACCATGGGTTGGAAATGGACTTTGCAGAACCCATACGCTAGCCATCTCAGCCATAAACAAATTTGGGAATCCCATTATATACCCCATTTTTATAAAGTATGCGATGCTGTTATTTTACCATTGCATCAATTGATTTTTAATAAGAAAGCCCCCAGGTTTTCCAAAGATACCGCTACATGCCTTCTCGTAGTAGGCAAGTATTTTGTTGAAGAATGGTTTACATACATCAGGGTTTTTGGTAGTACATCTGACTCGCATGTCCTCCCTTTTTTATGTCTCTAATAAACTACTAGCAAGAGAAACAACCCACCAGACTGTGGGAAAAGGCTTGACAAGACCCTAAAAGATAACAAAAAGTCATTACGGCCATCTTTTCGCATTCGGTGTGGTTCCTTTTCGTTAGCAAATTTCAACCATGCAGCCAAGAAATCTCTAAGCCTAGAAAGCCTCAGGTTCCATACTCTATCGAAGAGGCAATTCGACCCTGACAAGATATCACCTAATATTACTACTACAGTGAAGATTAAGCCCTTTAACCATGAGGCTAATAATTTTGAAGACCTTTTATAGTCATCTAAATCATTCGAATAAGAATTCAAGTGGGCAAGGGCCAATCTGAGTCTTGAATATTTTGAAATATTTTAGGAATTCAGAAACAAAAGGCTCGAAATAATTCCATTGCATTTGTTAAAAGCCGAGGACAAACATACACCCAATGTAACTGTCAACAGCGAGGAACCAAATTATCGCATAGAGTCTCAAGTGGACACATGGAAAGCGCTGGATACAGGGAAAGCCCAAGACATCGAGAATACAGCAGAATCCAGTAGGAGGTCAGCCGAAAAGCAAGTCATAAGTGATATGACTAAAGATATTGGTTCTAAGATAAAATGCAGCAGTTTGGAGCAGGAGTGGGACAAATTCAATAAAAAATTACAAGACACTCCTAAGACAATAGATGTCCAGGAAACCATGGAATATCACACTCGTCCACATACCTAGAAAATTACATAGTTTGAGTCGATGAATGGGCAAGGGACAAGACACAGCAAACGTAAATCATTCCTGCTTTACCCACATTGGAAATTTTCCTAAAGGTGATTGAAATTCCTCCTTTATATGTATTCTACAACCCACTTCACAAGGTTGTAGTAAGGAGATAGAGGAAAAGAAGAAGGGTAGAGACACCAGAGATCCCACCTGGGAATGAGCCAATGGACATAGTTTGGAAGGATATTCCTTCCAATCCAGCTGAAAACTTGACCAGACTGTCGCAGTTTACTCGGGCATATGCAACTACCATCATGGATAAAGCTATGGAGATATCTATTTTGTTAAGGGAGAGGGAAGAGAAGATAGTGCAGCTCGAGTAACATTTGCAAATTGAAAAAGAAAATGTGAAACAACAAGATGCTAAACAAACCACTCAATTGCAGCAGAATATGGGAGTGTTAAAGATAAGCCATGAAACATACATTTCTGCGAAGAACATGCAAATTTGAAAATTGCAAGATGCCATGGAAAAATATGAAGATGTCCCTACTATCGCTGAATTCATCAAAGAGGCACTA
This sequence comes from Pinus tabuliformis, assembly GCA_031772625.1. Classification (NCBI taxonomy): domain Eukaryota; kingdom Viridiplantae; phylum Streptophyta; class Pinopsida; order Pinales; family Pinaceae; genus Pinus; species Pinus tabuliformis. Next base: position 890,424,302 of record CM062806.1, on the reverse strand, counting down.
GAGATAAATTCCCTTCTATCAAAACAACAAGAGCAATTTTGCGAAAGAATGTTGCATACTGCTCCTTATCTGATCACTAGTGATCCGTTAACGGATAAGGCGATTGACCAGAGAATTGAATTTAATGATTTAAATACAAGGATCTCAAAATTCATTGAATGGCAAGAAGTTGAAGAAGGAAGGAGAGTTAATCTACCCCAGATTGAGGAAACACATAGGGACATTCTATTCAAGGATTGGGATGTGTGGATCAAGAAAACTAAATTAGTAGTGGCGAGAGCAACACGGGTATCAAAGAACATAGTAAAAGCAGTAAACCACACTTTGCACGCCACCAACCTGGTGAAAACAGGTAACTCAAAAATACTGCCAGATTTAAATGACTTGCACAAAATCTGGAAGGAAAGAGTGGAAATCCAAAGGGAACTGATCGCAAAGTTAGAAAAGACTTACTGGGAGGCATATTGGCAATATACATTGTCAAGCGACATAGCCAAATCATGACCCTCAACTGCTCACTCCATTCAACTCAATGGATGATGCCACCTCTCATAGATGCTAATTTCGCAGGACAGGTCATAACATAGTTTGGGGCACCTCCTCAAGTGAAACTGATGTCTAATGTATGAGATTTAAAAGAGAATATAGCAGACAACAAGTCATCATTATAACCTCTGATCATCAAGTCACTTTTATTTTTAGAGTTAGTTGACTAGTTATGAGGAAGGTTGTTTGAAACCTCCTCAAATTTTTGTATAATATATTTTTGAACATTAGTAGGAATAATATTTATACCCTTCTCATGCATTTAGAGAAGGGTCCAAAATTTTATCAAAAACATTTGAAAAGAATGCACTTCTGTAAGTTTGTGAATGTCTTGATGAAATTATGGAATGTGGTCTTTTCTTTTAAATATCAGACTTGTTTCATTTATTGATGCATTGTTGTATACTTGGAAGCTAAAACAATGTAAACTTTGAAACGGGAACTATAAACTCAAAACGGGAACTCTGGCCAAAAAACTCCGAAAAAACATCAAAAACAATGCTAAAAACGTAAAGTGTGTATACTGAAATGATGGTTTCTTTTAGGGTCAATTTTGAACATGTTTTAAAAATGGCAGTGAAAACAAAATTTTCGTGCAAAAAACACCTTGAAAATTAAAAAGTTTTGATACTGGAACGATGATTTTTTTTAGGGTCAATTTTCAACATTTAAAAAAAATACTAGTAAAACCAAATTTTTATATGCAAAAAAATAGTTGTTTATGAGGAAAAAACACACTAATGTTTTTGGTAGAATAACATTTTTCTTTCCTAAGTATAAATTCAACATGGTTTCAACCATAACATGCTAGATACAAAAAAATTTGGAATTTTTTCAACCATAAAATTAAAATACCATGACATTATGAACAAATTACATGACTAAATGAATCAAAATGTCATTATTTGTATATTGAATGAAACATACATTATATCTCTAATTTAATGTTGCATTGTAGACATTCTAAACAATACAAATTATCATAATTAAGACATATAGTCCAAAAACATAAAAATGAGTCATAACTTCTTATTTAACACCATATGGAAATCCAAATTTTTATTTCAAGATACGATGCAAACATCAGTTATATAAACTATCTTAGACAATTATTCAAAATCACTCATATTTTCTTGCACACCATCAGAATTCACATCTTCAGATGAATGAATGGATGTTGATGAAGATGTTCCATATTCTTCTCTTTCATCAAATAGTGCCACAACTGAGTCCACATGCATGCCCACCATTTCAAGTTTCAAAATTCTTCTATATCTACGTCTGGTTTCAGCCGACTCCCATCTCAACACTGTTCATTCTGGTAACAACCTTTTTAGAATCTCTCTCATCTTGAAACAAAGAGTTCCTCTCTTTGTTAAATTGAAGTCATAAACAAGTACGTCAACATCCTCCAATTTTAGGATGTCTGTGCGACGGAGATTTATATTTGTACCCTTTATTTTTCTCTTTCCACCATTTTTTTGTCAATTACCATCTCTGGCTTATACATACCATTGAATGGGTGTGTATTTGTGGCATACCAATGTACTTCAACACCTATAAGATCCTCATTTTTTGTAAAGACCTTTATAACCTTAGCAACCTAGAATGGATAGCCACCAGGATCTCCATCTGCTAGCACTGCAATCATGCAACCCTCCTTAATATCCTATACTAAAATCCTGTAAAGGTCTTCCATGGGTTCACGTTGTGCATGAGATCTTCTGGAACCAATATACATCTCTCTTTCCTCTGCCTGTGAAGAATTAATAATACCTTGAGATTTTTGCTGTTCAACAATGTTTATTTCCTCATGTTCATTTGACACATTTTGTGGCCAAATAAATCGATTTTTCAAAGGTATATCTTCATTTGTTGTTGAAATGATATCCGTTTGATTATTGAAAAATGACTCCCACCAAACTGAATCAACAATGTCAAAGTACTCATATGTATATCTAATACATTTTTTAATTTCTTTTAGGGAATAAAAATAATTTATATCTCTATTTTGTTTGCGTGCATTATGAACTTCACCAACTGATTGTAATAACAATATTTTTGATGCAAATATTGGATGATCTGGAATGAACTTCAAAAATTCCAAACCTGATGACGGTGCCCATTCTGTAGCAGTTGAATACTTCTTGCCCCATATTAGTGTTTTCCCATTAATTTTTTTGATATGAAATTTATGTTGGAAGCTAATGTCATTAAGTTGTTCAATGCATTTCTCCTCACCATGCGATCCCAGATAAAACCTTCGCATGTCAACAGTTTCTTCCAATACATCAAAAGTAAGCTCTAGCATGTATGATTTCTTAATACATTCAGTTAATGATGGAAAGCTCCCAACTTCCTTCCTCCTCAATGTGACTGAAAAACGACTAAACATCTAATCAATATGGTCATGAGTGTGCCCAACAAGAAGGAAACCTACCTTTACCTTTTGAAAATTTCTCAATTGAAGAAGGATATCCAAAAACAACCTGATTTTTGTTTTCATGGCAAGTGTTGTCCAATTGTAGATACAAAACTTAAGGAAGATTACCAGACCAATGATAAAGCACATCATGAATTATGGTTATTGTCAGATTTGCATCATTATGAATATTTGAAGCTGTGAAGTACACCCTTGGCAACGTTTTCCCATTGAAGACCATACAACCAACCAAGTGATAGTGAATAAAATTTTCCTCTTGTAAATTTTTGGGTGTGTGAAAAAAATGTGGTAAAAGTGTTTTCTTTTGGTCCATACCATCAAATATCAAACCCAAATATTTATTTGGATTATCATAACAGTTCTTTTGATGCTTGTACAACTTTTTCCTTTCACTTGTTTGTTGTTCGCAATGCTCATGAAGTTCTTTGACAATTGAATCTACACAACATAAAAGAAAGCCATTAAGAAATATGTTTTCATAGTTGATGACTATACAATTTTAAAAGTTAAATTTATGAATTCTTACCTCTTTCTGACTCTTCACATTTGTCCCTTTTTTATTTAAGAGAAGCACATGTACTGCAAATACCCATACTTGTCTTCTTAGGAATACAAACATTGTTGAATTCTTTCTTCCATACCTTCAAAAAATATTGATATGTAATAAACCGACCATGTCCCTCAGCACCTTCTGCATATTCTTTGTATAAGTTGTAGATTTCTCGTCTTGAAAAATTATCTGGAATATGTATTGTCTCTCTATTTGGCATACACTCTCCATGCTTTGAAAAGAAATCTTTCATCCATGACATTGCAGTATTTGATAATGGCCCAAACTGTTGTTTATGACGTACTTTTGAATAAAATGTGGGATCCTTTTCCAAATTTTCTTGAATTATCGAGAGACGAAAATTCACCATCGAATGAAACATTTTGAAAGCCTTTATATAGATAAATAAAGACCCAATATGATAATCATAACATGAAAATGTAGATTGCATGCACCCAACTAAATATGAATTTTGCATGCTTTTATTCATTGACAAATATCTCTTCCTTTTCTCTAATGAAAAATTTGAAATCCTTATGTTTCAAGCAATATTTTTGACAACATTCACTTGAAATGAGAGTGCTGATAGAACTTCTTCTCATCAAATATTATACTCTACCCCTCATATAACTAGAACATCTTGCGTTGATACCAAGAGGTCTACTCCTACTCCTCGATACAATATTTCTTGCAAACATCTCCATCATTGGATCATCATAGAGGAATGTTATCCACACTATGATCAGTTGTGCTTTTCAAATAATGACTTGGACGGTATTATTCATCTTCCCCTTCTTCAGTGCTACTGTCATAGTCCTTAGAATTGGGACTAAATGGAAAATTTGACTCGATGTTTATTGGATATTCTTCCTCATGTGCATTGTCAGTGTTGCTCTCATAGTCCATAGAATTAGGACTACGTCGAAAATGTGACTGTTTACTTGCTGAAAATGCTACATCTTGTCCTTTGTCACTACCTTTATAGTCATTAGGATTAGGATTAAGTGCTTAATCCTATCCTTCATCACTACTGCTCTCATAGTCCATGGATTAGGACTAAGAGGACACCGTGACACTCCATTCTTTTGAAAATTTTCATCATGCTCTTCATCACTACTACTCTCATATTCCATAGGATTAAGACTAAGTGGACACCGTGACACTCCATTCTTTTGAAATTTGTCATCATGCTCTTCATCACTGCTGCTCTCCTAGTCCATTGGATTAGGACTAAGAGGACACCGTGACACTCCATTCTTTTGAAAATTTTCATCACGCTTTTCATCACTACTACTCTCATAGTCCATAGGATTAGCACTAAGTGGACACCATGACACTTCATTATTTTGAAATTCTTCATCATGTTCTTCATCAATGCTACTTTCATAGTGCATATGATTAGTACTAAGTGGACATTATGACACTCTATTTAGTTGAAATTCTTCATCACTGCTTCTCTCATAGTCCATAGGATTAGGACTAAGAGGACACCGTGCCACTCCATTCTTTTAAAATTTGTCATCATGCTCTTCATCACTGCTACTCTCATAGTCCATAGGATTTGGACTAAGAGGACACCATGACACTGCATTCTTTTGAAATTCGTCATCATGCTATTCATCACTACTTCTCTCATAGTCCATAGGATAAGGAATAAGAGGACACTGTGACACTCCATTCTTTTGAAATTTGTCATCATGCTCTTCATCACTGCTACTCTCATAGTCCTTAGGATTAGGACTAAGTGGACACTGTGACACTCCATTATTTTGAAATTCGTTATCATGCTCTTCATCATTACTGCTCTCATAGTCCATAGGATTATGACTAAGTGGACACCGTGACACTCCATTCTTTTTAAATTCATCATCATGCTCTTCATCACTGCTACTCTCATAGTCCATAGGATTAAGACTAAGAGGACACCGTGACACTCCATTCTTTTGAAATTCATCATCATGCTCTTCATCACTGTTGCTATCATAGTCCATAGGATTAGGACTAAGAGGACACCGTGACACTCCATTCTTTTGAAATTTTTCATCATGCTCTTCATCACTATTTCTCTCATAATCCTTAGGATTAGGACTAAGTGGACACCGTGACACTCCATTCTTTTGAAATTTGTCATCATTCTCTTCATCACTGTTGCTCTCATAGTCCATAGGATTAAGACTAAGAGGACACTGTGACACTCCATTCTTTTGAAAATTTTCATCATGCTCTTCATCACTCTTGCTCTCATAGTCCTTGGAATTAGGACTAAGTGGACACCGTGACACTCCATTCTTTTGAAATTAGTCATCATGCTCTTCATCACCACTGCTCTCATAGTCCGTAGGATTAGGACTAAGTGGACACCATGACACTCCATTCTTTTGAAATTCGTCATCATGCTCTTCGTCACTACTGCATCATAGTCCATAGGATTAGGACTAATTGGACATCGTGACACTCCATTATTTTGAAATTCTTCATCATGCTCCTCACCATTGTTGCTCTCATAATCCTTAGGATTAGGACTAAGTGGAATCCGTGACTCTTTATTTATTTGAAATTATTCATCCCCTTTCATCAGTGTTGCTCTCATAGTCCTTAGGATTAGGACTAAGTGGAAGAATTGACTTTCTATTAATAGTGGAAGAATTTCCGTTATATTCATCAATATGATTAGAGTTGTTACACGATGATGTTGTTGATGCTTTACAAAGCGAAACTTCACTACCAGAAGAATCCATCCCTTTCAAATAGAAGAGGTTGAATGATACAAATGTAGACTCTCATAAAGATATTATATATCTTAGAGAATGAAATTTTCCCTCCAAAAAATTTCCCTTCAAAAAGTTTTTCCAAAATATTCCCCCCCCAAAAATTTCGTTTCATGTATTTCCCTTCATTATTTTATTCTACAATTTATTGAAAACTTTTAAAAATTTGTTTATGAAATAAATCTTTAAATTAAAAATTGTAAACTAAAACTTTTACCAAAATTATTTTAATAGTTAAACTATATAACATTTACTAAACAATTGAATGTCTTTTTTAATTTTTATAATAGTTTCTAAAACAAATTAATCCCACATTCACCATGCTGTAAAACAATTCCATAATATTTGATTTATCATAGTTTCCTGTATCACCATAAAAAAATTAACATTTTAAATTAAAAAAAAATAATCACACATTAACCGTACGGCAAAACATCTCTGTAATTTCACCTATATAATAAATTTCATTATCACTATTACTCACATCACATCAAGGTTTTTCGAGGTTTGTTAAAAGACATGGAGCAAATTTGTGGAGTAGCTACATTGCTATCAACAACATATTCAATGGAGCATTCTCGCATTTGAAAGGTTAGTTAATTTTTTTTGTTTGCAAATTTTAAAATTAAATAAGTTTAATGAATTTATTTATTTATTTTTTAAATTAAAATTTTTTGTGGACCAAATTTAACCACTACGTCCGTAGTGGGCATGGTGGGCCCAGTAATGCTCACGGCGGCCAAACAGGCCCGGTAATGCTCATGATGGCCGAACGAGCCCGTAGGTTAGGGGCGATGGGGATGGCTACCCGGCCCTCCGCCCCACCCCACTAGCCTGTGGGGTGGCGGGCTGCTAGGGTGGGCGGGGGAGTTGGCCACCTCGACAGCCCGCGGGCAGCCCCTCCGCCCCATTCTAGCGGCCTAACAGTCTGTAGGGTGGCGGGGTTGCTAGGGTTAGTTGGGGGGCAGTGGTTGGGCCGCCATGGTGGGATAGGGGGCCGAACTCAACGACTGGATCGATTGAACAGCCAATTTTGAGGGTGCGGTGACAAGGCGATGTATTTTTTAATTTTTTTTTTGAATTTGTTATGGTTTATAAAATTAATTATCATTTATCATTTTCATTATTAATTTAAGTTACTATGTTTTTGTCATTTACTAATTTATGTGTGTTTCTTTCTTCAGGAAAATGGCATCAAAGAGAGTTTCTGTGAATCTTTCTAGACCAAATACTGTTAAAGGTGGATCTTCAAAAAACATTGGGGAATGAACCCCACCTCAGCTGATGGCTACAAATCTTTCAAGTGCCTCAAAAGATAAGAAGACGATTTCATACTAGAAGAAATCAAAAGAAGTGAAACTTACATCAAAAATCTAGTATGTGAAAGAAAGAGAAACCCAAAATGTGTAGATATATCTATATGTTGATATACCTAATGATAATGGAATTTATGACGTGATGGGAAGAGTCATAGACATGTGTTCGGTACCAGACAGTGAATTTGTTTACATACTTACAAAACCGCCCAAGTCACATGAAAGGATTAAATACCAGTTGTCATATTCATTGTATGACACGAGAGAGGTATCTACAAAGTTGTTTAAACAAATCGTAAATGAGATGAAACAAAATATTGTAAGTATTGTTATTTATATTTGTGTTTTGCATTCTTATAGCTATCTCACTATATTTTTTAACTTTGTTTTTATTGACATATGAAATTTTGTTTGGCAGATTTTTGTTGAAAGTTGTTCAATTAGGTTGGGAGGCATTCGTTTCATAGAGCATGATATTATGAAAGTTTTTAGCAGTTTATACTCAGTGTCAGAAGAAGACACGGCAAACAAACAAAATGTAGTAATTCATGATGCTACAAAACTACATCCAAGGGATCAAAAAAAAAAAAGCCTCTAGTGGATAAATCTAGCAAGGGTAGACAAGTTACTTTAGAAGATGAGGAAGTTGAAACTAGCAGTGAAGAATATGCTGTCGTTATTGAGGATGACATTGGAACTGAGAAGAGCCGTAAAATACCAAAAGTAGCAATACCCAAGAATAAATCTGTTACAGTTAATGATGAGAATGCTATGAAGAAGAAAAGTAAAGTTGAACATTTTGAAGTAGTCATTACCAACAGTCAAAAACCTAGTGAAAATTCAAAAGAAAGCAGAGAAATCATTACACCAGGAGCTGATTTAGGGGATGCCATTATCAAAATAAAACAAAATGCCATTCGACAGAACTTGACAAAGAGAAACTTAATTGAGGGTGGTCATACATTTCAGCTTAATGTCAGACAAATCTATAAGGCAAGTGAAGGACAATGTCAATATGAAATCAGAAATCCACACCATCTGCATGTTCACAAGTTGAAGACATTGATGAGGTACAATCCATATACTCATGTGGTTAATTATGTGCTTCTTTTTAATCCAGTTCAAGTTCCCAACAAAGAAGCATTTGATAAGTCAAAATGTTTTCAATACAATTATTATGTGCTTAGGGGGAACCATTCTGTAGAATCTCAAAGACATTTAATGGAGGAATATCCCAATAATCCATGTTTTGAAACAATTAAAAGTATCATTTACACTGGTTTATCAGATACATAAGCAAAGTTAGTGGCATGGGATCATAATTTAGATAATGAATATAGGATGTCTATGACTTTCATCCAGAGGGTTACATTTATTCATAGTGAATTTGCAAAAAAGTGTGGTGGGGATAGGATAAATGTTATTGTAGATTTTCGAAAGAAATGTGGTATGGAAATAGGCTATCATATTGAAGAGAAAATCAATTCAAAAGGCGACAAAGGCGACAAATTTAGTGATTTATTCAGAGGTGTTGATAACATTTTCTAGTTGGCATTTAGAACTGGAGAGACATGGGAGTTGATTAATGAGATTTTTAGCATGTGGGAGAACATTGGCATTAAAAGCCAGAAGGTCAAAAAGTCTAAGCCATTGATATGTAGCAATAGTAAATCAGGTCCTGAAATGAAGCAGCTTCCAGAAGATATGACTATCACACCTTGGAGAGCATTGCAAGGAGTGAAGGATGAAAAACTTGTCAAAGCAATATTATCTCGTGTGAGGTCAGGGGAATTATCATCGGAGGAAATGTCTAAGGAATTTCAAAAGTGAGTTTGTTGAATTATTTTTATTTATTTCTAGATTATAATTTTCTTTTAAATATAATATATTGTTCTTGGTAGTATTTGTTATACATATTATTATATTAACTTTTTTTTGACTTTATCTATGCAGTCACAAAGTTTACATCAAAATTCAAGAACAAATGGTTAAATTTTTTAATGAAGATAATTGGGATGATGTTGTACGCAACTATCCAGATTTAAGTTCTACATGAACATTTTTTTTTTTTTTTTTTTTATCTTGCATTTAGAAAGGTATGTTGATTTATACATTTATTTTTATTCATATGTATACTATTTTTAATTTATAACTTACACATATATTTGTTTATTTTATAAAAGATGAAGAAGGATGATAATAGAGCACCAGATAGTTTCAGAACCTTTATTGAAAAAATAAAGATCAAAAGACTAAAGAAGCAACATCTTAAGAATGTTGAACTTGATCCAACTCTTACTCATTTCATTTGGAATGGGCTAGACACTATTCAATAAGAAGTAATACAAGGCGACTGTGAAGACATTGCTAAACTCATACCTAAAAGGGATTATGCCCTAGTTATTACAGATATTCCCCATGGTTTCAATATTCCAAAAATTGACTATAATAGTGATCCTTATAATTATCAAGCTCTTAGTAAAGTGGTTGCGGGATTTCTAGAAGTCACATCATCACCATTATGGAGATTTGTGAAATTTCATTCAGACACACAATTGGCAATGTTATTGTCAAGCTTCAAGGGGAAAACAAATTCAAGGATGCAGCTTACATGGTAAGACGTTTAAAATGTAAATTTGATTAATGTTAAAAATTCATTTATGTACAAGTTAATTGAACTTTTACTATTTCATGTTACAGGAAAAAGTCAAATCCTCTTAACTGTGAAGATCAACTATTTATAAATGATTGTGAGTTCATCCATATTGATAGATGGGCAAAAGATGATAGCTATATGTCTATGATTTTTAATTGGGTAGATGGAAAGAGTCATAGCCAAATATTGACTTATGATGTTGTTGTGAGAAAACTAACATATGAAGACAAAGAAGGAAAATCATAGATAATTAACATTTATAAAAAACCACAGTTATTGATTAACTATCTTATAAACATATGTTCAAATGAAGGAGATTGGTTCTGGATTTATTTTCTAGCTCAGGTAAGTTTTATTATATGAAATTGAATTTCAATATGTTATTTCTTAATTTATATGTCATTGTACTAATTTACTTCATTATTTCTTTTGTTCTTGATAATTAGGTACAACACTAGCATGTTGCCTTCAAAAAGGAATAAATTTCATTGCCATTGAAAAAGATCCAATACAATGCAATTTCATTCAACAAAGAATTAATGCTCTTCAATTTCTTCCTGATGCAATGCAAGAAATTGGGTTGAAGAAAGGGGACTTTAGTGAATCACGTGTGGCAAAAAAGGCAAAGGAACCCCAACCACCATTACATGGAATGATTGGAAAGGCATACATTGGGAGATTCGCAGACATCAAAGATCCATTAGAAGAGGAAAATGAGCAAAATGAAGCAGAAAATATTGTGGAAGAATACGATGATGAAACTCTAGAGGACGAAGAGTTTGGATTACATGACATTGTTGATTAAATTAAAGTTATGCTTCGAAATCAAGCTCATTTTTTGTAACTATTAATTAGTTATACTTGTAATGTTTTGACTTTGACATTTTATGAGAAGAATATGCACTCAATTAAGGTTGTTATGCATTCAATATTTGTATTATGTGATTTTCGCATTAATTTTTATGTTAATCATTATTTTTTGAAAAAAGATTGATTATTATTATTATTTTTTACATGAAATTAATAAAAAAAATTATTTAAACATTTTTAGTTAAACGTTTCCTATAAAAATTGTGATTTTGACATGTCATTTCTAGCAAAAAATTACAAAAAATTATCAAAACGTGTAGTTTTTTAGTTATATTTATGTTAAAAATGGTTATTTTTATGTCAATTGTTAAAAATTATTGTTTTTTAGAGACAAATATTTCATGTGGACCGAAAAATTAATTAACGATGTATAAATATGTAGAATATCGAAAATTAAAAATATCAACCTTCTTCTTTAAATATGCAAAACAATTAAAACCTCACTACAAAAAAAAAAAATTAAAAAAAAGTTAGAAAAAATATGAAGAAGAAGACCACTTCAAAAATTATTCAATTTAGAAAATAATTATTTACATTTCATTCATTAGAAAATTTAAAGTCAAAAAATAGGTCTTTTAAAAAAAGGGTCTGATGCAGAATTATCACTTTTTTAAATCAACGTGAAAATCATTACCATTCTAAAACACAATTTACATTAAAAAATTTAAAGTGCCAAAACTATGCTCTAAAAAAAACATGTGTGTTCTGCATCACCCCTTTTCAAAATCAGGTCACTTTTTTGCTATCTCTATGAAACGGGTAACAATATCAATTCCCATTTCAAAGTTTACATTGTTCTAATTTGATCTGAAGAAAAGAGTTGATCTATGTCATTAGTCAAATGAGCAAAACTTCACATATATGGTGCTTCTATCTTGTATTATTAGTTCAGTTTCTGTTTAATTAGTGATTAACATTTCATTTTCATGAATTGTATATGAGACATGTTATTTTTGTTATGCATTAATTGCACTACTGTATGAATTTTTTTATTTTCATATATAATCATCAGATATATGCGATATAGTTTATACATTTATTTGACTAACTATTTAGTCAAAAAAATTATCTTTACACGTTATCACCTCTGTTTAATGCGTGATTGATCTTTATTATCACATGTCAAACATATATCTTTTTAGATCACATATCACTCAGAATACCCAGGTTTATATTAGATTAAGTTAGCTAGAAATTTTCACAATAGAATGGCCCACTTAGTTATCATTATTCTTACTGCAATCCCTTGAAAACCACCCACTCTCATTTTAGAACCCACACTAGGAAACTGGTCCCCTTATCCTGAGTCGGAGCCACCACTAGAAATGGAAAATGAGTTGTCTTTAAGGTCTGGACCAAGTGGTTATCCCCCATGTTGGAGTAGCAGAAATCTGAGGCTTCAACAAGAACTAAGAGTTGGCTTAACAAAATCTGCATTATAGTTTAAAAATGTTGTTGATGACACACTAGAGTTCTCTAAAATCATGCATGCATTAGTTCAAGGAATATCATAAATAATTCTTAATTGAGATTAGAGATATAATTGAAATGGGAATAAATTCGATGGGTGTGGGAGTTTGGTAGAGGGAAATCGAATGTGTGGTATGTTATTAAATATTTCTTGTAGCATTTTTTCCTATTAATCCCAATATTGATATCGATAGCAATGATAGGATCTTCCAAGGATATCCCTTAAAGACCATATCCCCATAATAACAATTAAATAAGATTGCTAACAAGGACCACAATTTGCTAAAATGCATATGTAAGTGTGAAATTAAAATCAAATGGAATCAATAATCATAACCACACATAACATGCATGATACATTTATTTTCATAAAAAGACATAAACACAAATTTTTCATATCCATAAACAACAATAATGAAATTACTTTTCAACCTAAGAGAGTCCAAGAATTTTGTTTGCTAGGATTTATTTTCCACATAACCTAGGGATCTAGTTTGGGTATCATTACCAATCTAGGCTATGGGGCCATCAAGATGAAGGAAGAAAACTATAAGATTCTTCTTCCTCTTAGTGAAACCCATCCGCTATCATTCTCAACTAATCTATTCCTCTACAAATTATTGTAAGAATCTCATTTATTATTTGAAATCCAAGGAACTTTGTTCCACTACCCCACATAACATAAGTAATATATTCCCCTTATATGCTCAACAACCCATCAAAAATATTATTAACTTTAATGCAATTTAGTGTGGGAAGAAAGAGCCTAACTTGTTGTATGATTCATAAGAATTGCCTAAAAGATAAATACTTGGCTCTCAAGGGCTCAAAAAGTAGTAAATGAATAGTGGGTGAAGGTTTCCTTAATTTCCCACTATTTATCCTAACATAAAATCATTATTTTTTATTCAAATGTATGTTATTTCTCGTAAAGATAATAATTTTAGTCAACTTACATATTTTTGCTCAATAGTACTGAAGAAGATAACCCGAATAATATAGAATGTGAAAGTGAGAGTGATAGAATTAATGCTAGAGTCAATCAAAATGAAATGATTGGTGAAATTAATTTTGACAACATGCATGTAGAACTCCTAAAATCCCATAACTATTGTACATAACCAATGCTTCCATAACTGCATGGCAATACTTCCCCACGAATGAAGAGGTAGACAATTTCATTTAAGGGACATGCTAAAAGAAATATATGAGTTCTAAGGCTAATTCTTGGGAATTGAGGATTTACTTTCCCGTACGTGCCACTTTTCTCTTCCCCTTTGTAGCATTATGGTGATTATTATTTACATAGCATGATTTTACTATCCATACCTAACACATGATCCATGTATGAATATTAGCATCATACATGCATAAACATTCACTAAATGGGCCTTGGCCTTGAGCTTCATACTAGGAATTCATACTATCATATTTATGATATTTACATAATTTGATTTAATAAATAATAAGGGTGAAAAATTGGGGTATTATATTTCCCAAAATGAGTAGCTTCATGATCTGTTATAGTGGATCCATAGTGTTGGGGTGGAGGTATGATAAGAAGAATAAATGAAGGAAACATATGACAAATTGAATGTGGATTATGTTGAAAAAATGTAACTAGGTTCGGTCTTCATAATGAGATGTAATTATGATTTTATGTAAAGAGATGTAAATAAGAAAAATGAAATTATTATATTGACTTGCTTCATGGGTTTCATGAGTAAGGAATTTTTCTTTTGAGTCAAGACTCCCATTGAGAGTCTTTAGGGTTTATTCATATATTCATAAAATCTTAATTGTCATGTAAATGAAGTCATGTTACACTTGGAAAAAGGTCAATATTGTCTATGTAAAGTATCCTCCAAGAACTTGTCACCAAACCCCTTCACGCCGGCCTACACATTATGAAGAATTTGCAAGATGAAGTTGGCCTAAACTCCAACTATCAAGTCGTCCTAAAGGGCAGTGAAGAAGGGTCTATATAGCCCTACTCGGCCACATTTGGAGACACAAAAGTTGTACAAGAATTCAATGGAAAAGCATGAAGAAGAAGGTAGAAAGAAGATGGCTAGAAGGAGGAAGAAGGAGCAGAAAAAGGGAAAGATGAAGATTCTTCTGGGTCATCATCTACTGGGTACAATGAAGATTCTTCTGAGAAGTGAAAAGTATGGGCAGCAAAATCTTTTGGGCAGTGCGAAGTCTATGTAGTAGATTCTTCTGGGAAGTATGAAGTTTGGGCAACAGATTCTTCACGGGTAGCAAGAGAGAAAATCTACTAAGTGACCAAAGTAGAGGTTGAGGTTCTCTTTAGAAGAACTAGACCAAGATTCTCTAGGGAAATATTGAAGGTATAATATAAGAAGTAGAGATCGAGTTTCTCTAGAAGAAGAAAATTAAGGAAGGACAAGAAAGGACAAGGTTGGTGACAAGGTTCTTGAAGAGGATACAAGAGTCAAGGGTTAGTGTCATGGTCTTGGTACTTATCAATTGAAGATTTAAAAGAAGAATTTTATCGGGTTTTCCTCTCTAGATGTGAGAGGTTTTGGCCCTGGCTGGAGAAGCCTATATATTATGTCACTTGTCTTTTTTTGATAAATGTATTGACCAAAAAAAACTCTAATAAGCTAAAAAATTGAAAGATCATAAGTAAAAGAAGAAAAAGAATATCACAAGAAATTATCAAGCAGAGAAATTGTTAACATTGAATGACCTATATTTCTCAACATGGTATGAGCGTTAAGGTGCTGAAGACAAGAAGGGGCAGAAAAAAAAAAGCTAACACATAAGAATCAATCTTCAAAGGAGGAATCAAAGAAAGTGGAAGGTTATCAAGAAGGAAATCTAGATTCTCATCAAACCAAAACCATAGATCGAAAGAAATAATTTGAAATCATCTTCAAGAAGGAAGAATAAACCCTAGAAGCATTTCAAATATCATCACATCATTAAAGGAAGTGGAGGATCTAAGGAATATTGAATTAGAAGTCAGTCCTCTTTCTCTTGAAGAAAAGAACTCATAGAAGGCAGCCCCCCCTCTCCAAAATAATTGAAGCAAGAAGCAAAAAGTTCATCATCAAAGTTGAAGATTTGATCTTCTCAAGTAAGTACCTCTTATTATAATACAATCAGGAAAATGAATTCATGTTTTAAGAGAGATCAAAAGCTGGTTGGGGCATCAAACTTCCTTTCCTGGAAAAATAGGATAGAAATTATCCTTGAAGTAAATTAATTCATTGATCATGTTCATGGGAAAGTCTCCAATCCATACGAAGAACGAACATTATTAGAATACATGAAAATAGATCTCAAGACTCAAAATATACTCAAGGAATCCATCAAAGATTCGCTTATTTTCTATGTAGCAAAGCTAGAATCATCTAAATAAATATATGATAATCTGGAAGAAATTTTCTCTAGAATCATGGTAGAAAAGATCTTAACTCTTATATTTGAACTCCATAAGTTGAACACAGATAAAGAGATATCATCATGCCTCTCTATGGCATGTCAAGTAAAAGAACAACTGAAGAATCTATGAGACAAAGGATCATATAACGAAATACTCTCAGCAATTCTAAATGCATTAACTGATGAACAAGGTAACCTCATTTCCTCTATAGAAGAGGAATATATCCCTACATCAGGTTATGGTATCTCATCAAGGCAAAAGGAGACATGATGAAGAACAAAAGTGAAGAAAGATAAGAAAGAAGGAAACAATTAGTGTCAAAACAAAAGGAAATATTTGAAAATTTTTGTATTCCAAAGAAGAAAAGGAATAACATGGCTAAAGTAAGATTCTATGGTTGTCACAACTTTGGACACTAAAAAGAAATACTGTCCTAATTGCAAGAGGGGCAAGGAAGAAGAATAATCTAATAAGGAAGTAAAAGAACCTCAAATAAAGAAGCATTAGAAGGGAGAAGCTAAAAGATTACTAAGGTGATATTATTTATTAGAATCTTTCTTTCATTTGGAAGTTATAGGTAGGAGGAAATGTGAAGAAGATAGGATGCATTAGAAGGAAGTACCGTGATAGAAACATTAGAAGTAAGAGCTCGTGACATGGGAAGAAAGTATGTCTGGTCCAAATCCTACTAATTAGGAAGCCCTTGGAAAACCTCATGAGTATTTATAAGAACAAAAATATCGTCATTGATTAGGATCATCATAGAAGAAAACATCTATTGGATGAGGACATAAAATATCCTCAAGTTTCTCTGATAGAATTCTCATCAAGGACTCACTCATAGAGAAAGTAAGCAAATGATTTTCATTAGGAATTCCAACTTGTGGGGTTCAAGGAATAATATGATGACACAACAAGGAAAGCAAGTCTAAAGGATAAAGTCCCTTCAGATGAAGCTACTATAGGAAGTATGGATGACCGAAAGAAAAATGAGGTATGCTCACATGGATTATTATGAAAGTGATATGGATATCGTTAAATATTATCTAGAGAAGAAAGGATCTCCTCCTCCGAAGTATTGTAGAAAAGCATAAGTCACACTAGATGAAATCAACATAATAGATGGAATCTGACTACAATAAAGAAACTTTGATTGGAAGCTCTTAGGAATGAATTGTGAAAGAAAAGATAGGAAGAGATCATCGATTATAGAATGAATTCAACTTCAGAAAGTCCAAGAAGATTTGACTAGAAGATCTCCTGGAAGGATGTGAAAACTCTGATGGAAGTTGGAAAAAGATAAAGACCCTTGACACTGAAAATATGTGGGATATGTGTCAATTTGCATGCATAATGTTGATCCTTACAAGAAGATATCATGGTGAAAGATCATCACAAAGGTAAATATGCTTTGAAGTGTTCAATGATTATTTTTGAACTAACATCTGGTTGGGCTTATGTAGGACTATCAAAGGGAAGATTTTTGAATGACTTCAAACTAGACTATATATAGAAGGATGTAATGTCCTCCTAAGAAATATGGCATAAAATAAGAATGACATGAAGTAAAGGCAGATGGAAATTTTAATGAACCACTTTCTGATGAGTTAGGGACATGAATAAATCATGGACAAAAGTGATGGATGATCTGTGCCCTATATATAGAAGTTCTCAAAAGTTGAATACTCCTTAAAATAAATTCATGACATCTAAGACGGGAGCTCTTCATGTAGCTAAGTGTTCTAGAAATGCTATAGGTCCCTAGTTAAGAGGAGCATGAGAAGAATTTTCTTACTTGGAGGAAACTCAGAAATTTCTAAGATGAAATCCTAGGTACATTCCTCTGTGATAGGGGTATATCAAAGGAATGGAACCTCCCAGTATAAGAAGGAGTTATAGACATGTTGTTCTATGCTTCACCTGAGAAGACATAATGGAGGATTGTGCAATCATTTTGCATCCAATGCTCTGGTGGGATGAGTTAGAGAATCCGATTGAAGAGTAGTTATGGGGGGACTGATATTATTTAAGGGACTGGGGAGTCTAAGAAAGGATTAGTCCTCATGGAGCATATCCTGAGAGAACCTGAGTGGGATATGTTATGAGAGAGACAATGATGCAAATGTCTATAAATCATTTGTCTTGCCAACATTTTTCTCTATGGAGAGATAAAGTTTTTAGTCAAGGAATTTCTATATAAATTTTGGCTGGTATGATGTTATACAAATGAGTTACAAACCGGAATTCTTCTTAAGAGAAATTATTCAGATTGAGAAAGTCCAAGATACCATGATGAACACCTCCCTAGTTAAGAGGGAGTGTTGAAAAAGTGTAACTAGGTTTAGTCTTCATAATGACATGTAATTATGATTCTATGTAAAGAGATGTAAATAAGAAAATGGAAGTATTATATTAACTTGCTTCATGGGTTTCATGAGCAAGGAATTTTGTTTTTGAGTCAAGAATACCATTGAGAGTATTTAGAGTTTATTCATCTAGTTATAAAAGAGTCATTTTCATGTAAATGAAGTCATGTTACACTTGGAAAAGGGTCAATATTGTCTATGTAAATTATCCTCCAAGAACTTGTCACCAAACCCCTTCATGTCAGCCTACAAACTATGATGAAGCTGCAAGATGAAGTCGACCTAAACTCCAGCTGTCAAGTTAGCCTAAACTCCAACTGTCAAGTCAGCCTAAAGGGTAGTAGACAAGGGTATATAAAGCCTTACTCGACCTCATTTGGAGACACAAAATTCGTACAAGCATTAACTGTAAAAGTGAAAAGAAGAAGGCATAAGAAAGAGGGATAGAAGGAGGACGAAGAAGGAGCAGCAAAAGGGAAGGACAATGATTCTTCTAGGTCATCATCTACTTGGTACATCAAATATTCTTCTGGGAAGTGTGAAGTCTAGGTAGTAGAATCTTCTGGGTAGTGCGAAGTCTGGGTAATAGATTCTTCTAGGAAGTACGTAGTTTGGGTAGTAGATTCTTCTGCGGAAGCATGAGAGAAAATATAAAAAGTGATCAAAGTAGAGGCTGAGGTTCTCTCTAGAATAACTAGATACTAAGACTCTCTAGGGCAATAGTGAAGGTGCAACATTAGAAGTAAAGATCGAGTTTCTCTAGAAGAAGAAAACGAAGGAGGGACAGGAATTGACAAGGTTGGTGACAAGGTTCTTCAAGAGGATACTAGAGTCAAGGGTCACTGTCATGGTCTTGGTACTTATCAATTGAAGATCTAGAAGAAGAATTTTAATGGATTTTCCTATCTAGAGGTGAGAGGTTTTGGCCCTGGTTGGAGAAGCCTATATTTTGTGTTACTTGTCTTTGTTTTGATAATTTTCTTGATGAAAAAGAATACTCTAATAAGCTAACAAAGTGAAAGATCATAAGTAAAAGAAGAAGAAGCAAATCACAAGCAATTATCAAGCATATAAATTTTTAACATTGAATGCGCTATATTTCTCAATAGATTATTGGAGGGAAGGATTGAGGTTTGAAAGATCCTAGTTAAAGACTTGAAAATTTAAATGCTTTCTTTGTAAAGAAAATTATGTACTAATAGGACTTTATAAAATATCAAGGAAAAATATTTTCTTCAAAATATATACCTAAAATATAAATATATTTTCTCAATTTGTGAAGTTTTAAACAACTATATAACTAAACCCTTGAAGTTAAGAATGATTGATTTTCTCTTCTGAAAAAAGGTTTAACAACACCATAATGAGTACACTAGCCTTAATATCTAATAGAGGTTGTGGAAACCCAAGAATAATAGCCTTAAGGTCTAACAAATGTCTCAAGCATGAGAACATAACATGAATATTCAACAAATATCTAAAGGCCTAAATAAAATAATATATAATGTAGTACAAGATATATGAAAGGTCATGGGAATCCAAACAATGTAGATTATAATATAATAAAAGTTCTAGTGAAGGTTATGAAGAAGAAAACTATGCATACGATTAATCTATGCATATATGAAACAATAACATTTTTATAAACATCAAAACACTTACCCTATTTTATTAGGGAGATTCTTAATTTGTAAATAAGCTTTGTAACAATACTATAGGCCAATACCATATCTTACCAACACTACATGCCAAAAAAACTATAATTCACCTCATATGACACTTATTTATATGATTTTTTTTAATTAATCAATTTAATTTAAAAATATAAAAAAACATAACTAATTTATATATATATATATATATATATATATATATATATATATATATATATATATATATATATATATTCAAAAACCTTATTTACTGTGCACTACTTTTGTAAAGAGAATATAAATAGATTTGCACATAGATATTCTGCTAAAGTCTTACGTGATGTGAAAATGTGCCTCCTTATATTGGTGGTTTAAATTTTTTTTGACCTCAAATTGACCTATTCTCTATGAGAGAAATGCCTGTCCACGCCTCTCGGACTTTGAAAAACTCCACCAGATTTAAAGTAATTTTTGGTGTAAAAAAATATTCTATAATTTGGATTTGTTTGTTAACTATATGCAAATATTAGAAGTTATAATCTAAATAATGAAAAAAATTAAAGAAATTGGGTGTTTAATATAGCTTAAATGTTTGTTTAAGAAAAAAATTTAGTTGAAAGTTTTTATGCGGTCTGTGTTTTTTTCTTTTTTTAATTTTGGTTAATTTCAAAAATTTGTTAATTTTTGGTTAATTAGCACAAATTCATAAAAGTATTAATGTGGTTGATATAATATTAAGGATTTATTTGTATTTATCATTGATAAATTTATCATTTTTATCTACCAAAGAAATACTATTGCAATAAAAATATGATTATTACCATTATAATTATTAATAATGGTTTTTTTATAATTATTATTATTTAATATTAAATGAAAGGAACATATTAATGTGGTTGGGTAGAAAAACCACATTAATATTTTTAATATGTAACATAAATATGAACCCTTAGATTAATAAACTCTAGATATTGATATTGTGAACCCAGGATAATAATAAACCCAAGGGAATAATATTAACCCAATAGATAATAAACTCAAGGGATTATTACTAAAAACCCTAAGGTTTATATTCCCCTGGGTTTATAGTATTAATCCCTTAATTTTATAATATCAATCCCTTGGGTATATTTATCTAAGTGTTCATATTCCCAGGGTATAATATTATTCATAGGTTTATAATATTAATCCCTTAGGTTCAATATAAATCATGGTCAACCATGGGTTTATATCTTGGATTTATAATACTAGTCCCTTGGGTTTATAATACCTTGGGGTTTTAGTATTAGCCCTTGGGTTTACTAATATAAGGGTTCATATTCCAAGGGTTTAATACTAAAACCACAAGGTATTATGAACCAAAGGAAATAACATTATCCCAAGGGATTAATACTAAAATCCCAAGGAATTTTTTTTTTCTTTTTTAATTTCTGAATAAGACTACTCCTATATTGATACAAAATATTTTTACAAAGAGGCATCAGCCTCAAGAGGTCTAGCCCTGGAAGGCGGATTACTCACATTACAATTATGAAAATTGACTCAAGAAAACTAGCAGAAGACTGACTAGAACTCGGACCATGACTTGTACATAGAGACAGGAACCACATTTTCCAAAAAAGTAGACTAACTGGAGTACCAAAACTACTTGACTGAGCTGATACATATGACCCGAACTGAAAACTTAGTCAAAAACAACTAAACCTTTAGCCTTGAACAGACACAAAAACTGCAACAGAGAATGACAACCTGATTATGCATCTTGAGCGGTGGAAGGCACTTCTTCCACGATCCGACATCCAAAACTGGTGGAATCATCATCGTCTGAGGGATGGACCTCTTCTCTTGGCAAACCACCTTCAATCAGAACACTTGGATGCACCAGAGTTGGCTTATCTTGAGAGGCAGAACCACTTGGGACTTTGTTCTGCTCACTATGATACTGAGAGGTACCTAGCAACTCTTCCACCCTAGGCTCCGTAGTCACATTTGGAGTTGCCGACACCAAGCCAACTGCGCCTTCTCTCAGCTGAATAGTAACCAAAGCAATGAAAGAGTGATTGCTAAGAGTGCAGGGGATTTGAAAGCGGGCTGTATGAGCATGAGAATGGAGGGAGTTCGACAGTAAGGCCTGGTTCCCCCGACCTCGACCACGACCTCACCTGGTGGCTGGATGGCTTTCTGTGTCGAAACCTGATGAGCAAGAAGAAGTATCTGAGGAAGAGGAAGATGCTTGGTGAATGGGTCGACCACGGGAGCCTCCCCTTCTGCAACCCATTCTTTGGCACAAAATAGGCATGATGATCAGAACAAAAGGAACAGTGCAAGCAGCAAATCTTTGTGGACTAGGAGAGACTGGAAGGGGGAGAGTAATCACACTTGAAGGAGACCAAAAAAGCAGGAGGAAAAACGAAAAATGAAAATGCTGGTAGGACTTTGGAAAACTAGGAGTTCTAGCTGAGAATCTACCCTGCGTTCCTGAGCACAATGGGTCCTTGGATTAACCCAAGAGAAGAGCACTACAAATATGAGGAGACCAGACATTCGCAGAGGAGGAATAGAGTAGAATTGGAGGAGCGCCATGAAATAAGAGGGAAGATGCCAGTATAGAATGTCGCGTTGCATTAACGCATCAATGTATAATCTTTTCAGGAGATCGAAGTCTGGTAGCGAGTGAGGCCAGATGGCGTTGAAAGTGCTCCACGTGCCAGCCCATCTCACCGTCTTCGTACCCCTAACTGTACTGTTCACCCGCATCTGGGATAAAATCCCAAGGAATTATTAACCTAAGGGAATAATATTAAGCCCTATGGATTAATATTATAAACCCAAGGTATATAAACCCTAAGAAAAATATTATAAACCCTAAAATAAACAAGGTTGACCATGGTTGATAATGCTTGATTTTAATTTTGAGGCAATCCTTCTCACAATGCGACGTTGGACCATGGTTGACCATGGTCAACCATCCTTATTCTAGGGTTTATAATATTTATCTTATGGTTTATATACCTTGGGTTTACAATATTAATTCCTTTGGGTTTACAATCTCTTAGGTTTAATACTAAAAATCCAAGGAATTATAAAACCTAAGGAATAATATTAAACCATAGGGTTTAGCATTAATTACAAACACTATAAATAATATTATACCCAGGGAATATTATACCCTTGGGTTTTTAGTATTAAACCGAAGGGATTATAAACCAAAAGGAATAAAATTAAACCCACATAATTAATATTACAAACCCAAGTTACATAAAACCTAATATATTAAATACCCTTGAATAAATATGGATAGCCATGGTCAACCATAAGCCAAAGTCGCATTGCGACAATGATTCTCTCAAAATGAAATTCAACCATTTTCAACCATGGTAAACCATATTTATTTTAGGGTTTAATTAATATTCTTTTGTGTTTATAAATCCTTGGGTTTTTAGTATTAATCCCATGGGTTTATCATCCCTTTAGTTAATATTATTCCCTTGGGTTTTTAGTATTATACTCTAGGAATATGAACCCTTAGATTAATAGACCGAGTGGATTGATATTATAAACCCAAGAGAATAATAAACCCAACAAGTCAATACTAAAGCCCCAAGGTATTATAAACCAAAGGGATTAATATTATTAAACCCGAGGGGCTAATATTATAAATCCAATGTATATAAACCCTTGGTTGACCATGATTTATATTGAACCTAAGAGATTAATATTATAAACCTATGAGTAATATCATACCCTAGGAATATGAACCCTTAGATTAATATACCCAAGGGATTGATATTATAAACCCAAGGGATTAATACTAAAAACCCAAGGGAATATAAACCCTAGGGTTAATAGTATTAATGCATTGGGTTTATTATCCCTTGGGTTAATATTATTCCCTTGGGTTTATAATCCCTTGGGGTTTTATTATTAACCCCTTGGGTTTATAATATCAATATGTTGGGGTTAATATTATTCCCTTGGGTTTATAATCTCATGGGGTTTTATTATTAACCCCTTGGGTTTATAATATCAATCTGTTGGATTTATAATAAAAATATAAAAAACCCTTGGACCATGGTTGGCCATGGTTGACCATGATTGATTTCAAATTGCGAGAACCTTTGTCACAATGCGGCAATGGACCATGGTTGATTATCATATTAAGACAATATTGGTCACAGTGAAACCTTGGACCATGGTTGATCATGATTGAAATCATAAAACATGGTAGAAAATGGTTGACCGTAGTTGACTAAGATTGATATTATAAACCATAGGGATCAATACTAAAATCCCAAAGGGCTATAAATCTAAGGGAATAAAATTAAACCTTAGGAATACGAACCCTTAGATTAATAAACCCAAGGGATTAATATTATAAATCCAAGGGATAAAAATTATAAACCTAGGGTATATAAACCCAAATATAAATATTATAAACACTAAAATAAACATAGTTGAGCATGTTTAATTTCCATATTGATACGATCTTTGTCACAATTTGACATTGGACCACGGTTGACAATGATTGATTTTCATATCGAGACAATCTTTGTCACAACATGATGTTGGACCATGGTTGATTTCCAAATCGAGACAATCTTTGTCACAATGTGACAATCGACCATGGTTGGACATGGTTGTTGAATATGTTTTACCATGATTAATATTATAAACCAAAGGGAATAATAAACCCAAGGGATTGATATTATGAAACCAAGGGAATAATGAAGCTAAGGGATTAATACTAAAACCCCAAGGGATTTTGAACACAAGGGAATACTATTAAACCCAAGGGATAAATATTATAAACACTTGGAATATGAATCCTAAGATCAGTAAACCCAAGGGATTGATATTATAAACCCAAGGGATAAAAAATATAAAACCAAGCTATATAAACCCTAAGATAAATATTATAAACACTAAAGTAAACATGGTTGAGCATGATTAATTTCCATATTGAGACGATCCCGTCACAATGTGACATTGGACCATGGTTGAACATGATTGAACCTAAGGGATTATGAAACCAAGGGACAAATATTATAAACCCAAAGCATATAAACCCTAAGATAAATATTATAAACACATGGTTGACGATGGTTAATTTTCATATTGAGACAATTCTTATCACAATGCAATGTTAGACCATGGTTTACCATGGTCGATTTACATATTGAGACAATATTTGTCACAATGCAACATTCGACGATGGAAAGCCTAATTGATTTTCTTATCAAGAGAATTTTTGTCACAATGCGACATTCGAAACCATGGTTAATTTACATATCAAGACAATATTTGTCACAATGCAACGTCGGACCATGGTTGACCATGATTTATTTTCATATCGAGACAATCTTTGTCATAATGTAACATCTGACCATGGTTGACCAAGCTTGACCATGTTTCATTCTGTAAAACATAGTTGACATTGATAAACCATGGCCGACCATGTTTGACCACAATTGTCCATGGTTGTCCATGATTTTCATATGGAGACAATTTTTGTCATAATGCGATATTCGGCCATGGTTGACCATGACTGGATATGATTGAACATGATTGATATTATAAATGCAAGGGAATAATAAATCCAAGAGATTAATAGTAAAACCCTAAGGGCTTAATACTAAAACCCTAAGGGGTTATGAAGCCAAGGGTATAATATTAAACCCAAGGGACAAATATTATAAACCCAAGGTATATAAACCCTAAGATAAATATTATAAACACATGGTTAACGATGGTTGATTTTCATTTTGAGACAATTCTTATCACAATGCAACGTTAGACCATGGTTGATTTACATA
This sequence comes from Pinus tabuliformis, assembly GCA_031772625.1. Lineage (NCBI taxonomy): Eukaryota > Viridiplantae > Streptophyta > Pinopsida > Pinales > Pinaceae > Pinus > Pinus tabuliformis. The sequence continues at coordinate 890,398,440 of CM062806.1, read as the reverse complement.
TCAGGACAATCTTTGTCACAATGTGACGTTAGAGCATGGTTGACCATGGTTGATTTTTATATCGAGACAAACTTTGTCACAATGCGACGTTAGACCGTGGTTGACCATGGTTGATTTTCATATCGAGACAATCTTTGTCACAATGTGATGTTGGACCATGGTTGACCATGGTTGATTTTCATATCAAGACAATGTTTGTCACAATGTGACATTGGACCATGGTTGGCATATCTTGACCATGATTGATTTTTAAATTGAGGGAATATTTATCACAATGTGACATTGGACCATGGTAGACCATGGTTGATTCTCATATTGAGACAATATTTGACCGTCGTTTATTTTCAAATTGAGACAATTTTATCATAATGAGACATTGGACCATGGTTGACCATGGTTGATTTTCATATTGGGAAAATCTTTGTCACAATGTGATGTTGGACCATTGTTGACCATGATTGACAATAAGTGACCATGGTTTACCATGTTTCACCATGACTGATTTTCATATTGAGAAAATACTATGATAAACCCTAAGATAAATATTATAAACCAACATATATAGCCTCAATGATAAATATTATAAATGCTAAAATAAATATGGTTGACCATGGATGATTTTCATATTGAGATAATCTTTGACAAAATGCGATGTTTGTTGACAATGATTATAAACCCAAGGGATTTATATTAAAACCTAGGATTAATATTATAAACCCAAGGGATTAATAAACCCAAGGGAATAATATTAAACCCAAGGGATAAATATTATTAACCCAAGGGAATATTATTAAACCCAAGGGATAAATATTATTAACCCAAGGTATATAAATCTTAAGATAAATATTATAAGCCATAAAATAAACATGGTTGACTATCGCTGATTTTCATATTGATACAATCTTTGTCAAAATAGGATGTTGGACCATGGTTGATTTTCATATTGAAACAATCTTTGTCACAACGTGATATTGGACAATGGTTGACCATGGATGACCATGGTTGTCACAATGTTACATATGACCAGGAAACAATCTTTGTCACAATGTGACCATGGTTACTAACTTTTGTTGACCATGGTCGATTTTTATATTGAGACAGTATTTGTCACAATGTGATGTTGGAACATGTTTAACCATGGTTTATTTTCATATTGAGCCAATCTTTCAAAAATGTGATGTTGGACCATAGTTGACCATAATTGACCATGGTCGGCCATATGTGACCAATTCTATGATAAACTATAAAATACATGTTATAAACCAAGGTATATAAACCCTCTCATAAATATTATAAAACACATATATTATATAAAAACATAAACTTAAATTTAAACATAACATATTATGTTAAAATTAAATTATTTTATATTATTTTAAATAATATATATTAAATTTTAATTCTTATCCTAATGATGAACCACAAATGTTGGTTTGAAACGTCGATACAATAAGATCATGAATGTGATGACTCCGGAAGATATCACTACACAAAATGAAGATCGCAAAAGCCTCAAATCTACAACTTTTTTATGTTATAAAATTTTATTTTTAAATTCTAACCATTTTGATATGAATTAAAAATTTTATAAATATAATTTTACGAATAATATTTTTGTGACTAAAATAAAATAAAATGAAAATATAACACCATTTTTATTAAATTTTGAAAAAACAATTATTCATTTATAAATTTAATAGGGATAAACAATATCGATTTCATTCAAATTTGCTTTTTTTCTGAATGAATGAAAAATTATAATATCAATATAATAATTTAAAGAAAAGTAAAATTTACTTGTTCTTAATTTAAATCTATGTTAATGAATGAAGGAACTATTAAGAAAAATGCTCTGGAATATAATGATGGCAAAGAAGGAATTTTGCTGAAATGAGATACCATTACAGATAAAAGACCCAACATAGTTAAAATCTATGTTACCGAATGAAAACAATATTAAGCAAAATGCCCATGAAATGCAAAATGCCCATGAAATATAATGACAATAAAGAGGGAATTTTGGTCAGATGGGATGCAGCTACGAATAAAAGACAGAGGTTGAAGAATGGAGCGAATTGAAGCACAATACACCCCATCACCTTGATCCAAGGATACCAACCAACCATCATGGGAAAACCCCATTGAGATGGATCCTCCTACTTCTACCTAGCATTCATTGAGTTGGATCCCTCTGTTTTCGGAGAAGGATATTTACGTTTTTCATTGATTTCATAATAGTTTTTGGGCGACTGTTTTTATTTTTCCTCTATAATTTGCAAATTTCTGCATAATAAGCCATTTCAGTTTTGATTAAAACCAAAATGTCATATTTTGTTCAAATTGTGATTTCATACTTTTCATAACAAAAGGTTGTTACGTTGCCACTAATAAGGATTCCAATCAGAAACTTGTAGTGAATATCTAAACATACTATCCGATGGAAAAAAGTCAACTCAACTGAAAAATTACCCATCAAACATTTAACAAAACTAAGGTGAGTTTTTGCGAATACGTTTTCTTCACACATGTAATGTCTAATGCCATTTCGATTGTGAGGGCATCAACCAAGAAAAGAGCTTTTGGTTTCTTGATTTAAATAAAGAGCTTAATTGACTTTTCAAGTATTTGCTAATTAATTGACCAAATAGTGGGTAACTCTCTTTGTGAATATGCTCTTGATGAAAATGAGATTGAATAAAATATTGAATTAAAAAATGAGGCTATTTGTACGAAAGCAACGTTCATTCAAAGAACTCTGTTCTCTTCCTTCCCAATTAAATTATAAATAATTTCATTAAATTATTTAAATTACAAATTAAAGTAATTCTATTATATTTTTATATTTATTATTATTATTATTATTTATTATTAAGGTTATATTTTCTGTAATATTATAACTAGTATAATCATATTTATCAATATAGTTGATATACGCTGATAAGCGTATATGAAACATATATACAACTACATTTTCTTATATGATTGATATACGCGGATAGGTTTATATCAACCACATTAATAATTATTATGTGTATTATTTTAAACACCAACTATTTATCATTATTAATAACTATATAAATAATAGCAATAATATTCTTATATATTTATTTATATTATTATATAATTATTATATTAATATTATAATAATAATATTAACTTAGTTATATTAATTAATAATAATAATAACTTCTTATAATAATAATAATAATATTATTATTATTACTATTATTATTATTATGATATATTTATTATTATAATAATTATATTAATTGATAATAACAATTATGATCCAATAATAATTAGAATTGTGATAAAATAATTATTATGTCTAAAGCCAATTATTTATAATTATTAATAACTATATAAATAATAACAACTATATTCTTATATATCTATAATTATTATATTAATATTATAATAATACTAATCATAATAATATTAGTAATATTAATTAATAATAATAATAACTGATAATAATATTATAATAATATATATTGTATTTATATTATTATAATAATATAATAATAGAATTATTATTATATTATTAACTATTATAATAATAATAATAATAATAATAATTATTATTATTATTATAATAATGTAATATTTTATTATTATATTATTATAATAATAATATTAACTCATAATAACAACCATGGTCCAATAATAATTAGAACTATGATAAGAGAATTATTATGTGTATTTTTTTAAAGAGAATTATTATGTTAATTTTAAGTTTGTTCTATGCTTAGAGCAATTCACTTCAATTTTTCATGTTAGCTCAATATCAATTTCAGATTAGCAATCACATCAACATGATAGTAACGTGTAGATAGAAATAAATATAAACATCAGAAGACAAGCCAACATAAAAGGACACAATATGTGGCACCAACTAGGGACAAACCCTAATGTTGGGAAACCCTTGATCAATTCTTCTTATATTTATCAATAGTTCAGCAGAGAGAGAGATAGTACATATACATCCGAAGTCAACACTTCGGCTTTCCAAAATCAAACAATAGAGATCCTCACCATGAAGATTACACAATGCAGTTATACATCTGGCACCAAGAATTGCAACTCAGACTACTGATAGAGCAACCCTCAATCTTCAATTAATTTGCATCATTTCAGGCTTCTAGAATAAGCTTCTCCATGGTGAGACCCTTACATCATCATGCCGCTCCTTATTAATTGAACCAACCTCAACCTTCTAATATCCTCATGTTGTTGGCTAAGGCCTGCGGCCTGGCTCAACAAGACTGAGCATGAATCAGGTCCAAAGTACTGTCTCCTAACAGTCCCAAAATCTACCTAGATTTGACTTGCAATTCTTCTCTAAGAGAAGGTTGTCCCCTTTATTATGCATAACAGCCTAATTTCCTTTAACAATAGCTTTCCTTCCACAAGACCATCCTTCACTGCAATCACCGGTTATGGTAAGTTGCAGCCCTCACAATCCCTCAAGCATGCACTCAAGCAAGCTACTAATACTGCGGTTATATCCCTCTTCTTTCCTCTTGTTCTATGTAGGAGTATGGGGGTAACACCAACCCCTATACTCACCCAGCAACCCATAGATTAGGGCTCTGACCTTCCACTCCTTCCTGTGCAATCTGCTATCCCAAAACAATGTTTAACACATGACAAGGCTTCCTTTATACAATGTACAAGTGCCTTCTTCAACTGCGGATTTATAGCAGCATCTAGTCCAAAATAAACTGCGATTTAGGGCTCTTTTGAACAACTTGTAAGTCTCTCCTTAGAACTGTGTATAGGTGCCTCCTCTTGATGCAGATAAAACACTCATTGACTGCGTCCTAGGGCACCCTTAAATGCTGCGGTTAGGAGCCTCCTTTAGCTTCCTATAGAACCCTCTTTGACTGCGGCTTGGTGACTTCTTCATGACTCCTTCAGGATAGAATTTAGGGCACTTAAGGACAATGTCTTAGGGTCTCTTCTAGACATGCATTTCAGGCACATAAAGACTTACATTGCTCTCTATTTCAGCATTTTCCATGGTCTTCCTCTTCATCTGGTCTTGATGATGAACCACACTTGTTGGTTTGAAACGTGTCGGCCATAAATTTCTCTTATGTGATTTTTACCGAAAGACTTTTCTTAATTCATTATGGATCACAGAAGCCTCAATACAGAAGCCATATTCTTATATATTTATCTATTTACAATTATTATATTGATATTATAATAATAATATTAATCATAATAATATTAGTAATATTAATTATTAATAATAATAACTGATAATAATATTATAATAATAATAATAATTGTTATTATAATAATAATTAAATAAAATTGTATTATATCATATGATTATAATTATAATTATAATAATGTATTATAACTAGTATTATATTATAATAATAATAATAATATAAAATTATTATAATAATAATTCTAATAATAATTATTATAACAACAACAATTAGATTGTATTATTATTATCATAATATAATATATTTATTATTATATTATCCTAAGAATTAATATTATAAACTTAAGGGAATAATAAACCAAAAGGGATTATTAATATTATAAACCCAAGGAATTAGTGAACCCGAGGGATAAATATTAAAAACCTAAGGGATCAAGAAGTGCAAGTGATCAATCTTACAAACACAAGAGATTAATAAAGCTGACCATGATTGGTATTATAAACCCAAGTTAATAATAAGCTCAAGGGATTAATACTAAAACCCCAAGGGATTATGAACCCAAGGAAATAATATTAAACCCAAGAGACTAATATTGGAGACCCAACATTGGTAAACCCTAATATAAATATTAGAAACACTAAAATAAGCATGGTTTACTTTAATGGTGAGACAATCCTTGTCACAATGCAACATTCAACCATGGTCGGCTATGATTGACAATGATTCACTATGATTGATATTATAAACCTAAGGGAATAATAAACCCAAGGGATTGATATTATAAACCAAAATGAATAATAAACCCAAAAGATTAATACTAAAACCCCAATGGATTATGAACCCAAGGGAATAATATTAAACACAAGTGACTAATATTATAAACCCAATGTATGTAAACCCTAAGATAAATATTATAAACACTAAAATAAACATGATTGACCATCATTTATTTTCATATTGAGACAATCCTTATCACCATTCCATGTTGGACCATGGTTTACCATGGTTGACTTCATAACAAACCATGGTTGACCCAAGAATAATAAACCTAAGTGATTGGTATTATAAACCCAAATGAACAATAAACCCAAGGAATTAATACTAAAACCCCAAGGGATTATGAACCTAAGGGAATAATATTAAACCCAAGGGGCTAATATTATAAACCCAAGGTATATAAACCCTAAGTGGAGACAATTTTTTTCATAATGTGAGATCGGACCATGATTGACCACAATTGACCATGGTTGGTCATGGTTGATCATGATTGATATTATAAACCCAAGTTAATAATAAACCCAATGGATTTATATTATGAACCCAAGGGAAACATAAACCCAATGGATTAATACTAAAACCCAAGGGATTATGAACCCAAGGGAATAATATTAAACCCAAGGGACTAATATTAAAAACCCAACATTGGTAAACCCAAATATAAATATTACAAACACTAAAATAAACATGGTTTATTTTCATGATGAGACAATCTTTGTGACAATGCGACATTCAACCATGGTTGACCATGGTTGGCTATAATTGACAATGGTCGACCATCATTGATATTATAAACCTAAGGGAATAATAAACCCAAGCGATTGATATCATAAACCCAAAGGAATAATAAAACCAAGGGATTATGAAACCAAGGGAATAATATTAAACCCAAGGGAATAATATTATAAACCCAATATTGGTAAACCCAAATATAAATACTACAAACACTAAAATAAACATGGTTTTTTTTCATGGTGAGACAATCCCTGTCACAATGCGACATTCAAATATGGTTGGCCATGGTTGGTTAATATTTACAATGGTTGACCATGATTGATATTATAAACCTAAGGGAATAATAAACCCAAGGGATTGACATTATAAACCCAAGGGATTAATACTAAAACTCCAAGGTATTAGGAACCCAAGGGAATAATATTAAACCTAAGAGACTAATATTGTAAACCCAACATTGGTAAACCCAAATATAAAATATTACAAACACTAAAATAAACATGATTTATTTTCATGGTGAGGCAATCCTTGTCACAATGTGAAGTTCAACCATGGGTGACCATGGTTGGATATGATTAAGAATGGTTGACCATGATTGATATTATAAAGCTAAGGCAATAATAAACCCAAGGGATTGATATTAGAAACCCAAAGTAATAATAAACCCAAGGGAATAATATTACACCCAAGGGACTAATATTATAAACCCAATGTATATAAACCCTAAGATAAATATTTTAAACACTAAAATAAACATGATTAACCATCATTGATTTTCATATTGAGACAATCCTTATCACAATTCCATGCTTGACCATGGCTGACATCATAATAAACCATGGTTGACTAGGGAATAATAAACCCAAAGAACAATAAACCCAAGGGATTAATACTAAAACCCAAAGGGATTATGAATCTGAGGGAATAATATTAAACAAAAGGGCTTAATATTATAAACCCAAGGTATACAAACCCTAAGATAAGTATTAAAAATACTAAAATAAAGATGGTTAAATTAATAAACTCTAAGAATTAATATTTTAAACTCAAGGGATTAATAAACCAAAGGGATTATTAATATTATAAACCCAATGGATTAATACTAAAACCCCAAGGGATTGTGCACCTAATAGAATAATATTAAACCCAAGGGACTAATATTATAAACCCAAGCTATATAAACCCTAAGTGGAGACACTTGTTTTCATAATGTGAGATTGGACCATGATTGACTAGAGTTGACCATGGTTGGTTATGGTTGACCATGATTGATATTAAAAGCCCAAGTTAATAATAAAACCAAGGGATTGATATTATAAACCCAAAGGCTTAATACCAAAACCCCAATGGATTATGAACCCAAGGGAATAATATTAAACCCAAGGGACTAATATGATAAATCCAATGTATATAAACCCTAAGATAAATATTATAAACACTAAAATAAACATGATTGACCATTGTTGATTTTCATATTGAGAAAATCCTTATCACAATTCCATGTTGGACCATGGTTGACTTCATGATAAAGCATGGTTGACCAGGGAATAATAAACCCAAGTGATTGATATTATAAACCCAAAGAAACAATAAACCCAAGGGAGTAATACTACAACCCAAAGGGAATATGAACCTAAGGGAATAATATTAAATCCAAGGGACTAATATTATAAACCCAATGTATATAAACTGTAAGTGAGACAATTTGTTTCATAATGTGAGATCGGACCATCATTGATCACAATTGACCATGTTTGGTTATGGTTGACCATGATTGATATTATAAACCCAGGTTAATAATAAACCCAATGGATTGATATTATGAACCCAAGGGATTATGCACCCAAGGGAATAATATTAAACCCAAGGGACTAATATTTAAAACCCGAAACTCGTAAACCCAAAAATAATTATTATAAACACTAAAATAAACATGGTTTATTTTCATGGTGAGACAATCTTTGCCACAATGCGACATTCAACCATGATTGACCATGGTTGGCTATGATTGACAATTGTTGACCATCATTGATATTAAAAACCTAAGGGAATAATAAACCCAAGGGATTGATATTATAAACCCAAAGGAATAATAAAACCAAGGGATTAATACTAAAACCCCAAGGGATTATGAACCCAAGGGAATAATATTAAACCCAGGGGACTAATATTATAAACCCAACATTGGTAAACCCAAATATAAATACTACAAACACTAAAATAAACATGCTTTATTTTCATGACGAGACAATCCTTGTCATAATGCGACATTCAAACATGGTTGACCATGGTTGGCTATGATTGACAATGATTGACCATGATTTATATTATAAACCTAATGGAATAATAAAACCAAGGGATTGATATTATAAACCAAAGGGATTAATACTAGAACCCCAAGGGAATAATATTAAACCCAAGGGACTAATATTATAAACCCAACATTCGTAAACCCAAATATAAATATTACAAACACTAAAATAAACATGATTTATTTTCATGGTGAGACAATCCTTGTCATAATGCGACATCCAACCATGGTTGACCATGGTTGGATATGATTGGAAATGGTTGATCATGATTGATATTATAAACCTAAGGCAATAATAAACCCATGGGATTGATATTAGAAACCCAAGGGAATAATAAACCCATTGTATTAATACTAAAACCCCAAGGGACTATGAACCCAAGGGAATAATATTAAACCCAAGGGAATAATATTATAAACCCAATATATATAAACCCTAAGATAAATATTATAAAAACTAAAATAAACATGATTGACCATCATTTATTTCCATATTGAGACAATCCTTATCACAATTTCATGGTTGACCATGGTTGACATCATAATAAACCATGGTTGACTGGGGAATAATAAAGCCAAGCGATTGATATTATCAACCCAAAGAACAATAAAACCAAGGGATTATGAACCTAAGGGAATAATATTAAAACAAATGGACTAATATATAAACCCAAGGTATACAAACCCTAAGATAAATATTAAAAATACTAAAGTAAACATGGTTGAATTCATAAACTGACACAACAAGTTGTTGAAAACAAGGTTATGCCTTTAGATAGAATATTGGTTACTTTAGGACCAATCCGATGCTCTCAACAGATTCTATTTGTGGCTAGATTTACACAGAGGGTCCCCACTTTTTATTTAAAAATTCAATCCCATGTTGACTTTCTCTTTATAAACAACTCTTCAATGCACACTGTAGATCTCTTCACTATCAGATCCGACGGTGAACACTCAACCCGATCAACAAAATAGTCCATTTATCTTCCACTGTCGATCAACCATGCGCTAGATCCAACGGTTCACAAGGATATCAGGTGAACCATTTTCATAGAGAATACCTGCCCGATAAGGCTATTTTCTCTCTCCACCGAGTGCTACGTGTCACTTGGTTAGTGGAATCAGGTGACTCCCCCGAAATACCACTTATAGCTCTTTGTCTGCATGATAACCACCTTTATTGTTTAAAACCCGCCTTTCGGATAAACCACGTTCATTAACTCAATACCTAACAAAGCGCTTAATCAAGGGTTTTAGCATTTAATCGAAAAATGAAAATTTAACACAAAATAACCACGATTTATGAGAGAATACATTAAACACTGAGATTTTCTTTTAAGGCGTGAAAATAAAGGAAATACCCAGTTAACTATTTGAATACAAATACACAGAGTAAATGAGAGTCCACACCAGGATTACTACATATACACACTGAATCAATTTCATTAATATAATATCTGTTACAGAGTCTTGGCCCTCTCGGCTCAACTATAGTAATATATTAACCTCTGTCTCAATCTCAAACCCTCTCTAACACTCAAACTCTCGCGTCTCACTCAAACCTCTATCATCTCAGCTCAGCTAATATTTTTCCATTACATTTTCTTTCTTTTATGAGTCATACTCTATTCTAACTGCACTGACAACTTGATCTCTATTTTGATCAATCTAATAATCAAATCTCTATATTTAATCTCTATTACACACCTATGCTAGCAACTAAGCCTCAGTCTAAATTAAGGTAATTTCCTAACTATTACAGTAATGAAGTAAAACTCATCTTCGAGAGGTCCAACGCTCTCTACTAAAAATTACTTTTTGACCACTCAAGTCATGAAATTCAACTCTTTTGACCAAAACATGTGAAGAAACAATCACATTTCTGGCTAAGTCGAGATGCTCCTGCATCATAAACCCTAAGAATTAATATTCAAACTCAACGGATTAATAAACCAAAGGGATTATTAATATTATAAACCCAAGGAACAATGAACACAAGGGATTAATACTAAAGCTGGAAGGGATTATGAACCTAAGGGAATAATATTAAACCCAAGGGACTAATATTATAAACCCAAGGTATATAAAACCTAAGTGAAGTTTTTTTTTGCATAATGTGATATCTGACAATGATTGACCACAATTCACCATGGTTGGTTATGGATGACCGTGATTGATATTATAAACTAAAGTTAATAACAAACCCAAGGGATTGATATTATGAACCCAAGCGAAACATAAACCTAAGGGATTAATACTAAAACCCAAGGGATTATTAAGCTAAGGGAATAATATTAAACCCAAGGGACTAATATTAAAAACCAAACATTGGTAAACCCAAATAAAATATTACAAACACTAAAATAAACATGGTTTATTTTCATGATAAGACAATCTTTGTCACAATATGTTGGGAACGGGTTCCCCCAAGGATAGTTTTGGGGCTAAAAGCCTATGTTTTGGGAAAAATTTATAATAAAGTTGTAAAGTCTCCGCATTTTTCAGTCGCGGAGCGTGAGGGTGTCAAGAGTCGTAAAGGGTTGTCCGCCCTTATTTTGTAAAGTGTAAAGTTGTCTGTAAAGACCCACCCATGGTCTGCGGACATAAAAAGGAGCTAAGTAAGCTCGCTCTAAGTAGTTAAGTTAAGATGGCGAAGAATGAAGTGAGGAGTGAAGCATTGATTCTAAGTGTTCTTGGGTCTTAGCATAGGTAGAGGCTTTGCAGCTGAGTGTGTAGAGGCCTTGGGTGGAAGTCTGTAGCTGAGTACATGGACCCGTGCAGCTATGTGCATAGGGCAGATAAAGTCTATATTAATATGAAGATATCAATAAAGAGAAGTATTCTGCAAATTCTGAGTATTTATTTATTGTTAATGCATCTGGGTATATTTTGTTTTTGGTTCAATTTACAATGTTCATGTGATGCGCAAATATATGTGACTATATTGCCTAATTAAACACAAGTAAGGATATTAGTTTATTTGACGCTAACTGTGGTTGATTAGTAATATAAGTAAAACACTTAAGATAATTGGGAAACCTATACAATACACTGTCATAACAACACAAAAGTACCTGGATCGCGGATTAAGGCTGCGTGAAGGTCAATCGTACACCTTCACGGACGTACTGAAGGGTAGAGTAAATGGTAGACTGTCAGAGCCCTAAAGCTTAGTGACCTGCGTGAAAGTAGTAACATAGGGTATAAACTAACATCATTACCATCTCAGGGTCTGGAAACTTGGTTCCAGCGTCCTCCCATACTACTTCGGGTGAAACTTTAGTCCGCGCTCCGCGGGCTGATGCCGAAAGGGCCAGTAGTGTAGGGATTTGTTTGGATAACTAATTTTGAACCTAGATTAGGGCCCACGAAGCCAACAAATGTTTCCATTTCCGAGACCGAAATCTACATGAGAGATGTGTGATATCGTGTCATTGGAATCCAACTAAGAAAGAGGTTGAAGACTGGTTGGATATGAAGATCCATGAACTGGCGGCGCAAGAGAATACAAATCCACGACTGAAAAAGGAATAGTGGCTGGATAGGTACCTGTATATGAAAATCCATGAGACATTTTTTTGTTCCTTTCCAGTTGAGTTATACGAGTGGATGACGAAGCTAGAGGGTAACCATGGAAGGTGGAGACTTGATGGTCCTATTGTCTAGACCCCGGAGCTAGTATAGAGATTGGAAGCCTCTGAGGATAAGATCACCCAAACTGTCGATAATTGGCTCGATCGCACCATATGAGGATTTGTGACTAAATTCATGGTTGATACCTCAGTTAGTTATAGCGAGGTGGAGTGACGCTTTTTCAAAGGTCCGCGAGGTAAGTACTTGAAGTATTTAAATACCTGGATTAAGATGTTATTGTGTGAAAAATGAGTGGTGTAGCTAACTTGATGTTCAGATCTACACAAAGTGGAAAGACTTACAGGAACAAAGGAAGAAAGGGTCTTGAATATAGCCCACTTATTTCACCCCCATTGGGTGACGAAGAGGGAGTAGCGCAGGCTTCTCCGCGAAGTGAAGTTCAGTTAATAAAACATGGATTCCCACAACTACCACCTCTACCTACACCACCATCACCTGCGACTTTACCCACACCACCACCATCTCCACCACAGTTCAACATGGCAAATTCAGTGAAGCTGCCTTTGTTTAAGGGCATGGGAAATGAGGACCCGAACTAGTTTTAATTCATTGTGAAAGTTGTATGGGAAGCTTAGGGCATCACAGATGATCACATGAAGAAGGAAACAATGGTTAGCACTTTTCAATATTGCACGCTAACTTGGTACATCAAGTATTCTAATGATAACACAAATTTTGGGTTGGTAGAAATGCAAACTGCGCTGAATAAAGAGTTCAATAGGCTGAAATCTAAGGCACAGTCGATTGTGGGGTTCAAGGAAATTGCGATGAAACTAGGTGAGACACCTTTGGAATTGGATTAGAGATTGAAGTGTAAAATCTGCAAAGCCAATATGAACTTAACAGATGGAAAGCACTGCAAATGGTTCGTGGTTTCGCTCTTGCCTCACCTGAGGGTTACACTATCACAACAGAATATTACGACTCAGGCAGACGCCTTGGAGATTTCCATAATATTGCATGAAACACCAATGCAATATCTGAATTTAGGGGTTCATGAGATCCATGTGCAGTTACAAAATCTTTGCCTCAAAATGGAAAGTTTGAAGTAGGACAAAACAATTCGACTGGAGATGCGGTAAGAGATATGGTGCCTGAAATGTAAAGGTCAGGGGCATGACAAAGACCACTACCTAGTCTTTGCGAACTATATTGTAGGAGGAGGACCGATGCCTTTGAGGCCGGAGGCCCAAGCAGGATAGAGCATAGGGCCTGCGTTGCGGTGCACTATATGTCAGGTAGGAGGGAAACATACAACTGATAATTTCCATTTGTTGCAGAAGTTTGTACAAACACCGCAACAACTATTCTGCAACTTCTACAGGTCGGTAGGGCATGATGAGTGCAACTACCGAAGTTATGAATTGATGATGGACAGAAAACCCACCTATAGAGTTTAGGAAGAAACGCAACCCCCTGACTAGAGCACTGGGATGGCATGAATAGGCTTTGAGCGGCCGAAATGAGGCCAAGGCGGAGGAGAACCTGGCAGAGGTCGGGGACAACTAATCTGCTACAACTGTGGAGGACCAGGACACTATTCTCATGAAAGCACTAATCCAGCATGTCTGCCATGCAAATATTGTACTCAATTTGACCATGAGACAGAGGTATGTCCTACACTGATAGCAAGAATACATGACAAAGGGGTGCTTCCACCGTAGCTAACTCAAAATGTGTAGATGATGAGTTCTGAGCCTCGCAAGCAGGATCCAAATGTGAATATAGTGCTCTGAAGTGGAATTGCAATAGGGGATGATAAGGGGAAACAACCCGATGATATCGCATGGATTCACAAAGATCTGACGAAGGAGGTTGAATTTGATTTGGAGCATGCATGTGAAATGTTCATGGAAGCAAAGAAGAGCTTCGCTGAGGCCTCTACCTTAGGGAGCTAGGATAAGCCTGATCAGGAAATGGACCCTTCTATGCTTATGGCCTTTCTATAGACCTGTATGAAGCTTTTGTATGATATCAAGGCTGTGAAAGGGTTACAGGAACTTATAAATAGATTTTCTGGAAACACTTCGGGTGAACTGCACGTGGTACAAAAGATTGGTAAGCATAAAGCAAGGACGGGGTGTGAGATGAGACTGACTGCGGAGATAGGAGAATATAAAATGGATCAAGTTATTTTGGATCTGGGGCCAGACGTGAACGTTTTACCAAATCAGACTTGGGAGTGGATGGGGAGACCCACGCTGCAGTGGTTTTCGATTCAGTTAAGGATGGAAAATCAGCAGAAGATCATCCCCATGGGACAGTTGTAAGGAGTAACTCTAGATATTGAAGGTGCGAGCACATTGGCTGACTTTGAAGTGATAGAAATTGTGGATGACGACAACCCCTACCCTGCGCTCCTTGGCATTGATTGTGCTACTAACGTGAATGGGGTAATCAACCTATAGTAGCGAAAAATGATATTTGAAAAGAAATTATTTCATGTAATAGTACCCCTAGATCTTGCTGAGGGATCGTGTTATATTGAACCAGTTCGTGATTACGAGAGCGATGATGATTTGGACTCCATATATAAAATAACAGCACGAGACCAAGATTGGGTGAATCTGATTGTAGATGGATGTATTACATGGGATCGTGAGAGTTCCTGCACCTCAGACTTTGATGAAGAATTAGATTGCTGGCATAATAAACTACATGAAGTAACCACGTTGAGCTGTAACATGATGACCTGGTCGTCGCACTCTGTATCATTAGATGTAAGAAATCTGCCCACTTATGATGGCTTGAATGATGTAGATGTATTTTTGGATGCATTTGAGAGGGAAGTACCAAAGAATCCTCGCTTCCAGGCTTTGGACTGGGCACTGTGCGCTACGCCCGCGAGATGGTGGGGTACGCACAAGGGTAGTTTTGGCGATTGGCGTGAGTGTAAGAGGATGATGAAAGCATGCTTTGGGAGTTGAAGGTACGAATGACAGAAAAACATGCATATAATACAAAAAAAATGTTTACTTAGAATCTTATCTCCAGTGACCCAATTCTTGTTGAAATAGTCTAAGAACTTCTCTTCATTTGCAAATTTGATAAAAAATTGATTGATTGCATCTTCCACTTCATAATTGAGAGTGTATTTCATGATGAAACCTAACACATTGAAAATCACATTGTCTTTTATGGAACTAGCGGCCAATCAATTGACATTTTTCAACCAAGCCCTTCGTACATGCTAAATGCATAAGATCACATCACAACCTATGATCCTCCTCCCTTATTCAATGCATTTTAGTGTGGTATTTTTAGAAAAAAATGCAAGTTTGGTTATATCATCATAATGTTAAAGTTACCTCAAGGCACTGATTTCAGGCTATGCATCATCAACCATGAAAGCATTGACTTTCCCATCAGGATGGGCTTGGAAACACTTGCGCATGAGTTGCTCCAGCCATATTGCAATATCATCTGATGTGTTTCATGATGACGTGACCCATGCAACAGGCACCCCTCTTTGTTGTTCATCAAATGCCATGAGTGTATATAATTGATACTGTCATTTTCAACATTACATAAAGTCAAATACAAGTTATTAATCATTCTAAATGTATACAACTTAAATAAATATATTCAATCAATCATTGGCATATGACTTACCCCATATTTAGTTCTGTTAAATGTTGAATCCATGGCTATTAAACTATTGTGCGATAGCTTGACCATTCTCTCCAGCATCCACTTTGTTTGAATCCATATTATAAAAGGGACCTCCACACCATTGGGCTTTTAGTAAAAGAAAAAATCTTCCCGATGCTTTTGATACCAAAGGTTACACTCATTTCATCCTTTTTGTGAAGTTGATAATTTCCCTTCTCCAACCTATTATAGATGTTTACAATATCTTTCCTGCATAAGAAGAAATCTCTATCTCGGGCTGCCACATCGATGTCAACATGTCTCTTAATGTGGGTTCTATACACTACATCAACAGGCACTCGCAAAAAGAAACAACTCTTTACATATGCAACAATGTCCCTTGAAAGCTTTGGCCTATGCAAGGTCTTGGTCTTACCTGAAGTGTCACATTGACCTTGACAAGCCCAACCTTCCCCATCTTCATGTTCATAGATATTGAAAGTTAATATTGCTCTATCAAGAATTTCATGCATAACTTTCACAATAAAGTGGCAATGGAAACCCCTCTTCTGCACAAATGAGGTGCTTCATTTAGCTGGAAGATTTCCTCTTTTGTCTTTTGGGCCAAATGAACAATGATAACTACACCAAAAATTTAAATTGTTAGTACATACAAATAAAGATAACTGTGGTTTCAAAAAAATCTAAACACTACATATTTTAAATACTCACATCTGATATTGCGATGCAGCGGTAGCTCTTTATTTTGGTTCTTTTCTGTTTTTTCATATGAATTTACATGGAGCAATAGAATTTTCTTCCTCTCCTTCGATAAAGTCAGCAACTCGTCGTAATGGGATTATGACAACTCAATCAATACTATTGTTTTTTCTACTTATTTCTGTCCAAACCAAGCCTTTAATAGAGAATGTCATTTTGCCTTTGAGGTTTTGCACCTCAAGATCCATGGTATATTGCCATTTGCTTCACTTTCCCCTTTTGAACTGATCTGGTCAAACAATATGCAAGGACATCAGAACTGAACTTTCAATCTTAGCAAGTTATCCAACATATATATAAATATAAAACCTCTTTTATTCTTTTTTTGAGGTCTAAAATATCAATCACTTAATAACGACAAAAATAAATATCACAAAAGGATGCAAAAATTTGGGATGTAAGACATTCCTTTAAGATGTTTCTTCTTGCCTCATTCACTTTGAACATGGCATTCCTAAAAGGAAAGATTCCTTTGACAACATGAACAGATGCAATCCAATGAATGTTGGCCATGTTTTTTGAGGGTGACCATTTGCTAAGCAGGACTAGACTTGAATGAAAGGGCTTTCTACAATGTATGTTTACATCACAACTCTACTAGTAGTCTGTCCTAAAAGATTCTTGGTGCTACCATAATATATGTGAAATTTATAGCAGGAAATCATTATGCTCACATTCCACTACCCGTGGCAAAAGAGATGTGCTAGAACAAAGAAAAGACAATGAAATCTTCAATACCAACACAAACACCAAGAGCATTAGTGAAAGTGATCTAGTCTGGCATCATCCCTGCCCTTAGCATTCAGACAAAATAACCAAGTGCCTTCTCCCCATCCCCAGTGTTTGCATATCTTGCAATGATTGAATTCCAAGAAACCAAACCCTACTCAGGCATTTTGTCAAACATTTGGAAACCAAACTCAATTGCACCCTGTTTAACATATCCTATAATCATCGTATTCCATGAAATAGCATTCCGCTCATACATTTTGTCAAACACTTGGCACACATCATTGACACTTCCACATTTATCATACATGTTGATTAGATTGTTTTCTACAAATACATTTGGCTCTAACCCACTTTTTATCATATGTGGTGACGGAAATCGGGCAATTCCTCTGCCTTGTTAGACTAGTCCTAACGAAAATATTGCATGACTAATCTCATTTTCATTTACTTTATGGTACTGTCCTTTTAAGCCTATAATATCAGGTCTTTTACTTTCATGAGCAAGCGATCACCTGAATGATTATAACTTCTACGGGTATCCACAACATGGTTTTATCATATGAGATTGTAAACTCTTGAATTAATATCATTTTGCTGTCTTTCTAGAGATACATTTTAGTCAGAGGAATATAAGAACTAAAAATATAGTGGCCTCAATGGATATAAATTGGTTCATATGTGTGTTCATTTACACTGCAACACTTTCATTACTTGCAACTATTCTGCAAAAAACACATCTAGAAATCACCACTTTATTGGAATTGCTTGCAACAAAGAGTTGGATATTTTTGTGAAAACTTTTTTGATATTTTTATTGATAACATGTACTTGTATATCTACTTTTGTCAAGCTTATAAAAAATCTTCATGACTAATCACCCTTTTAAATTAACTACTATTTTAGCAAGTACGAAAGTCAACCAGATGGATTTTCATGACTATAGGTAGAGCAATGAAAAGCAGTCTAAACAATCTGATGATTCAACTGTGCAAGAATTTCAACCATCTAGATCTTTTGCAGTCACAGTTTGAGATATTCTGTATTCCTTTGTCATGTATCCTTGGTTTTGAGGGCTTGTCTTGTCATTTTCTTAGTTGATTTATTACATTCATTATGCAACATGAAAAGACTTGTGTTTTACATATCTGATTGGAATTTATATTTATTTCAGATCTCTATCCTTCAGTAGAGAAATTGATGGAACAATGTGGTAAATTTCAGCTTCTGGATAGGCTTCTAAAACATTTAAGAGCTCGAAATCAGAAGGTGTGAGCCAAGGATCTCAGCAGATATGAGCAAAGAACAACAATTGATATGATTGGGTTCTGTTTGATTTGGTATTCATTCTGAAACCTTAACCGCACACAATACTGATTTCCAAAATTGGAGGATGATGACAGGTTCTGATATTTTCGCAATGGACAAGAGTGTTGGACCTACTGGACTACTGCTTGAATGAGAGCGAACACAATATGTGCCGCATTGATGGGTCTGTTAAACTGGATGATATGCAAATACATGTTGCTCTCAAGCCTTCTCTATTCTTTGTTGCACGATCAATTGTTTGATTTTGATTTCATAAACTCAAATGTGTTTGATTTTGTCTTGGTCAATTAAATTGTGTCAAATAAAAAAATTACCCAAAGAAGTAGTTTCTAGAACTAGACTTTTGGTTGTTGGCAGAACTAGGCTTAATTCCTAAGAGAGTAAAGAGATTTATTACTTTTTTTTTTACCTGCCTAGTTTTACCTTTTAATGAATTTCTGTGTTGGTTGATTTACCCATTCTACATGGCACGTGATTCAAATCAAATATTTTAATGATCCAAACAGAAACTTCATGTCTTTTTGCTAAGCACACGTGCTGGTGGACTTGGGATTAATCTTACTGTTGCAAATACTTGCATCATTTATGACAGTGACTGGGTAAGAAAATTATTTTTATGCCATTGCATCAACACAGGCTTTGTCTAAATTTTTTTTTATACTTGGACATGATTTGGTTTGCATTAGCATTAATTTTGTGCATAACATGGAACCTATTTTTTATGAGCCATGTTTTGTAATTTTGCAGTCCCATTGTAAAGCATTCATGCTTTTGCAAATGTTTGATATATTGGTTGTTGGCATATTTACAGAATCCAAAAATGGATTTGCAAGCTATGGATTGATGTCATAGGATTGGGAAAACCAAACCTGTGCATGTCTACAGGCTTTGTACAACTCACTTAGCCGAGGTTAGGTGTCTCAGTCTGCTTTGTCCACTTTTGAGACATTCATACAAGCAATTAAATGGCATTTGATTAATGTCATAAACATCTCCTAATCGCTGCTATTTGTAAAAATAGTGTCGGATGCTCAAAGTAGCATTTTACAAGTTGAATTTGGAGTGTGTTGTGATTGAGAAAGGACAGTTTCACCAGGAGCTAACAAAATCTAGTTTCTTAAAGGTGTAAACTTTTACTTTTGACTAAGCTCCTGTGTCTCTTAACTTCGTTAGTTGAGTTTCTTGGCACTACTTTCATGAATTTATCTTGCAATAGTAATTCATGATCACCAATGTCTAAATACAATTAGAAAATATAACAGCAGAAATCCTAGATGAGCAACTTTGTTAAATTCATCTTATTATAGTCAGATAGATGACTATTATCTTTAATAGGCAATAGAGGGTTTTACAATGGATAATTGGGTAATAGAATTTGATTTTTGAGCAAACAATTTCATGCAGGAACATGAGCTTTTAGCTTTACTTCAGCAAGAAAGAGATGAAGAAGAGGAGCTTGTTCAAAGTGATGAGATTAGTCAAAGGGGGAATCTCGAGGTGAAACAGGTTGCCCAGAAGGTGAGGACAGCCGAGGGTGCAGGGATTTTGAGCAAATACAGTGAAGAAATAGGATCAGTGGGAAGGTGAGAAGAGTTCATTAACATTTGATGGTATTTGAATTTAGTTTATCCAATGAAAGATTGAAGAGCATTCAAAAATGAATTGGATGAATGAACTTGCCTCTGTCTGTCGCCTGGTGATGGGGAGCTTGGTTTGTTGCCTGTCTGTCGCCTAGGTGGTGAGCTGCAGAGCGTGGGGTGGAGTTTTCCCTCAGAGTCAATTGGTGAGCTGGTGAGCTGCAAAGCATGGGTATGAAAATTCTGCGCCGAGTCGAATTGGTTAGGGGAGCTGCAGAGCCCGTGGTTTGGGGAAAATTTGAATTGAAATGAGCGAATTGGTTAGGGGAGCTGCAGAGCCCACGGTTTGGGGAAAATTCAAATTGAAATGAGCATTAACTCTCCGCAGTAAGAATCTGGCGGAATCCAGGAATTCTGTCAGATGAGATCATATCACGATTTAATGTGGAATGGTGGCAGAGGGTGGTGGAGCTCGTGAAAGGTGGCAGAGCGTGGAGGAATTTTCGGTGGCCGAAGCCAGACATTTTTCCAAGCGGTGACGGAAACCGGGCAATTTCTCTACCTTGTTAGACTACTCCTTTACTTAATATTTCTATAATAATATCTTGCTTTTGTCTTAATCAAATTAGTGTTGACAGCACAAAATTCTGCCCCTTTATTATTCTCAAATTTCCAGTGGGATGATGTCGATTAAATGACAAAGTCATCTAATACTAATCGGAAAAAAAATATGTATTGAAACTTTTCGAATATATGTTCAAGGTCATGGTCTTAAAAACGGAATAGTATTTAAGTGTGAGGTTTTAGAAAGTTTTGTTTTTTTTAATTTGTTTAAAATATAACATAAATTAATTAAAATCACAAATTTAAAAGGTTTAAAAATTCTAAAAAATCACATTTAAAAATTATTTCAAAAAACATATTCCAATTATTTTTGTAATTTTAATTTTCTTTTTTTTTTAACTTTATTATTTTTTTAAACTATAAAATAAATTTTGATTTTAGATAGTAATATTGATACCTAAACATTAAATTTATAATTAATTAATTTTATTGCTGTAATTTTTGACATTTCTATTTTTTATTAACCATCTAATATATTTAGAAAAAGAAGAACCAGAGTTGATGTGGAATTTCCGATAGTGTTCATTGTTTCTATGACTTTCGTCACTGGTGTGTACTTTTCGAATATTTGGGTGTCGCGGAAAGTTCCAAACTTGACTCATTGGGACAGTGCTCATAATTGTTATTATAATCTTCTTGCGTTTCTCAAAATGGTTATTATAATAGACCTGTGTTTTTCACAATGATTATAAAGATTATTATAATTGACATGAGTTTCACAGGATTGTTATAAACTATGGGAAATATTTATAAACTAGGATATTCGACCGATCTAGCCTATGTGATATAGTATTGTAATGCAAAAAATTTCCATTAGACAATCTAGAAGTCAAGAATATGAGGAAGTACCATGTGCCAGATCTTTGGCATTAGAATCTAGAGGAGTTGGAGTTGGAGGATCAAAATCACACTGGAGGTGGCTCTCTAAGTGTGTTAACGTGGCATTGAGTCTTTCCGAACAACCCACAAGTTCCTCTGCTTATGTCTAATATCTTCCAAAGTAAAAAAGATATTGTACATTTTTTCATATTTGTCTTTTATGACCCTACCCAACAGAGTCTTTAGCTGTCAGTGAAGATATATGGAGTTGAGATACTGCTTCCTTCTTCCCCTCGTGTGACTAGGGTCAAGAACCCAGTAAGAAACTTCATCCAGTATCTCTGAATAAAAACAACTTTGGTAGTCACTAGTAGCTAGGGATAGATTTGACAAATCTCGTTGCAAGTTTGAAGTAGAACAACATAATGGTAAGCTTCAACAGTTTTCTATGCTTGTGGTTGGGCATGGTTCTGATCCTAGAGGCCACGACGACCCTCCAACATTGGTTGCACATACACCTCTTTCGAATGTTGCACAAAGGGATCGAACACCATTGTTTCCCCCAAAATTTATTAGAGGTAGGTGAATGAACGTGGAGATTAACTAGTTCAGGTAGTAAGAAGGAAATCAATAAGTAGTGATCAAAGGGTTAGCAGAGGGTGAGATACTTATCAACAAAACATGGAAGAGGTTCGCTGTAGGCCAGGGGAAGTGTTAAACTGTTGGCTTTAAGCCACCCATTAGGAGACCATAGACACACCACAACAAAAACATGTATAGTAGAGGCCAACTAGCTTATTGAAATACAAATTGACAATATAAATGTAGGAAGCAAGATTTACCCTTGGCAAGACATCTGTTGAAGAATCAAGTCTCCATGGCTATAGGGATGGAGGAAACGCCAATGACCTAACACCTCAATGAGTACTCCATTGCCAACAACTAACTTCTACACTATAACCACTGCTCCAATCTTCCACTAAGCTCTCTATCTTGGACAACCCCAAAGCAAGGCTTGTGCCCAGGAAGATAGAGGATACCATGCATATGAAAAAAAATTCCATCATAATCATACCATGAAGGTAGAAGAAAGAATTTAACAAAATTATATCCTAACAGACTTGGCCTACCTCTACCTTGCTCACAATTTCCCTATGCACTCCCCCCTGTGGTAGTGAAATAGGTTTTTTTCCTTATGCTTTGGTCCTAACATCAGGTAGTAGCACATGAATGAAGAAGTATAGGGTCTCAAAGCATTTTTAAATTTATGACAAGGGTTTACATACTTGTGCATGCAGGTGACTATCCACACCACCCTCTACATTGATGATTCGCTCATCAGTGGGGTGGTGGGCTCATCCTCCAACTTGATGAACTTCACCAATTTCAACCACTGTCAAGGTGTTAATTAGAACAACATTTTTTTCATATACATAATTTTTATAAGTATTCCAAAAAATGAATAAAGACACCAACTCAGAAGCAGGATGCATATATATTGAAAAAGGCATTGTCAAGAGGCAAATTAAAATTCCATGGGTGTAGGATATGGGTGGTGCAAAATCCCTTTCTTGCTAAGTGGGAGTGTTAGAAAATGTAGTAATAAAGGCTAAATTTGACTTGTTCCTTAGTCAAATTTAGTAATTTGATTTTCCAAATAAGCAAGATGACTTGGATGACAGTTAACTGGTGTGACATGGCCTTGTCTACTTGTTTACTCAGTAAATTCGAGTTATAGGCTACAAGTAGATTTGTGCATGTAGTGTTGCTAAAATTTAGCAATCTATTTCAATTATTGTTAGTTTAAATCAGTTAACTGAGCTCAAGCAACTAGTCGAGTTAGTTGAAGGACAATTGAGTAGTAGAATTGTTGTTATCTCAATGATCTCTCAGTTAAACTAGTTAATCAGCTAAAAATGGCCAAGACATGGATGGAATTTTAATTTCCATATTGAAGTGGAGGAAAAGGCACATTGTATTTATTAATTGTATACTAGTTGAGTGTACAATGGGAATTGAGGTAGGCAACCAATTATTTGGGATTTTCACAATGAAATAGTGAATTCACTTATTATTTAGGAGCTAATTTCTTTAGGAATTGTGCAAGGAAATAGGAGAAAGATGGGGGCTTGAATTGACTAAGTGTTGGCTAGAGTAGGACAATCAGTAGGAGAACAAGTTTGTAGTGTAGGGTGTGCTACAAAATTGAAGCAAGACATTGTAATAGTTTCTCATTCTCATATGGTTAATGAAAATCAGTGGAAGAGTTTTTCCCTATTAGTTTTCCCTATAAATAATTGTGTTCTTGTGTTGTTTTGATGGTTGCATGTCATTGCATGTGTTTCTAAATTGTGATTTTCATTTTGCAGAATAGTAGAGGAAATTTGTAATATCTTGTTTTCAGTTCGAATACATCAGTAGTAGAAAATTTATATTAATTTATACACTCTTAGGGTGTTGTAGGGTACAAATATCTTAGCGATGGGAAACTAAAAATGTTCTCAACATTCCTAGTTCTACCTGGACCACACTCTTGGCCTTTAGGCTTCTCACCCAAAATAAAACAATATTTGGCCTAGTGTATAGACCCTGCCCTTACCTCATATTTGATCACTCAGGTTAATGGATTATGGTTGGTGTCTATACACACAACATGATTCCACTAGGGTGTGGTTTCACCAACGGCCACTAGGTGTTGGACCTACTAGCATGTCAAAAAAGTCATAATCTCCCACTTCCTCTCCACCTCAAAAACATAGTGTATATGGACTAAAAGGAAACCTAGGCTAGGTTCATAGAGAAAAACTACAATTGTTGTGTACACACCCTCCTATAGTTTCAAGGAGACTCATGGCCCAATTCTTGATACCTAAACTCTCATTTTTGACATAGTAACTAGTGTAGGGATTGATTAAACTAAGTAAACCCATAAGTTTGGAAATCACCTGATTGGATATGAACACATAACTACACATTCATCACATACATAATAATGAATAACATATTCTAAGCACATTTTAAAATTCATGTGCATACATGACACCATTCTAATCATGAAGATACAGTGAGCGTCAAAAATCAAAAATTCTTTTACATTTACAAACATGCAAGATCTTGCACTAGTTACAATGTAACAAGATTCATCACACTCCATAAGGCAATACACGTAAGAAATGTACACTCATATTTGTGTTTAATGATGATTGAAAAATGAAGGAAGGACTTCAATTCTCCACCTAATTGTAAGCCACCCACATTGCAATCTTTCTTGCAATTAATTACCCTGAGCTAGATCCAAAGTCTGAGGGGATGCATATTAAGGGAAATTCAAATTCAAGGCTTAATCACATGCTATGAGAAGTAGTCCATTATTTAGTTAGTTTATCAACTTCTCTGCAATAGTAAGAACCAAAGTGACTCACCGGCTGAATGCAAAAATAGATAAGTTCTCTAATCGTATCAGTAGAGATCGAAGGGATAGAAGTAGAATTAATGTCCAGGAAATTGTGCTAGGAAAAGTTGTCGCGTTCTTTAGAGATGGCTACCCCCACAAATCAAAGAGCCCAAAAAATCAATGTCTTTATATAAGATAACGTGAATGGTAAGTGAAATAACAAGCTCGATATAGGCACGAGACTGTAGTAGCTTGCAAGATGGCGGACTTAGGGCACAATGTCCGAGTCAATTTTGTAGTTGTTAGATAATATTATCTTAAATTGATATGTTTTTGTCTTAATTGTTAATTTTCTTAAATGGGTTTCATCTTAACTGGCCATTGTCTTAAATATGAAGTTTTGTCTTAAAATATTTTTGTTTCAAACTGTATTTTTGTCTTAAATATAAAGTTTTTTCTTAAAATAATTGTCTTAAACTGTACTTTTGTCTTAAATATAAAGTTTTGTCTTCAAATATTTTTGTCTCAAATTGTTTTTGCCTTAAGTATAAAGTTTTGTCTTAAAATATTTTTGTCTTAAACTGTTTTGTCTTAAAATATTTTTGCCTCTAACTGTTTTTGACTTAAATTTGAAGTTTCTTCTTAAATTGTTTTTTGTCTTAAATATAAAGTTTTGCATTAAAATATTTGTCTCAAACTATTTTGTCTTAAATTATATATGTAAGAAAATTCAAATGGTATTAAATTTTAACATAAAATAACTAAAATAAAAGGTGGCTTTTTAACACAAAATATTTCTTCTGTCTTAAAGAAATGTCTTAAAAGTTTCCTTAGTGTAGTAATGAGGTTTGAGAGTAAATGAGCAAGACTCTAGGAGGAAAACAAATCTTGGAGAGTCCCACTCAAATGTGGATGATGGTCATACAGACTATAAAAGTGAAACCCATCATGCAGACATGCATAAGGATGAAGAAGACACAAAAAAAATTGCAGAGTGAGAATTTGAAGCCTCTACGTGTGAAGTAGAGCAAGAGAATATAGATGCTCGAGAACCCCATTATAACATGGATGGTGAAGATGATAGTGAATCCCACTGTGACGAGACACATGTGGATGGTGACTTCAAAGTGAGTTTTGAATTGGTGAATCCAACAATAGACCTTGTTGATGATGGTGAAGCTTCTAATAAAGAAGTGAATAACATGTGTGATCTAGTTGGTATGATTGTAGTAGATGATGACCTATTTTAATCAGAGTTTGAGGCATTTAAGTTTGAGAATAACAAAGATAGTTTTTCATATGAGGTAATTGTTTGTAGATATGAAAGTGCATCTCTCATGAATCCAACAACAAATGATGAATTTGGTGAAGTTGAAATTATTAATGAGCACATGTATGCTCAAATATCTAACCAGAGAGTGGATGAAAATTATGTTCATGAAATTTTTGGTCTCTTTTTTGAAACAAGGATTGATTGTGGAAATATGGAAAGTGTCATGTTTGATGAAGAATTGAAGGTTGAAGCTACCACTATAGAAGCAAGTTATGAAGCAATAGTTAGAATTTCTCATGAAGTAGTGTACGATCTAACAATAATTGATGATTAAGAGGATAAAGTGATTCATGAGTTTTTGATGAGAATATCCACTAACAACATAACAGTGGAAGATAACTTCAATGCAGTTGAAGAGGGAGAGAAGAAAGAATAAGCATAGAAAGCTCTCATTGCAAAGCATAATGAAGATGTTTTTAACATTGATTTTGAGTGTGCAAGTAGATAGGACAACAATCCAGTTACAATTATAGATGAAAGAGAAGATGAAGAAAAAGATGTAGGAAAGGGCATGGAAGTTTCTAAAGATGAATAAGAAAGCATTGAAACAACCTTTCAATAATGGAGTCAATAAGAGATCAAATTATACTATCAAGAAATATGGCAGAAAGAAGATCAAGAATATGAAGCAGAAGAAGCATGGAAAAGTTCATAATAGTAGTCCATGAGTGAATGAATATTTCAAGAGGAAGATATAGAAGATTGGCTCTAAAATCCAAAATTGTTTTTTAGAACAAATATAAAATAATTCAAAGAAAAATTGCAGTAGCAACAAGTGAAGAAATATGGAGCTTACATTAAAAAAGTGTAGCTGAAAATGAAGTGGTTTCAAGGGTATAGAATATGGAAGAAATGAAAAAGAAAAAATTGCATTGTAAAAAGTTTTGAGTCATTTTTTGATTGCAAGCACAGCATGCATAATTGGTTCATGATTAATTTAAGGTTGAGTCATATGGTCGTAATTAAGGGGGAGTTTTAGAAATAGTAATTACTCCCATATGCATGCAATGCATGAAGAGTAGAGTTAAGTTAAGCAAAGCATTTCGAGTCTAATATTGGAAGTCAAGTGAACCATAGTTAGAAGGTTATTGCTTTGTTTAGAAAATTTGAGTAAAGAAAAAGAAAAATGTTGAGTTAAGTTAAAGGAAAGTTAGAAAAGTTTAGTTAAAGCATGAAGTCTTAGTTTGCATAAGGAAAGGAAAGTTAGAGTTTGCATGATTCCATATTTAAAATGTTTGGTTTTTATGGACCTGCGGTTGGGCCATTGTAATGTAAAGCAGGAAGAGAGACTAGTGATAGCTTGGTGGATGTATATGAAATAATAATTAATGAATATAAATTATTTATTCAAGCATAAGCTTGTGTATTTATTTTTCTTGTGTTTGCATTCTTATCTTTACCTTTGACTAACAAGAAATTATCTCCCTACACTTTTTCATGTAATAAAATTGTGCCATGACTTGTGCAATGAACTACCCAATCATGCTAACCATTAGGTGATTGCACACTATCCAAATCTATATAAACGTATGCATTTCCCCTCCAACTCCTTCACCAACTCTTCATCTCACGTTAGCACTTATTATCCAAATGGTACTTGGTCAAATGCTTGTCGCCTTATCCAACTCTCTTGTCACATTTACAAGAAATCATTCCAAATTGAAAGAGGTTGTGTCCTTCCATTTTGAATGGGTCAATTTTCCATATTACATACTTTTCCCAAATGTTATTTTGGCCCAACCCATCTCAATAGTCATATGTTCTCCTTTGTGCTCACTTGACTCATGCATTATCTCACCATGTCCACTCTAGCTGAGTCAACTGAATGGGTGTCTCTTTACATGCTTTCATGCTACCCTCATCCATTCATCCCATGTGCTTCATATTACCCTTGTCTTCAGACTAGACTTGTTCAATCATCTTCTGCGAGCCCCTTTATGCTTCACATGACATGAAAAAGGAAACAAATGTCTAAGGATTGTGCTTGTTATCATTCCATCATATTGCTACTACTCTCATTTACCTAATATGATTATTCTAAGTGTATTTCATGTCAGGCCAAGTTTGTAAATTTGAATCAAATTGTTTCTTGCATTAAGAGAGAATATGAATATATACAAGGAGAGTGAGACTATTAGGTTTCATATCCCAATGTCTCTTCGTCTTCTAACTTCATTTATTTTTTGCTATATTTACATAACTTTTCCTAATCCCAAAGGTTAGGTGTCAACATTTCCCCCCTGATCTAAAGGGATGTTGGTGAGTCCAAGCATCATTTTGAATCTTTAAAACTTTTCCCTTCTAAGTGATTTAGTGAATATGTCTGCAATCTGCTCATTTGTGGACCAACGTCGTAGGTGGATTGCTTTGGCATCAGCATGATGCTAAATTAGATGTTATTTTTTATTGATGTGCTTCGTTCAATCATAAAACTTTGGGTTATTTGCCAACTTTATTGCATAAGTGTTGTTAATCAAAAGAGGAGTTGAATATAATTGTTTCTCCTGCATATTTTCCAGAATTTTCCTAAGGCACACAATTTCCTTTGTTGCTTCAGCTGCTAGCACATATTTTACCTCAGTTGTGGAATATGATGGAATTTTCTTTTTGTATAACCTCCAAAAGACAACTCCTAATCCAAGATTTATAACATAACCTGAAGTAGATACTTTGGTTTCTTTATCTCCATCAAAATATGAATCAAAGTAGCAAATCAAGATAAAGTCACCTACTTCTGTATACTTGAGTTCCCTTAAAGTACTTTCGAACTCTTTTTGCAGCAGACCAATGACCCTCACAAGTCTTTTGCATAAATCTCGAGAGGATTCCAACAACAAATGAAATGTATGATCTAGTAGTAGTTAGTTAGTTGAGACCTCCTACGAGTTGTCTATACTTTGTTGCATCATTCTTTTCCTTCAATGAATGTGAGATTTAAATTATATTCCATTTGAGTAGTTAAAGGATTGCACTCAACCATGCCAAACCTATTCAATATATCTTTAATGTACTCTTCTGAGAGAGGAATATAAACTTTGGATGTTGGGTTACTTCAATACCAATATAGTAGTGAACATAGCCCAAATCTGTCATTTAAAAACCTTTCCTCAGTTCTTTATTTATGGATGCAATGCAATTCTCATTGTTCCCTGTCATCAAGAGATCATCTACATACACCACAAGATACACAACTATTTTTTCAACTTTCTTGACAAACAAAGTTGCATCATAATGATCATAATGTTTGAAATTTAGTTTCAGGAGATGCTTAGTTAAATTCTCGTACCAGGCTCACGGTGCTTTCTTGAGGCCATACACAGATTTTACAATCTTGCATACTTTGTGTTCCCGACCCTTCACAAAACATAGTTCTAATTGGGACATAAAAACATTCTCTTTCAAATATCCATTAAGAGAGTAGTTTTTACATCCATTTGATGGACTTATTAACCATTTTGAGTTTCCAAGGAAAAGAGTGTTTGGATGGTAGCCCATTTTTCTATGGTTGTAAAGGTCTCCTCATAGTTGACCCCTTCTTTCTGTGCAAAACCTTTTGCCATGAGCCCAACTTTATGCTTTTCAAGTGAGCCATTTGTTTTATTAGTTTGGTTCCCAATGAAGGATCAACCAGCTTCGAGGTGCCATTCTTTATCAAAGCATCATATTATTTATGCATCACTTCTTTCCATTCATCATGAGAAGTGAATTATTTGAAGGAATCTTGTTCAAAATATGTTGAAAAAATTAGTTCAAAATCATAAGAAACATCCATACTAATAGGTGAATTAGTATCATCTACATCACCTCCATTATGTTTGGTTTGAGATTCTTGTTCTTTTCTTTTCTATATTTTTCTTCCACACTACACTATTTGTCTTTACTGGACATATTAATTATATGCAAGATGGATATTTTATTTCTCCATGGTATCTTGGTTTCTCTTGGATGTACTTTCAATGACATTTTTGGTTCCATTGACAAAAAGTGTGGTCCTTGGTGCTCCTCCAATTGACCAACGTACTTCACTAGTTCCGTCTTTCAAACTTCAACCAAATGACCCAATTACCAAGTTCTAGTTCACTTCAGCCAAAATACCCAATTACCATGTTGTGGAATGATGTTGGTATTAGTACTATATTGTGAATCTCTAAAATAACCTTTTTGGTACTATATTGTTCCAATTTTTTGAGTCTTGGCAAATCCAATTTCTTTACTTCCTCTTTCGCTAAGTTAGATACATATGTGTCAAGTTTTCTTGCAAGATTTAAATTATAAGATGAAGTAATAAGTATAAATATTTATGAATGTTGGGCAATTTATTGCATTTTGAAACTTTTTTAGGTTACAATTGTGATCGAGCAATGTTGTGACCCAAATTTATATAATTTTCCCAACATATCATATGGACTATTTAAAACTAAAAATGTCTAGACAAACTAACTATGTTATTCTAAAAAGAAATATATTCATATAGGGTACACACCCAGAATCATGAGTGGCTTTTGTCTCATTCTTTAAAGTTTGGATGTGGCATGAGTTAGCAATGGAGCGAGGGCTTTGTCCTCATTACACTATTGTGTTTTTGTAAAAGAAATTATAACCAAATTTTTCTTTAGATATTGTTTATGCAATGGACCTTGAGGAATTTCATGAAACACAATGGTTGATTCAAAAAGGTTTTCATAATTCTAAAGTATTATTCCATGTGGAGAAATCACTTTTAACCATGGTGTTGGATGTTCCATTTGTTTTGATTATAATGCATCTGATATTACATTAAATATTCAACATGATTACGTATATTGTTACATCCATGGGATCAAGTGTATTCAATATGGCTTTCTCTCTCTAAATTGTAGCTTGTTTGAGTCCTCTATATTTATACTTTCTTCTCTACAAGAAGAAATAGGTATAAGCCAAATGATGCTACAAAGTCCTTTTCCTTTTTCCGATCATCTAAAGGTATCTCAGAAATGCCCCATTCCATCAAAGCTAACCAAAAAAAAGCAATGAAAATTCTCTTGAAATGTACCAAGCCACCTTACATCCATTTACTTCATAGTCATATTTCTTGCAACTAGACAATACATCAATTAATTAAGAAGAATGAAGATAATATTTAACCATCATTGTACTCTTTCTTGCAACTAGACAAGAAATCAATTAATTAAGAAGAATGAAGATAAAATTTAACCACTAAGCTATGGTTAAGAGTCATTTATCCTAGAATATAAGATATAAAGGCACTTCTATTTTTCCATTTGGACTGTCATTATTTTATCCAACTATGCCCAATATCTTGCACTCTACAATTTGCGGTTTCGAGATACTCTTATTATACAATTTCATAATATCATAAGAGGTCCACAAAGTAGGAAAAACCCTTACTCTGCAATCTAATGTCCATAATTTAAATGGACCGAAGACAATGGCCAAGGCCATTAAATTAAATCTATAATAAACTCTACCATTGTGAAGCATCTCAAAGATGAGAAGGTCAGAGATCCAAGTTTTTTATCTTGTTTATTAGAATGTTATCGCAATTGACCAAAATTAATAATCCCATAAACTTTTTCCATTCTATTAGAGAACTAAAATAAGTAAGGAAATAGATGTGAACTATAGCAATACTTGGATGCAAAGCTTGATACAAAATGAGTCCACATAAATGCTTCTACAAATCTTCTGAATTTGAAGTGAGAATTCAAAACAATGTTTATGTGTCAAATTTTGAGCTAGTTGTCATCCATGTTGGATCTAATTATTTCTCAATGACTAGACTAAGGTCACATTTTTCATGCATACACAATATATCCTTGGTAATATTCCAAACTCTAAAAAAATTCATGTGATTTTCCTTGTTAGCTCTAATTGACATCATAAGCTTTGGAAATGAAACACATATAAAATATGTTATTGCATGTGTTACATTGTTCATTAGCCAACATGCAAGCTATATAGATGAAGTAATTTGATCACGAGGGTGATTAAGTAAGAAATAATGAAGTTACATTGCATAAATATTGATAATGTATGGTGGAATTAATGCAAGTTTCAACAAGCTAGGAAGCAACGCAAGTTTCAACAAGCTAGGAATTCCCTTAACAGGAATGACACCTAGATGAGAAGTAGTTCTAAGGTAGAGTGGTCAAGGATTCTTCTGAAATGGGACAATTGCATTTCATTTTTTTTTTATGGATCAAGAACATACAATTCCCTTAACTAGAATTAACCTTAGAGTGGTCAAATCTTCTTCTCAAATGGGACATTTACATTCGATTTTTTTATTTTTTTTAACTTTCTTTTAATTTTTTAATTTTTATTATTATTTTTAATGGGTCAAGTACATACAATTCCCTTAACTGGAATGAGCCTTTTCCATCTGTTGGGTTGTCATATGGACCCATGTGAAGAAAGATGGAATTAAATTTCATTGAAAAACTAATGTTATGATATATATAAACCCATGATATGATATATAAAAACTAATGTTATGATATATAAAAACCCATGATATATATCATAACATTAGCGTTAATGAAGGGAGTGAGGGGAGATCTAGAGTTGTTGTAGGATTTCTGCATCGCAGACACCCAGTCATCCATTTTTACCAACGGACTGCCATGTCTGGATCCCGTGAAAGTGACTACTCAACACTTCGTGACGTCAGTGCTGCGCAAGCCAGGGAACACATCAGGCTCACCCACGGCAGCAACCTTCATTGGGGTGAATCCGAAGAACCTACCGGGCCACTTTCAGTTCAACCACATAGTCTTTTCCCACTCTTTTATGTCCTCATCGTCCACATGTAGTCTTTACGCAATAGTTCCACAATGTTCCAGCGCTAAATCTAAGATCTCCATTAGCTTTCATACCACATGAAGAATACTAAACAAAATTAACACGCATAAAAAAATATGAGACACATAGAAATGGCAGAAAAGGCCTCAACCTCACTATATTCCTCTCATGATGTAAATCAATGTTTATGATACATATAAATACATGATCAAGTTGTCTCAAGATAGTGCATCTATATTGAACAAACTTGGTTGAGATACATTCTCAACAAAACACTAATCTAGGAGAACTAGTTGGAGAGAATCTCTCATCCTAACTAAACTCCCTAGTTTGAGGAACTAACTCTTAATTCTCAAGATTTGATTTATTTAATTATAATTTTGTATTTATAATTGTTTTATTATGAGAGTGAGGCTAACAGTTGTCACTATGGAGAAGACATAATCTAGCTACCACATATGGTAATGGCACAACCATATGTTGCTTTATGACAAAGAAAATGGTTTTCACCTTGAGTACATCTATGACAATGATTTCTAGTGACTTAGGGTAGATGAAAATACAAGGTTAAGAAGGATGCCTAGAATTCAGTTTTGCAGGAGTAGATGGAGAAAGCTGAGGAGGTCAATGTTGGGATTTTGTGCAGAAAAATTCATTTGGACACCAAGCATTGAATTGAAATGTTTATTCTGTACATGGATGTCTATTAAGGGTTTATATATATCATGAGTCTGTCTACTAGGGTTTATTTCAAGTCTATCTAGTAGGGTTTTCAATTAGAAGGTTCTTTAGATCACAATGCTCCATGGCAATTGTTAAATAAAAGAAATATTACTACTTAAATCCCTATGATTTAAGTATTTTCCTATGATTTCAAGCTTCATTATCTGCATTGATACTAAGGAGGAGGATATGGAGAGATAGAGTGTATTAGAGGTGATATACGAAGATTTTGTATTGGCCTAGATAAGATTTCCTTAGATGAAAATATGATTGACGGTGAGGATAAGGACGAGGTGGATGATTTGGAGGATATACCACTAAATAACCAATGCACTAATTTTGGAGTGGAAACCCCCCAATTTCTTTTTTTTTTGTATGTAAGGTAGTTCTCTTCTTTTCTATTCACAATAAACATAAAAACCAGATACACAGTTATGGTGGCCTCAACTGCCCCAAGGGGAAACCAAGTTTGTTGGCCACCTCAATTTACTATGGGCATTCCAAAACCAAAATTTGATAATTCTGTCCTTACTGGCTATATAAACATAACATCTGAAATTACTTAATAAGATTCTATGCAACATAAAACAATATTTGTAAAGAAACAAAAAACCTCCAGTGAATCGTCCTCCACATCAGGCAGCTCTGGTTCCAGTATCTCTGTTTGTGTCCATGGGAAAATTCGGATCATCTTCCTGACTTGGGACCAAACTTGCTATCCTGGACATGGTCTGGGATATCTCTGCCAGCTTATTATTCTAGTTGATCATAATGGTTTGGAAATTTTTCATTTCCTTCTGAACATTTGGGATTCCATTGGCAATTTCAGCCATTTCTTTAGCAACTTGTTCCAGGGCCTTTGCCAAAAGACTCTTCAAAACCTAATAAATGTGTAGGGATCTTCGATACAGCGTCTGTCTCCCCCTTGTATTGCCTGGGTCACTAACTATGGCAACCCATTCTTCCGTTTCTGAGCCCGACTGTTCTTCAAGGACTCTTTCCTCCAGATTTTGAATTATATGATGGATGTCTTCGTCCGTTTCCTCTTGGTAAGCACGGGCTGCCTCTTGGATAACAGTCCGGGTAGACCGTCTCTCTCTATGTTGATTCTCAGTTTCTTCCATAGGCCTGTCACCCTAATCACTTTGTCTCGGGCGACCCCTGCCTCCTCGACCACACCTTCGACCCTATCGAGCCATCCTAGCTTCTACCTCCTCCTGTTCACACACATCAATCACAGGTGTTAGATTTACAACAGTTTCATTCTCTTCATCGGGAACCACTTGACTCTTTGGTATTTTGCTCCTCCTACTACACTCCCCTTCCATTTTTATGCTTTGTTAATGATAATCCTTTCCCAATTTCAGGGGGTGAAGCTCTTCCTCTATCATGCGAGTCAGGTATCATTTTAAGGGGTCCATCTGTAATTCTCCGGTGTCAATCTCTCTTTTACTTCCAGCCATGGATGTCCCATTCTGGTTTTCCTCATTATTTCTCAACCTGTGCTCCTTACTGCAGTTTCTTCCTCCTCCCTGGGATCTCTCCAGATGGTCTTTATATTGCAAAAGATGGGGCCTTCCCAGTTTTCCCAGACTCTTTCCACCTCCCATCTCCTCCCACCACTAATTGTTATTCAATCTATTGATAAAAAGGAGAACAAGTAAGGTGAGAAGAGAAATTTTTACGTACCAAAGCTTACTGATTACCCTGGTAATGTTTTCCTCTTGCTCCTCAAGTCGTTCCTCCTTCACTCCATCCGCATTATCATTTTCTTCGCCTCCCGTCACCTTCTTGTTATGCTCCTTCACCATCCTTCTCTCCTAGTCATAACCACCGCCATTTTCCTCAATCATCTGTACTCCTCCTTTCCCACCCCTGCCACTTGAAGTTTTGTCTGAGAGAGTATTCATTTCGCTTGTTGGGATGGTGGCCTAATACCTGTGATCACTTCCTTCTGTCCTATCCTTATAATAAATGTCATTGCCATTATCACCTCCACGTTTCCTCATCCCGATCGGGAGATGGAAACCCCCCAATTTCAATCTCAGGATGCCACATCTTCTTCAAATTCATGTTTGTATGATTTTATATCAATGTTTGGTTTGTTGGGTTTTAAAATTAATGACATGTCTAATAATTTGGTTCCATGGCTACTTCGGTTCAAGCAGACTGTTGTTCAACAAAACATTGTTGTGGAGAAAATTATTTGGTTAAAACAATTAACATTCATAGTTCCTAATCAAGTTAAAAAAAAAAAAATCCTACCCTCTCTATAGCCCTAGGAAATCAGTCTGCACTTTTTATCCCTAAACTCCTAGTTTTAATGGCCCCCCTTAGTTGGAATGGTTGTGTTTTTTGGACCCAGTGATACTCAAGATTGGTTAATTCTAATTTGAAGTAGCATGTGTTCTTCTATAATGAAAATGACCTCTTTTTAAATCAAAATTTTATAAGTGCCACACTGTTTAAAAGGCTTGTTCCCTTGCCTGCACTTTCTCTTATACTAG
Organism: Pinus tabuliformis; assembly: GCA_031772625.1. Taxonomy (NCBI): domain Eukaryota; kingdom Viridiplantae; phylum Streptophyta; class Pinopsida; order Pinales; family Pinaceae; genus Pinus; species Pinus tabuliformis. The sequence goes on along the minus strand of CM062806.1, from coordinate 890,361,570 downwards.
CATCCAATTTCTCTCATGCAACACTCCACTACTGACAACTTGAGCCATTTGACCCTATCTCTCCATTCAACCTTAAGTCACTGAAAATAGAGAAATGGTTTCATTTTTGGAAACAACGATTTTAACAAAAAATACCTTTAATGTTTGAGAAGCATGTGCACATAAATACATGTGGGTGTTGGTGAAAATTAATCATGCTCCTCCCATGTATGACATTGTTGATGTCGCCATTGGGCAGAGCATTGTAATTTTACTAACATTGTTGATTTTTCATTTGGGAAAATCATTGTAATGTTAATGATATAGGAGAATCAACCTTGTTCTTTGATTTGATTACTAAAGTCTAAGGAGGTGTACATGTTCTATCAGTCATTTCTTTTTGTGGGTGATATGTTGCACGAAAAATGCACATGGGAGGGTTACTTTGTGTCGTGTCATTTAAGGGTTACTTTGTTTCATGTCTTGTATTAATCCTTAGTTATATATCAAATAATTATATATTCTTACATATAGTAGATAAATGTTTGAAGATGATATTGATATTGAACATAATTTTTCTGATTGTTGGGAGTCACTAGATATAAGATATTAACTTCAATAGTTTAGGATTATGATCATTTTCCCATATAAAGGCACCTTATATTCAATGTAAAGCCATAATTGGACACTCTTATAAAATCCTTCAATCGATGTGATATAACCATGCCTTCCTTGTGTAGTTAGAAGATTATGTCTTCTCATCTTTCTCTACTACCTAGATCATCTTGATATGAGATCTCATGTAATAGGCTTCAAGTTTTGTTCATTATTATAATTCTCTATTTTCTAAAGAGGTCCCTTTCTCTTGCAACTACATGTCTTCTAGCTTCTCATCTTGCTTCGTATTTACTCATATCATTTTAATTGTGATTGTAATGAAACTATAATATCTTCATACATATAGTTATATTTGTTGTATTTGTTTATGCAAGCACAATCATGTTGCTCCTTATGGAAATTCTTAGCCCTTTTCTCCATGCATTGCATCTTCACTAGGTTGAGTTTCAAAATAAGTTCTATGAAGGGGATGGTTACAAATTCCATCCATTCTCCCATTGTATATATGAATCTCATTTTGTTAGCCTCACACAGATAATGCTTTGGCACAATATTACAACGTTTATGTAGCAGCATACACCTTTTGCTCCCCAAGTTTGTGCACTTCCCAACCAAGGTATAAGGGCCCTCCACCAACCCATAATTTTATGGTTCAAGCACAATATACCTTTGTTTAGCTGATAAATACCAACAACGAGAATCTAGCCTCACACAAATGAGGCTTTGGCACAGGATTATGGCCTCTATTTAGCAACATAAACCTTTTTCTCCCCAAGCTTGCACATTTTCGAGCCAAGGTATAATGGGAAACATTGGAGTATGGAAAAATATCCCGAAAACCAACGATAAAACCATCTTAAGAATCAACCACTAAAATCACTGAAAACTACAACAAAACCATGTGATTAGTGTCCTTTTTTGCTTCTATTTTTGCATATAAAGCCCATTTTTGGTGCTATTTTCATCCATTTATCAAATATGGTGCAAAACTTGATGCAAAATTTTCATTGAGTTTTTCACTAAGCCTCATGCCAAGTTTAGCTCCAAGTATTGCAATAGGTTTTTACACTAGGGTTTGCACCTATTTTTATGCCAAGTTTTGTGTCATCCTTTGCACTAGGTATTGTTCCATATTTTGCATTGAGTTTGACACCTAATTTTATTTCACCTACTTTTTCATCCTTTATTACATCCACTTTTTGTGCCTACACTTGCATCAAATTTTGCATCCTTTTTTACTTCATTCTTTGCATCCATTTTCACATCCTTTTTTGCATCCCCTTTGCACCAAGTTTTGCATCAAGGTTTGTGTCTAGTTTTTCATCTACTTTTATTGCATCCACTTTTTAATCTTGTTTTGCATCCATATTTACATCCTTTTTCACATCTATTATTATGTCCACTATTGCATCCAATTTTTCTGTGACACAATTTATGCCTATTTTGGTACCTCCTTTTGCACCCTCTTTTGCTTCCAATTTTGCATAGATGTTTGCATCCTCATTTGTGTCTAGGTTTTCATTGAATTTTACATCTATTTTTGCATCCCTTTTTGTATTATCTTTTGCATCATGTTTTGCATCATGTTTTGTGTCTTTTTTTTCATCTACGTTTACATCAAATTTTGTTGCATCCAATTTTGCATCCACTGTTGCACCCATCTTTATGTCTATTTTTGCATCCTCTGTTAGGTCTTCGTTTGCTTATTTTTTCGCATCTATCATCACATCCAATTTTGTTGTGCCAAAATTTGCACCATGTTTTGAATTTACTGTTGTACCCATGCTTGATTCCAATATTGCATCCATTGGATGACAAGGAAAACAGGAAACAAAATTGTATAAGCACAAGTGCGAGTACATTATCCCAAGAAGGCAAGCCCTATAAAGTGAAGGGGGGGATGTAAAGAAACAGTCTGTAAAAAAATGCAACAACCACAATGGGATGTCTTTACTCATCTTTTGAATCAGTAGTGCAGATGTCAACACCAAGTGCCTACCAGATAATGTTCTCTAAAGAGTGGCCAACACAGATGGGGCCCTTGGCAATAAACCTAGTGGCATAAACCTAATTTTGGTTGTGTTTGGAATGGAAGAAGATGTATGATTACTCCTAACATCTAAGGCCAAAGACTCATAGTAGAAGGAAAGAAACTAGTAATGCATCTTGGAGAAGGTATCCCACAAATTTGGCTCTCCCAAGCAATTATAAGCTTGAAACCACATCACTTTAGCAATAACCTAGATATCACCCAAGAAAAAGAGTCAATACAGTCACAGTAATATTTAATTTCCTCAAATTCCAGTATAGTCACGAGTTACCAAGTCAAACAAACATGTCAACATGTACTAGGAAACCCAATCATTTTTCATAAACAAAATACAAACACGTAAAATTATTTAAAATCAACACGGGTGGGACTTTTGCAAATCAATTCAAAATATGAGAATGGAAAAAAGAAAACAATGGCAAAAGAGAGAGAACCATTTAAGTACAAATCCACTCCCATCATATTGTTCGCCTCATTTTTCCCACCATGAGTGGTATTTTAGTCTACCATAGTTGTGTGCTTCTTTCTCTGTTCAACCTTTAGCATTCTATTTTTCTTACCTAGAATAAAGATATCAAGCAAAAAACTTTCAGTGCTAATAAATAGTTGTTGATGGTTGTAATAGTTAAAATATACATTTTTAAATAAGAAATAAAGCATACATAGAACACAATAACATGAATTCTATTTTGGCGCTTGTATTCACTACAGATTCCAAATAAGAAAATTCTTACCATTTTTCATACCAGACAACAACACCACTTCCTGACTTTGCTTGCTTCTGAGAACTTCTTTATATTCTTGTTAGATTACTTCAAGTTTGAGACAACATTCAAAATCCAAAGTCAAAATGCTTATGTGTGTTGTTTTCTTCCGAAGTTCTCGCATCCACGATTTGTTTGTATCGACGTTTTGAGCCCTCCACCGTGGCTCATCATTAGGACAGATCAGTAATTGTGTAGGACAAATCTCCTTGGATTTGAATAAATAGGGATGAGAGATGCATAGGGAAAGGCCGACTTTGCCAGACTTATTTTGTAATTTAATTTTTATTTTTTTTAATATTTTTAATTGAGTTAGAAATATTTAATTATGTAATTGAATTGTTTAATTAATAATTTTTAATTTTATGTTCATGTAGTTTAATATATATATTTATTTCTTTTTATTTCTTTTTGTTTTTATTTTTGTTTTATTTATTAATTAATTTATGTTTATTTATTAATTTATTTATGAATAATTATGTTATGTTTGTTATTGTTTTATTTTATACTCATTTTAGTTTTTGTTCTTGTTGTTTAGAGTTATATAGAAGTTTATAATTATGTGATAGGAATATTTAATTTCTTCCAATATTAATATTAAAATGAATTTTTAATTTATTTTTATTTTTATTTATTGTTTATTTAATTTATTTTTATTTATACCTGGTGTGATATGGATTCACCTTTGTTTTCTCTCCACATGCACATTTAGTTCTTACATGTGTTATTCCCTCACTCAGAATTTCTAATGGTGTATTTTCTCTGATCACCAATACCACTCTGACTATTCTTTAATAACTTGATTATATTTATAACTTTTCATGCTCCATCTGGCTTCATATTTGTGCCTTTTCCTACCTGGTTACTTTCCTTTATTTTAATCCTACATAATCATTTATTGTAACTAAAACCATGATGGGACTATAAATTGTTAGATTCATGAAATTTTTGAATGACCACTTCAATGTTTATTGTTGTAAAACCAATTCTCTAACATTTTTTTACAAACACTACTTTGTTGTGGAACCTAGAGCAACTGAAACTCTTTTAGTAGAACACTATACCAAGACTTAATTTCAGAAACTAGTAAACAAATGACATCTAATTATCCCATTACTTTGAGATTTTTCCCTTTGAGACAATTCACTACCTCTTCATTTCAACATCTAATGCTCTAATTTCTTGAGATCCAATGTGGGAGTCGAAAGTATTGTGATTTTCGTTGTTTCATGATCTTCATCCATCAACAATACACATGCCAAGATTCCTTAACACATAAAACGTTCACCAAACATGGTCCTTACCAAGTATGGTCATGGCATAAATCTTAAGGCCCCTACTTATGTTGCATTATGTCACAATGGATTGATTATTGAGTTCCACCCGACACTCCACATCGTCACTATCGCCTAGTGTTTTTGGCCCCTCTTTGTGTGGAATGGAACATATCCTCCACTCTACACAAAACTTTCCTCTGCATAGACTTTGCTTCTGCATAAGCCTTTCTTGCACGCAAAATTTAATTCCACACAATCCTTTTTTCCATGCATGTTTTTCTCCCAGAAGAACTCTCCTTCTCTAGAAGAGTTTCTTCTACACAAAATTCCCTTCCACATAATCTTTGTTCCACACAAGCTTTTCTTTCACACAAACATTTCTTCTACACAAGCTTTTCTTCCACACAAACCTTCCTTCCACACTAGCCTTGCTTCCACATGAATTTCCCTTCCAGAACAACTTTGCTTCCTTCTTCAACTTTGTGCATTTCACCTTATTGTCTTTAACAACCTTGACATCAATGAAAACATTATGCACACCATATTTTTGGATTTTCCTATGCTTTTAAATGTGTCATTTTTATTAGAATTTTTTCAATCTCTTCTTATTTTTCTTCTATAATAACAAGAGATCTTTTTTATAACACCATACCTAGCCTCAAGTGGATGTTATTAATAGAAACAATTGCACACGTAGGAATTGTTCCTTTATATGTATTATAAACAAGTTTTTCCACTTTAGCATTAGGATTTTCCATTGGCTGGGATGGTAATAATGTAGGTCTAGGTTGAGGTTGGTAAGAAGGAAACTAAAGTTGTTGAGGTTGGGTTATTCGTGGCACCAAAAATTCTTGTTGAAAATACAAATTTATAGGTTGTTGGAACTGCTGAAAGAAGGTTGTTGTTGGTGTGTCTGTTGAGGATATAATGGTTGATAAACATAATAAGGCTTTTTTGATAAGATATTTATGAATTAGATGGAGGTTGATTTCCATAAGCCTATCCTCTCGAACCTTGTTAATAAGGTTGATTTGGAGGTTGATAAGGAGGCCAATCCTTGCATGGCATAGGATGTATACGTATTTTGTATAGGATATTGATATTAATGAAATTGAAGAGTTGGGTCTTGAGACATACCTATAGGTGAGGATGTCAAGGCATTCTTAATTGTGAAACAAAGTGACTGTTCTACTTCACCTTCTTTCCTGTAGGTTCTCTTCATCTTTTTAATGGTTGGAAACTTCTTCATGGAGTGTTTTTATACACAAATTACACAAATATCAATAATATCCAAAGGGAATTCACATAAAGGACGTTTCGTTCTACTTTTAGGGGAAAATGTAGAAAATACTTCAGTTTATTTTTCTTGCCTCTCTTTAGCTTTTAGTGGATCAGTTTGAGATCCAACAATATTTAAGAGGTGAGTTTTAAAATTTTCTAATCTTTTCTCTATTTTGCCCTTGTAATTCCTCTCGAGGATAACTTAGTCACTTTTGAGAGGGAATCATGTTGCCCCTTATGTGATTTAGATCCTCCTCTAGAATATTTTTGCATAATTCAGTAAATTGATCATAAGGCAATCAATATATATCACATTCCCCCACAAGATTAAATTGGACATCTATATATTCATCTCAAATTTATGTTAAGAAGATTGTTTGGGTAAATTGAGTTCTTAGATTACTTTGTTTTGACTTTTATAAACTATATGTAAATCTCTCTAAGTAATCTTCCAAACTTTCATCTTCTTGTTGTCTCATCCTAAAAATATGTTCTTTGGAGTTTCGGGATCGACAATGAGGTTGATATTTTCTCAAGAATATTTTCCTCACAACATCCCATTATAGTATGGTTGATTCTCCTAATCCCATAAACCATTGTAATGTACAAGATTTTGAAGTAGTAGGGAATAAATTAATTTATTTAGAGTCATTTGTGTATCACGACATAAAGTATAAAATTCTTACAAGAATGCATCAGGGTCTTTAGTAAGCATTACTTAAAATATTTGAAAAATAGGAGGATTTTTTATTTATTATCTCCTCAATTCCTAAGACTCCAGGTCCATCTAAAATAGGAAACCAAAATGTAGTTTCATGCTCTTGATCTTCTTCTTCTTCAACTCTAGCTCTTCTTCCTCTTATATTTGATCCTTTGTAATGATAGTTTGTTGTAGCTTTTATTTCCCTTTCTACTACAATTCTTACACATTCTCCTTTTCTTCTCCTTTCTGCTTCATGTACTTCCCATTCATGTTCATGTATTTATTTGTTATTCTTGTTCCCTGCATTCTTAGTCTCTATGAGCATCTGTCATTTTCCCTTCAAAAAAAATTAACAATTCTTCAATCCAATCATAATCACCTTGTAATGGTTCACTAGTCAATTCATGGTTGCTTTCTTTAGATTGTCCTAGCTCTTTAAAGACTAGTTAAGAGATTGTTTCACTAAATTAAACCTCCATTTTCTATGGATTCCAATTTCTTCAAGAACTGGTTGAGGGATTACTTATCATAGTTTTTCTACTGAAGGAGTTCCTTGTAATATTTGTTTTTTCTTAGTTTGATGTGTCAATAACACTTGTCTTTCCACGAGTGTTAACCTTTTCCTTTCAAATTGTTTTTTCTCTATTTTCTTTCTTGTTCCCTGCATTCTTAGTCTCTATGAGCATCTGTCATTTTCCCTTCAAACAAATTTAACAATTCTTCAATCCAATCATAATCACCTTGTAATGGTTCACTAGTCAATTCATGGTTGCTTTCTTTAGATGGTCCTAGCTCTTTAAAGACTAGTTAAGAGATTGTTTCACTAAATTAAACTTCCATTCTTTATGGATTCCTATTTCTTCAAGAACTAGTTGAGGGATTACTTATCATAGTTTTTCTACTGAAGGAGTTCCTTGTAATATTTATTTTTTATTAGTTTGATGTGTCAATAACACTTGTCTTTCCACGAGTGTTAACCTTTTCCTTTCAAATTGTTTTTTCTCTATTTCTAAATCGTGCTTCTTGCCATGGTTGGCATGAGTTGTTCTTCTAACTCTTTTTCAGTTTTATATATTTCGAGTACCACTAAGGGTTAATTAGTAGTGGAGGGTTTTTTCCTTTTTTCCTTATATATACCTACATCTTTAATCTCTAAGATTATGAATAAATAAACATAATTAAAACTAAATATAATTTAGGCAGAAAAATATAATCATTACTAGGGCTTGTAAATAATCAACTAAAGTGAATGTGTAGGTTCTTATCTCTCATTTCACTTCCTTCACTACTCCAGGTCCTAATTTCTTATATTGTGAAATGCAAAAAATTTAAGAAAATTCTAAATCTAGCTCAAACTCAAAATGTGCTCCATGGAAACATCACCAAAAATGTCAAGCTAATCTAGGGCATAGATTAGTACATGAAATTTATATCTTTGTAGATAATCATAGACTTAGAAGAACACTACAATATGTAAAGAAATTATACTAGATTGATTGTGACTTATGAAAATGAAATGATAGATTATGAAAATGTGGCATAGCTAAATACTATTTAATTGATAGCAAATCAAATGAACAATCTAAAAAAGCATAAAAAAAAATTAAACTACTTCAATCACTCTTATCACTCTTATTTGAAAATGAAACACACATATTAAAAAAACATGTTGAATTACTATGCATGCATCGATGTCTGAAATGTTGCAACCTTAGTTTCTAAAAGTTACAATGATTGACTCCCGATATTGTACACTCTCATGTATTTTTCGATTTGAGAATACCAAATTCACTGAAATGAAATACTTTGAAAGGAAATTTGAAAAAAAATTAAAACAATCATAGAGTAAGCATAGTGTGAGGGACTTTCATGCACTAAGGCATTTCTAAATTGGGCAGTCACTCTTAGTCTTGTACAATATCCAACAATAGGCTCATCTTTCCATTCAATGTCTAATCTATGAAAGGATAATATAATCTACAAAAGCATGAAAAACTAAGATGTCACAAAACAATGCTAGATTGATGAATCAAGCATGCATAAGGGTTTTTTCACTTTAGGATAAGAAGAGAGGGTCACTCCTAATCTTCTAATGATTTGAAGAATAAGATAATCTCATGCATATCACTTTTCCTATGATATTTTTCCTAATTAAAAAATGAGATTTAAGGAGGGGAAATATGACAACTTTAAAAAATAATCCACAAAGTATAGACAATAAAAATATACTAGTATAAATAGTTAACAAAACAAGGTTGCACAATGAGGTAAAAAAAGCTAGTTATGGACAATTTTAAGCATATAAAAAGCAAAGTATGTGTATCTAAAAACATGACTGGAGAAAGTACATGGAAGGAAAGATATGAAAATATTAAAATAGTAAGGACATATATACTAGAACAAACTTGATGTGTAGCAAAAGAACTAAGTGCACGAGTTTACTGTAGGGGCCCTCCACCTTCAAGCATGCACACCTATTGAAGACTATCAACTATGACAATTGATTCAATGATTGATGAAAATACATAAACAGATATGAAGAATATAAAGTTATGAAAAATATAAAGTCGTGTAAATTCTTCACACACTTGGTGTTTTTATACAAATTCTTCAAAATAAAAAGCATATGATCTTTCACGTCATCAAGAAAATAATATTTTTAGGATTCTTTTGGGTCAAATTCCACCTTTTTGTACCCTTGCAATTTGATATAAACCCTAAAAAACTAAAGCATATTTGATTTTAGCTCAAAACAAGAGAATTTTGTCAAAACTAGCGGAGTATTGATTGAGCATTAACTGGGCCTATATGAACTGATTCTTGAAAAGTGAATACAATTTTATTTATATATGAGTCTCAAGGAACAAAACCCACGTCTACGATTTTGCCCAACTGTTATATATATTAAAAAAAACTTTTTTTCCTTGTGCATATATTAAAATATTGAGCATTAAATGGGCCTATATGAACTGATTCTTGAAAAGTGAATACAATTTTATTTATATGATTCTCAAGGAACAAAACCCACGTCTACGATTTTGCCCAACTGTTATATATATTAAAAAAAGCTTTTTTTTCCTTGTGCATATATTAAAAAAAATGAGCATTTGCAAAACATTTGAGGTAATTTTTCTAAATAGATTTTCATTAATAAACCATTTTACTTAAAAAATCATAATTTAGAAGAGGATGATGTTGGATAGTTTTTTCGTGGATTTTGGAGACAAATAAAAATAAAATAGACAAAAATAAAGCATAAGTGGGTAAATTAACAAAAATTTAGGGTTTAAGTTAAGAAAAAGTAACCATACAAAATGCACGCAACAGTTACTATTCTCTGCAATATGCACGTCTCATCATGACCTCCCATCCAACTTTTTCTCTGCTGATAAGTAAAAATATTCAGTGTCATCATTTTGCAAAGATGCACAAACAACGTCTCTATACAATGATCTATGCTTCTCCATATCTATGTCGTTGAGTTAGCAGAGCTTCCAATTTGTCCCAAATAGTTTTAATATCTCAATTTTCTTTCGTTCTGACATTATTTCTAGATTTATAATTCTTTTATATGATGTATCAAAAATATTCTTTGTATGTGATCATTTAGTGCCAGATTTGTATGTCGGAGAGGAAGTCAGTACAAAAATAGTCTAAATTTTCTTACACGATGGAAATAAATAATCGTTTGACAAAGACATAAAATTCTACTTTATTGATGACCAACCCTCTTGCAAGAAGGCATTTGGTAATGCATATGATGAAGAAAACAAAAACAAACACGTTGATGATGATATTGAAACGAATTTCTATTTTAGTCATCGTTCTATGTTATTTGTTTGAAATTGTTATAGATGCCCTGGGTAGAACATATTCTTATTGTTGTATCAAATTCCTTTGAAGTTATTGATGAAAACTTGTTGCGTGATAACCATAATTTTTATTTATTGCTCTGAAAATGGATTAACTGCCTTAAAATAGATGAGTTTAAGAATAAAAAGCAGAAGCACGATTTTGTATTTAATACTGTGAGAATGGATTAATAGCTTGTAATTTCACAAATGGATTGGGATTAAAAAATTATCTATGATGTATACGTAAATAAATTTCAGAATTGGATTAGGATCAAAATAAGTTTTCTATGATGGATATGTTGCTCGCAGATGTTCTTTTTACTGTATTGTAAATTCATTTTTATGTGCTTCATCTTCATAGTAGAAGCCTTCAACAAAAAACATCATAAATGAAAAGGAACTTACATATTTTTTCTCTAATACCACAGACACATCTCCATTTGTTGCATGAAAAATAATCATGTCTTCGCTGGTCTTAATTAGAATGGATTTGGAGACCCTCTTTCGCTTTTAGATTCGATGGTATATTTAGCACGCAATTCATTTTTGTGATATTTCAAGGATTTTGGGCTACTACTATTCTTGAAGTTTGTCTTTTACAAGGCTTCATTTCTCTATGAGCTAAGTATAGTGAGTTGTGAGCTCATACAGGTACTTTTATTTGTCTTGTTATTGTAGTTATCCTTAAGTGACACTTGGCCTCCTGTATTGCTATATAATGGATGTCTTCTATATATTTTTACAGAACATGGTGAGTAATAGAATACTCTTACATGGTATCAGAGCAGGCAATTCCTGCCCTGTTGGATTATTTTACATAATTTTTTGGAGTTTCTTTTTTCTCATTGTCTAAATTGGGTTATGTTCAAGTGAGATCTGGATCTGAAGGGTGGTTTGGTCACTCAGATTCTTGGAAATCATATCTTTGCCATGGGAGTGGTTTGACTGTTTAATCAACAATATTAATAATGTTTTGAGTATCATGCCTCCTTGATAACCATGATCCGTCGCTTGAATGGCTAGATATGGAAGGAAGTGATGGATTGGTTACATATATGAAGCAAGGAATATAGTTTTGGCACTTCCCTCCAAGCTCATGGCTATGCCATTGTCCATTCACTGTTTGGGATGCAAAACAATCCACTTTGTGATCACCGATGAATGAATCATGCAGGCCCTTACGATTTTGGGTTCGAATTCCGACACGGGTAGCTGTGAATGGATTGGCTTGAAGATTGCCATGAGTGAAGTTGGCATTCTTTTTACCTTAGGGTTGAATTCCACTCTTACTATTTTCTCTATTGAGGCCACACATCTTCTATACTGTTAAGGAGCTACAACTTGGAATTTTTGTTGACCCTGAATGTGCTCGATTAGTCTGCTACCCTTTAGGAGCCTTAATAGCCGATCATTTTCCTCTCTCTGTTCATTATTCTTTTTCATCTGTAGTGTTTTGGTTATTATTGAAAGCCTATGGAGTTTCTTACCAAGTAAGTTATTCTGGTAAACGATCATCTTTGGATGCCTTTTTTGTGGACATGGCTTACAATTTTTCCAAGGAAAATGTTGACTTCTAGGTGAATCCTTTTGTCGGAGTTTTCTCGTTTCGTGGTTTTAGGAGAGATATATCAATGTCATTTTCTAGATCGTGACCAATATTAATAACTAGGGAATGTATTTGGATTGCAGGAAAGCTCCAGGCATAGAGGAGATGAAAATTATTCCTCTTTTTATCAAGGTCTTCCATTTGTTATGAGATGTGAGATTGTCTTCCTCACTCTTGTATAATGAAATGAATGGGTTTTATACCTATCTTTCGTGGCTTCAATCAAGGTTCCAATACCAGTGGCCTCAATGTCAGTGGCTCGGGGTCTTCTATACACTGTAATGGAATAAATAATTTGGAGTTCTCTATAGCCGATGGATCATTTCAGTATCTTTTTCTAGGGCTTCAGGATTTATCTGCCCTGAATATTTATCTACTCCATATGGTGTTCCGTTGGTGCAATTTCAAGTGAGTGTTATTTTGTTATTCCCTCCAACCTATTGTGTTCGTCTATTGACTAGTCTTTCTTCAAGCGAGCGTGTTCGTGAGATGAAATGGGAGGTTCCTTGTGCCTGACATATTTTTTCTGGCTAGTCGTGTCTTCACTGGAAAACATTCACTAGCCAAGGTGGTTTTTCATCAAGGATTTTTAAAGTTTCTTAAAGCTCTCAAGGATTTAAAAAAAAACATAAGGGTAAAATACTATGAAAATATGTGTTTGATCTGCACTTTTGGGTGAAGCATAGTCTTGTACTTTTTCTTTGATTTTGTGATAGTGGAAACACATTTGCCAACTTGGTCCTTTCAAGATGGGTAAAAGGTTGCAGGAATTTTGTGAGAAGAAGGCAACAGATGAAATTAGCAAAGAGGTCATTCAATTATAGTATGTGGTAACTCTATTGCAAGAAAAGAATGTAACTCTTAAGAATAGGTTGCAAACTTCAATTGCTGAAAAATAAACAAGGTTGAACATTTGGAATTAACCATGGGAAAATATTTCCAGATGCCTGCATATGAATTTGAAGATAAGATTGACCTCCTTGATGACTTGTAGGAGGATGTTGAGTCTTTTTCTAACTCAAGAACATAAATTTGAAGAAGCCGCTGAAAGAGAAAAATAATCAACATGTTATGGAGATTAATTTTTTAAAAGAAACAATGTTGGAACAATATGAACTTTTAAGACAAAAATATGATGCATTGTCGCAAAAAATGATTGAGAAGGATGAGGTCATTCAAAAGTTGCAAGAGTCTAAGTAGGAACTTGAATTGGAAGCTAATCATCTTCATAAATTTGAGATGGAGACAATTGATGTTAAGGTTCCAAACTCTCATTCTTCCACAGTTGATGATGTTGAATTCTAGAAGCCTCATGTTGACTCATCACATGCCTTTGTCACACCCAATTTTGAAAACCATATTGATGGTATTGTGTCTCAATTGCTCGGAGAAATGGGATATAATGGAGGAGGACATGGGAAGAATGGTTAGGGAATTGCTGCTCCTATTAACCTTGTAGTGCAGACATCAAGAGTAGGTCTTTGATACAATGTTGCTGTTTCCTCATCACCTACATCCAATTGTGAGGTGCTTGAAGAAAATGCTCCTATTAACTGTGATAAACATATTGATCACATGGATGCTAATGTCATTCCAGATAAAAATGTTGTGGCACCCAACTTTGAGTCTAAGAAAACACAAAATGAGCTATTTGCACATCCTCATCAGAAGAAATTACCCAAGCATCAACATTCTTGGTCAATTACTAGTTCTATATTCAGATCGTTACAAAAGAGGTGTGAGAGAATGAATCGTGGACTAGTGCCAACCATCAAGATCAATTGTGGATGGATTGATGGATGATCATGGTGTCATTTGAACCAATTCTTAAATACTTCATATCATCATGTTGCATTAGTTGTTCGTTGTTGATTGCCATTTTCCCTCAATTGTGTTTCAGGGAGGAAAAATTGCTGACAATGAAGACTACTAATTCTTCCTTCTTCCGCAGTTCTGTTTTTAGTTTTGGGGGGGTAGTTAGATGGTGACAGATATGGTTATCGTTTCTTTGTTGACAATTTTCATTTTTTGTGTGATGGTGATGGTGTTCAAATAACTTCAGGATTGTTTTTATACAATGGTTGTGCTGAGTTTTCCATTCTTACACACCTCATTGTTTGTTTGTTGGTTGATGGTGTTGCTTTTGTTTGAAGTCCTTATCATGGCTCTTTACCAACACCTAGTTTCGTTGATGTTTTTCTGGGAGAAGTTGGCAGTGTTTTCCACCTGTGTCCCTCTGCAATAATCCTACTTCAAAGATCGACTGACCTCATTGAGGTTTCACAGTTCTCATCTTCAAATTTTTAGTACTTCAACATTTCGTACTTTTTCATTGGAGCAGGCCTATGTTCTTTCCATTCAATGGATTGTTATTGGATCTACAATTTTAACTCCATGATAATTTGAGCACTGATATCTTTCTCTCTTTTGGGGGTGGAGTTTTCTCCTACAAGTTTTTCTCTCTTTCCTTGAATATGAGAGTTTGTACTGGGTACCTAATTAGGCCTCATTGTCGAGACCCATTCTTTGTTGCCTTTTTTCTTTAGTTACTCCCTATGTTTCACTTAAGGGGGGTGTTCGAGTTTTTCTTTTCCAACACTTCATTTTCCTTTGAGCTAAGTATGGTGAGTTGTGAACTCACATAGGGAATTGTATTTGCCGCGTTGTCGTAATTATCCTTAAATGACACTGGGTTTCCTCCATTACAATATAATGGAGGTCTTCTATGTACTTTTATACAACAATGTGAGTAATAAAATACTCTTACTATTTCATCAAAAGATGTGTTTTGTGGTGGTAGCTCGAAAAAAAATTTGGTTCAAACTATTGAAAGTCTTAATGCATAAACCGCTAATTCAAAATTTTTAATCAAAATTTGAAACCCTTGATTGATAGTTAACATGTAACATTTTAACATTTCCTTATTTTCAGAAGATATTAAGTTTTATGAATTTGTCCCATTGTAAATCCTTAATGACACCATAAAACATACTGGACACAAGATTCTACTTTAAAAATAAAAAGTTATAAGGAAAGATATCCAACAAATACTATTGTGCTTGGTTTATTTCATTCTCAACGGTATAATGTAAATCCGAGCATGATTAAGAACACACTAAGAGTAAATAAAAAGGGTCGCTACTATAAATCACATAAATTAGTTGCCCTCTTCTATTGCTTTATGTTATATCGTTAAATTATTTTTTGGGTTATTTATTTTTGGAATAAAAAAATACTACTTTTCTGTATTAGTATTTTTAATTTATAGTTTCAATATTAGTAGTTTTAGTTTTTTATTTTGAAATTATATAATAAATTATTTAAAATTGAAAAAAATAATAAAAGGTAAAATTGAAAAAACAGATAATAAATAAAAAGATAAAAATATAAAAAATTATATTTCCACCCAAGCTCAAAGAAATGAACTTCAAAGAAACTAAAGAAATGAAAATGAGTTGGTTCTGAGAAATAAAGTTGGTATATTATTAAAACGCAAATATATTCCATAAAAAATGATATATAGCTAGGAACAAAGCTTATGAAAGAAATGATATATTGCTAGGGACTAGGTGGAATATAAGAAAATTTAGTTTTTGTATTGGTTATTAATTTCAAAAAGATAATTTTATTTATTTACTTATTATTATGTTAAATCAATGTTGTTATAATATAAATTGAGTGATATTAGATTTTTATACATATGACTGATTATGTGTGTTAACATTGTTATGTTTTTATACATTAATCAATTCTTAATATGATAATGAAGAAATTATGCTATTATAGCTATGAATGTTTAATTTGATTCAATTATAGTTTAGGTGTGTTATATAAAGGTATCATACCAAGGGATATGGAAATTTTAAGATTTCAAGCAAATGCATTTTCGTCAATATAATACATAAAGTACTAAGTACATTATACTATTCATGGAATAAAAATTATTACATTGAAGAATAACCTTATATCTCTATTTACTATTAAAATTCTAATACCATTTTATATTTAGAAATTTTACATTCTTCAATATTCAATTAAGGTTATGAGTTTGAATCCTCTAAAACTTTTTTGAAAACAATAATGATTAATTTCAAATGTAAATGTATTGGTGAAATAAATTAAAAATTTGAATCCCTTAAAACTTTATTAAAGAAAAACATAATTTGTTTCAATTATAAATATAGTGGTAAATGAAACCTACAATTTTTCATCAAACATTTTTATACAAATCTTATTAAATTAAATAAATTATTAGTTTTAAAAATTCCAATAATTCTAAAAAAAAGTTTGCAAAATAAACTTATAAAACTCTAAATTTTAACTTTTTTACTCTATTAATTAAGAAACACCATTAAGTTTGATAAATCACTAAATGAATGACTAAAATTTAATTCTTGTAATTTAAAAGGGGAAAATATTATAAAACTAAAAAATAAGAATACTTTTTTTTTTAAATAAATTCAACAATTTTACTATGTATTAAGAAAATAATATTTTCAAATTTAATAATGTTGATTTCTCTGAAATTAGGTCTTATACTTTAAAATGAAATTAAGTCTTATACTTTAAAATTAAATCACCGAAATCACTGAAATTAAGTCTTATACTTAAAAATGAAACAACACAAATTTTTTCCCACAAATTCATAACTTTTAAGAGATTAAATATAGTTACATAATTTTAACCATTAGATAGTGGTAACAGAGACTTCACATACTGCCCTGCACTGACCAACTGAGTTTACAACATATAACCTTGACTGATTTATTTTAGAGCGTATCAAAATATATCTTAGATCAATGAAAAAGAAACATAACCAATATTGCAATAGCACTGCATATTTTTTCAAATGAAGATCACTGCATACATTACCCCTGCAAATTTAATCAGATGGCATAGAGTAGATCCACGAAATAATGGCTTAGCTTCATGAAATGCAAATGTTCGGAATACCATAACCATCTAGAACATGACGAATATTGTTTTGATTTGGCAGTCGTTATTAGAAACATTAACCTGCAGGACCCGCTGCTGCCTTTTGAAACGAACAATTATAATTGTTTAATGCATCTCGGCAATTTTAAAATACGGCCTCTTGTGATGGCGGGGTCCAGTGAATTAAGGACTGGGGCGACCAGGAATTTAGAATAGTTCGATGTGGCTGCTGTCCCGGATTGCGGACAAGTCATAAGCGCAGCATTCGGGGATTTGTTAATTCTGCTACGCGGGCGGAGGCAGCCATGAGAAGAGGAAACAGCAGAGTTCACCTGAAGAGGATTAGCAAGGCCTTGAGGAGAGGGCACATGATGTAGCACGGGACCAATGGTTTGGGGAGAATCGGGAGATGAGCACAAAGATATTCCGGGGATCTCCCCAAAATCCATGGCAGGGGGTGGGTGTTTCCACTGAGGCAGCGCGCCTGTCAAGAGCAGGGTCTCTAACAGCGGCCCGGCCTGTATAACGGCCTCTAACAGATTACCTCTCTCGGGCAAAGTTCCCTGCCTCACCTCAAAGTCGTCCTTAGGGGGCTCTGGCATGGCTGTCCGAATGCAGCCGAGAACGGAAGGAGGGCCGAGGAAATGGGATTCGACCTGGTGCGGCTTCTCGGATTTTTGATGTTCGACTAAACCTAGCGGCTGCTCGTTTTGGTGATAAAACGGTTGATCTTTTAACTCCAGGAGACTCGAACGCTCAAAATTTGAATGTGAAGTCGGAGTTCGATGCAGATTGACGCCTGGTTCCAGATCGAACGGGTCGGTGGGAGTCGAATTCCAGCTGAATTGGTCCGGAGGGGAAAGAGAAGTGGAATCGCATTGCATGCCCGAATAATCGTCCACATTAAGGTCTCCACCGGCCATGGGCCACCCGAATTGATCTATAGACATGACGACTTGTTGCTGCCTATTTGTTAGCATATTCCAGTATTCTGCCCCGAGTTTCAA
Organism: Pinus tabuliformis; assembly: GCA_031772625.1. Classification (NCBI taxonomy): domain Eukaryota; kingdom Viridiplantae; phylum Streptophyta; class Pinopsida; order Pinales; family Pinaceae; genus Pinus; species Pinus tabuliformis. The sequence continues at coordinate 890,343,496 of CM062806.1, read as the reverse complement.
CAGCTGTTCTCGCGCTTCGTCTCGGTCTCTGCGAGTGACTATCAAGAGCTCTTGTAGGTGAAGCAGCCTGGCTTCAGCTTGTTCCAGCACCAGAAACGACTGGGATAAGAGTTGCTTCAGTTCTTCCATGGCCTGTGAAGATACAATTCAAATTAAATACATTTAGGGTTTAACTCCATCTCAGTATGGGGTCGTTTGTTTAGGTTAAAAGAGAGCAAGAAGCCATTACAGTGTGCTACTTTACTGAAACAAAAACAATTATCCGCCGTTGGAAACGAAGAATGGAAAGGTAAAACAAAAGGATGGCCAACTGTAAATAGCAAAAACCTAATTTATTTTAGAAGTTAATTATACCTCCCCAAGACGCTGCGGAATCCACACGCACACTTGAGGCTGACAATGGTGAGGAATGAGGATTTACCAATATTGCTCAGACAGGATTGAATATATTCATTTGATATATTGGTCCGAAAGGGCCATTACTGTTTGCTGCTTTACCGAAAAAAAAACAATTATCGGCCAATGGAAACGAAGAATGGAGACAAAGTAAAACGAAAGGACGGAATATTGTAAATAGCCAGAACTAATTCATTTTAAAAATTAGCTATACGTTTCCACGACACTGCCGAATCCAGAAGCGCAGGAGAGGCTGAAGGATTTAGGTAGGATTGAATATATTCATTTAGCGGCGTGCAGGTACGGCCATGAACAACCATGTGAACAACCATGTGAAAGCCCAGTGACCGTGTCGCCCGAGTCCTACTAATAATCACGTCGTTTGACGTACGCTGAAGAAAAACCCTTTATCCAGCCTGTAGTAAAGACTTTTATGACGTTCGATTCCCACTTCCTACGGACGACGTTACTTTGATGACACATAATGGAAAAGGTTGTATGACGTTCAATGCCACATTTTACAAGATCATTCGATGAACGTTTTGCGGTTGATTCGACCTATAGAATTAAATTAATAATTTATTTTAATAATAATTATTAATACAATTTTAAGTTTATTTTTCAAATAAATTGATGAAAATAATTTTTTTATTATTGTTTAAAAATAAATCATATTCCTTAAAGTTATTGGTAGTTTATAAGACATATCTTTGGCTCCCTTATATAATTCTTAATGGTAGGTAATGAGTTACTATATTTTCTTACATTCACTAAATAATTTTTTTTATTTCATACTTATATATCATTTTCAAGTATAATATATAATAAAAATTATAAAAAAAATGATTATTAAAATTTAATATTCTTTTTATTTTGAAAGAGAGTTTTGGCAGGTGAGAAACAATGAATAAGTAGTGGGAAAATGATTCCTTTGGTATTTGGAATTTGATGACGTTTCTTGGTATTTGAACTTTGATGATTTGCTTTTCAATTTATAAGACCTAGTCTCCATTGATAGCTTAGTTGGGTGAGGGTATTAGATTTCACATGAAACTATACAATTTTAATATTAAAATATGGTAGCGTTGTAATTTATGTAAAAAAAAAGCACGAGGAGCAGCAGTAATAGTTTTGTTGATTAGTTGGTTAATTTTTATTGACGATTTTGGGAAGTTTTGCTCTATTACGGTTTGTTGGGTTAATTTTGTTGATTAGTTGGTTAATTCTTATTGAGGATTTTGGGGAGCTATCTATTACGGTTTGTTGGGTTAATTTTTATGGCGAGGAATTTCGCTTTACTAACCTTAATTGGGTTAGTCCATCTCTATGTGAACTTTAGAAACTGATGCAAATTTTTTTATTATAAATTTTATTTTGATTAGGAATATAAATTGTAATAATTGAAAAAAAAACAATTATTATAAATTTTATTTAAATCTTATTTTGATTAGGAATATAAGTTGTAATAATTGAAAAAAAAATTATTATAAGTCTTATTTTGATTATGAATATAAATTGTAATTAAAAAAAATAAAATAAGAATTGAGGATTAAAGTGCAATTTACATACTACTTAAATGAATTAGTTTGTTATTTAAATTATCATCCAAATACTTAAAATAAAAAACAAAAAATTAAACAAATTTACACATTTTATTCACATATAAAGAAGGAAATATGTAGAGATAAGACTATATCAAGTTCCATGTTCTCTTTGGTCTTTTCAATTATATTACATCTTCAATGGCTATAAATCATTATGCATTCCTCTCACCTTCACTTTCAAACTCCACAACAAAAAATGATGTATTGATATTGAAATCATTTATTTATACAAATAAGAAATAGGTAGGAGAAAGTTATATCTTGAAGTCCTCTCAGTAACTTATTAATGGAAACAAAAACTATCATCCAATGAATAATATAAAAAATGATCCCAAAGGATTAGTTAACATTCCCCCTTAATCCAATGGGACATCTAATGTACTAGGTAATATTTTGGATTTTTCAAACTTTTCACATCCCAATGGTTTGGTAAAGATATTTGTAATTTTCTCTGAAGTAGGAAAATGTGTCAGGTGAATGACTTTGGCCTCTACATAATGTTGAATCAAGTGATATATGGTGTTGATATGTTTGCTTCAATCATGAAATTTAGGATTCTTGGCCAATTGAATTGCAGAAGAGTTTTCAATGAATAGAGGGGTTGAGATCTTTTGTTTCTCCTTCAAATATTCAAGTATTTTGCAAAGCCAAATCATTTCTTTTATAGCTTGTGTTTATGCAATATATTAGGTTTCAATGGTAGAATCAACATAAACATATTGTTTTCATTATCTCCAGATGATAAATGTTGATCCAAGATTCATCAAATAACCATAAGTAGACACCCCATGCTCTTTATCTCAATCAAAATAAGAATTTGAATAACCAGTGAGATGGAAGTTTGAAAATTTGGAATATTTGAAGCCATATGACTAAGTGCCTTTTAAATATTTGAGCACTCATTTTTTTGCCATCCAATGACCTTCATAGGTTTGATGCATAGAACTAGAAAGTATTCCTACAACAAAAAGTATGTTAGGATGAATAGTAGTAAGAAAATTTAAACTCAAAGAAGTTGTCATTACTTTGTTGTATCATTAAATGTACTTCATAAGATTTAGATTTTTCTCCATTGGAGTAGAAAAAAGATTATAATCATGTATTCCAAATTTATTTAATAACTGTATATTTTTTCATAGAAATAAAATTATGCTAAGGTTTCTCATCAAATTTAATTCCTAATTAATAATAAAGTAAACCAAAACATGTCATATCAAAATCCTTTTGTAGCTCCCTTTCAACATATGCTATATAATCATCATTGTTTCATGTGATAAGTAAATCATCAACATGGACAACTAAATATACAACTGATCTTCCAACTTTTTTAACAAATAAAGTTGCGTCATCTAGGTCGAAATGCTTAGAATTCAATTTGAGAAGATGTTCATTTAAATTCTCATATCATGCATGAGATGCTTGTTTCAAACTATACAAAGCATTTATCAATTTATATACCTCTTTCTATTTTTCTTTAACGGAAAAACCTTCTGGCTAAAACATATATACATCTTCTTTAAATCTCCATTTTAAAAAGTTGTTTTTACATCCATATGAAACATTTTTAGTTTCAAGAGAAAATAAAGTTCTAATAGTGCCCCATTATTTTGGAGGAGCAAATGTTTCTGTATAATCAATATTTTATTTTTGTGCATACGCCTTTGCTAAAATCCTTTCTTTGTGCTTTTTAAGTGAAGACTCTACCTTATATTTAATTTTAAAAACCCACTTATATCCAACGGGTTTAATGCGAACTGGAGAACCCACTAAACTCCATGTGCCTTTTTTTCATTAGGAGTAGAAAAATTAAATTCACAATCGTATTGTTTAGTAGAACTTCATATAAATTCTTATCCATGTTTATCTTCATAGTGGTTTCTCTGATGGTTGCTCATCTTGAAGAACTAGATCTTCAAGAGCAGTTCTAATCTTGCAAAAACATTATCATCATCCAATTTTCCTTCATTCTCTATTGAATATGCCAAATTTATTGAAGGAAAATCCACAAACTGATCTAGAATTTCAATCCCCCCTTCAGGATGTGGAGTATCATTATCCCATTCATAATAATAAAAAAAATTGGAAGTGAATTTATCCAAATAACTAAGTGTTTAATCAACAATGGAAGCATCTTTACAAATTGAAGAAAAATTACATCTTTTGAAACAATATCTTTCTTGTTCTCCTCATCATACAATTGGTAAGCTAAGGAAATATTAAAATATCCCAAGAAAATACATTTGTGACTCTTGGCACCCACTTTGTTGCATTGATGTTTAGGAATATGCATAGCATAGAGAACCAAAAACTTTAAAATGATGAACAACAAGAAGAGGATTATACCACATTTCATAATTAGACTTATTATTGAAGGCATAATAAGGAAAATGATTGCGAATATAGACTATAAAAAGTATTACTTCTCCCGAGAACATCAAACTAACATTCTTGAAAAACATCATTAATCTCACCATAATTAGAAATGTTTTGTTTACGTGCTTTGCAACACCATTTTGTTGTGGATTCAAAGGAATTGTAGTTTTATGTTTAATGCCACTACCTTGAAAATACTTTTCAAAATCATGAGATGTGTATTCATCAATATTATTAGATTGTAGAGTGCCAATGTTAAGTTGAGTTTCATTTTTAATCCATAAATGTAAATTATTAAAAGTTGAAAAAGCTTGAGATTTTTCTTTCTAACAAATAAACCCAAGATATCCTCTTGTATTCATCAATGAAAGTCTGCAAATATTTTTTACCATTAACATATGGAACAGGCATGAGCCTAGATAAACTAGAATGTATGAGACCTAACTAACTGTAAGCTCTAGAATTAGAGATGTGAAAAGGCTTCTTACAATGCTTCCCTAAAATACAAGCATCACATCGAGTAAGTTTTCTTGGAATAGTAGGAATCCCTTTATTGCCTTTTTGATTCATAATCTTGATACTATCATAATTTTTATGACCAAAACGAGCATGTAGAAACAAACTAAAATAAAAAGCATCACTTTGTTGAGTAAAATGAGGAATATTGAATGTAGAAGATGATGTTCCTTTGAATTTCAAAATTTTGTCGTCTTCAACACCAGTCATAACAATAATAATTTTTCATTCATATTCTTTGTGATTTGTCCTGATGATGGACCCCCTTTGGGGTTTGAAACGTTGGCAGAATGAACTAGAAACTGTGGATAATCCGGATCATGAAACTACAAAAAACTTCCATAGAAGCTTAAAATCTAACATAACAATCACGTTATTAGATGAACTATGGATTCAACTATACCATGAGACATACGTATAGGATTCTCTTGTTTCTTGATGTATGAGTGACATCAAACTTATTTGAAATTGAGGAATGTAAAGAAGATCATGCTCTACCAGTCCTGATATTTTTAGTCAAATAGATCCAATTCTTGAAGGCTTTATTTGTGATTTATCAACAAAATAAACTACTCCATCAATATGATCACTAAATGTTTCAAATAAATATCTTTTGAAGGTCATATGACAAGACACTCTAGTGTCTAATATCTAAGTGTCTTTCTGACAAGAGGAAAATGTAGTGCCAAAAACATCATTTATACTAAAATTACAATGTGCAAGAATATAGTGGGCAGATTCAGGTGGTTTTCCTTTATATGGAGGTGGTTTCTCTTTTTCTTCACTCTTCTTATCCCAAGGAGTGCGACAATGAGGGGTAATATGATCAAGTTTACCACATCTATAACGCTTTAAAGGTTGTTTATAATTATGAAAATTCTTTTTCTGCCTATCACCTTGATGATTATTACCCCCTTCTTCTAGACTTTTTCTTACCATGACCTCTGCTAATTTTTCTATTTCTAGTATATTCTCCTTGATACTTTTTTTCTTTTTGTACACAACACAAAATTTCAACATTAGAATTGGGAAGTGACTCCTTCTTCCCAAAGGATTTCTCTCTGTCTACAATTTTCTCTACAATTTTATGAAATGTCATAGCTTTCATTTGTTCACTAGCTTGAAGGGTCTCCATGTAGTGTGAATAAGTGGCGTATAGGGATTTAATGAATGCAATGAGTTGTAGATTAAATTTAACACGAGTGGTATGAATATCATGATAAATGGCTTTAATTTTTTAGTCTAACTTTATTGAATCATTATCTTTCAATTGCAAATTAAATAATTTCATCAATAATTGTATGATTTCCAGCTTTGAATGGGAGTCATAAATATCTTTGAATTTCTTTAATGCTTCAAATGCAATGGTGTTGGAAATAATATGTCGACTTACCTCTTTCATTACAAAATCATAAATCGAAGAATATGCCATTTTATCTTTACTCTTCTAAACTGCAAGTTGTTTTTCATATGTAGGTTGTTCTGGTTCAATGTTATCCTTACTTTCACAAACACCTTCCCATAAATCATTAAAAATAAGAGTATTTTTTATTTTTGAAAACCATTCTTGGTAATTTTCCTTTCCACAAAGAACTTCGCCTACTATGGAGATCAAAGAATTTATATTTGAAAAAATATTTGGTATCCAAAACTAACTTAGTAAATATCATAAAGACCCCTCAAGAATTTTTGCTACCTTCTTATGTCTTAAAGGGCACTTCATTCACTTGGCCTTAAACAAAATGAAATAAGTCTATTCAAAATTCCTCCAATTTTCTTGGAATTAATCAATTTTTTTTAGCACCATGGCTTAGATCTTCTTATCGATTTCCTAAGCTTTTATTAACCAAAAAATCCAAACAATAGATATTCCCTTTACTGAAAGACAAATGTCCAAAGCTTTAACATTTAGTTTTATTAACAACACCATAAATTTAGGAAAAGGAAGTGCCACGAGGATAAGTGGTAGTAGATGTCGACCCCTTTTGCACCTCACAATAGGCCCATATTTAAAAACGAAACCTTATCCATAACTACCTATGTATCTAAATGTATAAAAAAACATAGTAATGGCATTCAAATTGTAGGAATTAGAAGATACGAAGCATGGCATACATAGGGAACTTACACTCTAATGGAAACATTCAATACCTTCTGAATTATTTTTCTATGTGGTGGGGAGAATGGATTATGGATTTGATGACTTTACCATGTACCTCCCTCCACACCTCACTGCACACACACACAACCCAAATTTTTGAATGACAAGTTACTCATAGACACCAAATCCATCAACTACAATGGCTAGTTCATTTTCCCCTTTGATGCCAAGCTCCTCCTTCGAGAAAATTTCGATACTAATATAGTCCTAACGAGCAAGAGGAAATTATCATCTATCTAAGGAGCCTAACAATGTATCATCAAACTCATGATGAAATCGAAAAGTGTCACCATCTTGATTATGGTGTGGGCATGAACCCATGAAAACATGAGCTTTGGGTGTCTCATTATAAACTTGTACAAAATGCATAGAAAATTTTGCAGGTCTTGATTGACTAGGTTTAAATCCTAGTAGCCACACTAATCCAATCAAAGCTTCAAAACATGGAGTTTATAAATTCATCAATGATCTGATACCACTGTAGAGAGGCCCATGAATAAAATCCACCACAAAAATTAATCTATTGATATTGAAATAATTTATTTCTACAAATGAGAAGTAGGACACAAATATGTCTCAATAACCTCTCGGTAACTTATTAACAAAAATAGAAACTATCATCTAATTATTGATATACAAATTTAGTTAACATATTTAAACTTTTTCCCACTTTATTTCTCATAAAGTTCCATATTCTCTTTGGTATATGTAAAAATAAAACTATATCCAGTTTTGTGTTCTACTTCATATTTTCAATTTCTTTTCGCACTTTATTTGTTTTTTTTTTGTCGGTCAAAATTCTTTCATTATATTTCCATAAAAATAGTGATTACATAAGATGTCTCAATGATCTCTTTTTCCTTATTCCTATCGGACTTGTGGAATTGGGTGCTAGAGGATGCCATAGATAAGTCTTTACATACTTTATTTCTGTCAAGATTAGTAGCCACACAATGCTTAAGGTGGACAAAGAGATTACAAAAATGGATAACATCATATCAAGGAGGGGGATGGAGATGGAGTACAGGGGCAGATACAAAATATCCAGCATGTTCATGCATATGAAAATCAATATGTTCCACCCGAGCTTCTAGGATGCAAAGGTGGTCATTTATTCTTTGATGGCTTCGATAGAGGCTATCCAACTGCTCCAATATCTCACTCTGATTGAATTGGATTCCATTCATATATGAAACTAATTCTTTGCAGTCTTCATACATGCGGTCACGAATAATATCCATATTAACTTGGATATCTTGAATTTGTTCTGTTATGGAATCCATGGTTGCTAGAGCCACGATATGACCTGGAGAGCAACCTCGAGAGTTCGACACTTTTCCCTCATGTTCCAGGTTGGCTGAGCTCCCTGAATATGACTTTATACTATAAGTTGGATGAACTTCATTGATGTGATGATCCCCCCCAAATGACAAGCCCTCTGTTACAGGTATATTTGGGCACATCACTCTCAACATTTAGATCAGTACTTTTATGGCTCATCAAACCCTAATTTAGTTATTACATGCCCTAAGGAAGTCAACTCATTGAATGCCTCCTTCTATGAATCTTTAATGGCCTGAAGCCTTCCTGAAATGCCTCCTTGGGACACCAGTGCAACTCAAGCCTTGAGACAGTGTGCTGCAGAGTAGGCAGGCCCACTGTGACCTGCACTGCAGTGCACTTAAGCACTCTTTAGCCTGCGCTGAGCGAGATTGAGAAACATTTGCATAGGGTTATGGGAATATTCCTTCATTCTAGATCACTCTAGAAGGTTCCCATCTTTTATCCCCTCCTATGAGCTTGAAATTGGATAGGCTAAGGATCCATTAACCTCCTATCCTATCATCCCTTACCCCATGGAAAATAACTCCAAGATTGGAAATCCATTCAATACCCTCATTTATGACAAAACCACCTCCATTTCCTATAAATTTAGCACTCATCATAGTGATCAAGGGGATAGAATCTTAATTTTGTAAGGAAATTATGTTGGTTTGAGGATTGATTTTATGTTAAGCAATGTTAAGCTGCGGGAGTGTTGAGCTTTTGGTGAGGTGAGGGTTGAACTAAAGCTGGAGGAGTGGCTCAAAATCGAATTGTATTGGGTGATACTTTTCCTTCTACATTAATAAAGAGCTTATTCCTTTTCTCATATATTTGTTCATATCTATGATCATTATGTGTTTCAATGTATTCGATTCCATTGTTTTATAGTTGATAGTTCATGTATGCTTTGATCATTTCTTGTTTATGTTTCTCTTGATGCATGTACCTTTTGAGCAGATTTAGTTCAAGTGGGAGTGACGGGAGTGATTCAAAAGAGATTTAGGAAGTGAAAGGCAAAAAATAAGTTCCTCCACCTCATCTATCTTCTATAAGAAAATGTTAAACTACTTTCATTATGTTGTTCTAGGTGTAGTCACCCACCTAGGGAAGATGTGTTTATCTGTAGATGCAAATTCCATGTAACAAATTGGCGACCATACCGGGGAACTACTGTCATTCTTGGTGGCTTAACCTCATCATATTACACCTTAGTAGACTTTGCTTAAGTTTATTGATCTTATTTCATTCTTCTTGAAGTGTTTTTAGTAAAAAATTGTGCTTGAATGTCCCTTGAATTGACTCTTTGGCACCAGCGCAGTGTTTGTTTTGACACAATGCTCTACACAATAGCCCCTACCTTAGAGATAGTGCATTGCAATTCATTTTCTCCCTCCTTGGCCCACACTGATCCCTCTTAGGCAAAAAAACCCACCTTTGGTATGATTTTTCCAAAGTTGCTTCTCTTATTGTTTGCTGAAAGATCAATGATGTTTGTGGTTCTGAAATCAGCTTGTATTTCTCTTCTTAGCCCTACTTTGGCCTTGATTTTTTAGTGTTCCTTAAATTATTTCTTTGTCATTATCAATTCATTGTCAAAGTTAGCTTATAGTCAATTAATCTTTTCTGAAAAGAAAGTTTCATAATGTCTTCATTTCTTTCGAAAAGGAACTATCATAAAGTCTTCGCTCTTGCAAAAGATTGATTGATTGTATGTGCATTAGTTTCCTTTTGTTTGTCTTAACACTAAGGGAATTGAAAAGAAAAACTTGGATTATGAAATTATAGTTTTTGTGTGTGCTTGTAGGAATAGTTTAGGGAAATTGCATTAGATGTGCTCTTTTCTCTTTGATTAAAAATTTTGATTGCTCTATTCCTTGTAGTTAAGGTTTTCATTGTTCAAAATCAAATGGAAAGAATGTTTCTCATTATAGTTGCATTCTAGGAATTTCAAAGACATCACTCGATGAACCTTGAAAGACAAAATCTTAATCAAGATCAACTTAAAAGTTATCTCAATTAACTTATTGGAGCATTTTCACCCAACAAATAACATTTAGAGGTTCTAGACTAGAGACGTGTTCCAGCATCATAAAACATAGCAGTTGTCATTAATTTTCCATGATACATTCCGAGTGTGATACCTCATTCCACGTACATAAGTATATCATAGCTCATCCACATACCTTTGGGTATATAGGGCGGTGTTATAGTACAAAAAGTATAAAGTAATTCTCTCACTGTGCAGTTTCACATTATATAACGCTAACACGGATTCAACCTCCACTTACTTTCAGATATATATGGGAGGACTACATTAGGTTTCTATCCATCCATAGGTAACTGAGTCGGCCGCCTTGTACACTATGATACATCGAACACAACATTTGGGGAGATTTCCTACACGTATGTTAAGTCCTTGGTATACTGAGGCAATATATTGTAGTTTAAAGTTACTTGGTAATCTTTTTGCCTAGATTCTCCATCTTTTGTTTTTTTATGTTATTTTTATTAAAATAAAATTATTTTACCACGGATAACATCCCCCACATCACTCCTTAGTTGATATTAGGTTGAGACATATGGCAACAACTCTGGAGTCCACCAATCAAGGAATTCCTTTTAATGGGAATCCTAGTCCTTTCCCTACTTTAAGAAATATTGGTGCTCCATCTATGGCTACATTATCCCTTTCGAGATTTATGATTGGCATTCCAGTATGATTGTTTTCAACCTCCTTGGTTCAAAATGTCATGATTTTCCTGCAATCAAGTACTCCTCGACCTAGACAAAATCAACCTCCAGTTGATCCTAAAGTTGACCCTTTACCTTCTTCATCAATTGTTTCTTCTTCCCCTTCTTCCTCTTCGCCTAGTGAACGTATTGACACTAATGACTAGGTGGATAAGAAGAAGAACAAAGGGAAGAAGAACAAAGGGAAGAAAATTTAGTAGGGGGGCAACCAAGCAACCATTTCTTCGAATGCAACTTCTAATGATAAATCATCCAGTAAGCCTCACAAACTTCAATATCCTTGCAAGATCTATATGGGAAACCATCTTCTTTGAAATTGTTATGGTATTCCTTGGATATTAGAATAATGGTCTTCTCGTTCACATCATCTTGTCTCATCAACTTCTAGAGGTTGTGTTGTTGAGACACCAGCAACTAGTGGTAGTAAAGCTCATGGAAAAAAGGGTAAAATTAAGTTTCCTTGTAGCTTATGCGAACATAATCACCCCATTCATGTTTGTCCCTATCTGAATGAAGCCCAAAAAGTGTTGGATAATCATCCTACTTCTCCGTAACGACTTCCATCTGGTTACAAGAGACTCTCCCTTATTCCTTCACTAGTTTATGAAGTGACTGACCCAAATCAACCGTCGGTCAAACCCACTCTCTCTGAATGTGAATCCCATGAGTCTATACTTGACCAATCACAGGTCGAGGAAACAGTTGATCCAATTTCACATTCAGTTAATCGTACCTTTCCCGTAGAGAGTGAGTATGATACCACTCAAGTTATTTTCGTTTCTTTAGATTCCAATGAGTTTGGAGGCAAGCCTCCTATTCCATCAAGACAGAAGGAAAATCCTCCCATTCTTGTAACTCAAGGGGGTAATTCTCTCGTTCTTACGGTACCCCCTCCAAGTAGTCTGGTCACTTCCTTTGATTGGAATCGATTGGCAGGATGTCGTCTTCCTTCTTATGTGTCTTTCCAAACCATAGTATAGGTTTATAATATGATTGTATCTAGCACTATTATAGATGAAGGTGCCTCTGTGAGTATCCTTTCCTCCACTTCTTGGCAGGCACTCAGTTCGCTGCCACTTTTGCCTGTTACCCAAAATTTGTTGGCTTTTAACAGAGGAACCAGTCAACCATTATGGATACTTCCTCAGTTGCCTATTACTTTGGGAGGGAAATTTGTTTATCTCAATATGATGGTAGTTTCAGGCCCTTTAGATTAAAATTTACTTCTTGGGCGTGACTATGTTTATGACATGGGAGTTATTGTTTCAACAATCTTTTGAGTGATGTGTTTCTCGCATGAAGGCATAATTGTCGCCATTGACCAGCCTTCATTTCCTGACCCAAATATGGCTTCTAGTCAACCATCTTCCCTAAAAGGTCCTCTTGTCCCAATGGTATCTTCCCCGCCATGTGTCAATTATGTGGCAACCCATTCCATGCCTACATCAACAGACGATCAACTCCGTGATGTTGTGCATTATGTACTCGGGGCATTGGAACCCGATCTCTCTAATGGATTCCTTCCTACGTATCCCTTCTAGAGCATTGTTCTCCCATCTGATGAGAACCTCTTGGAAGTCATGACCTCTTATGGATTGTGATCAAGGAATATGAGTGTAGCTCCTTGTCTTATGTCAAGCTCATTAAAAAATGAAACAAGGAATATGAGCATAGTTCCTTGTCTTGTGTTAAGCTCGTTAAAAAATTAAACAAGGAATATGAGCATAGTTCCTTGTTTTGTGTCAAGCTCGTTAAAAAATGAAACAAGTAATATGAGGATAGTTATTTTACTGTGTCAACCTCATTAAAAATGAAAAAGGTCCTAGAGCATAGTTCCTTGTCTTATGTCAAGCTCGTTAAAAAATGAAACAATGAATCTGAGCAAAGTTCCTTGTCTTGTATCAATCTCATTAAAAATGAAACAAGGTCCCCTGGAGCAAAGTTCGAATTCGATTCTTTGATTAGATCTCATAAAATCTCAGTCGAGACTTTCATTTGATCTCGTAAATGAACCATCATTCCATCCACCTCATACCCACGAGTAGTCTACTTAGGTGAATGCAATATAAAGCTTGGGGGGCATGCACCTAGAATCGATTCATCATGCTAGGGGCATGTAAACAAATCTCAAGCATAGTTTTTTCTTGTTTCAAGGTTGTGTAAAAATGAAACTGAATCCAAGCATAGTTTTTCATTTCAAGCTTGTGTAAACATGAAACTGAATCCAAGCATAGTTCCCTATGGTTCAAGCTTGTGTAAAAGTGGACCCATAGCCATTTTAACCCTCGTGATTTCCATTCTATCAACCTCTTCCGTCAGATGAGCCTTGGTTTTTCTCCTTCCCAAATCACTATCTTCTTGTTCAATCATACGCTTTCACTTGGTTTCTTTACCCTTTTTGAGGAATAGTTGCAATGAGTGGTCTTATTAGCAAGCCTCTTCACATAAATCAACATGTTTTGTGAAGTTCCAACATCATCAGAAGCAGTTGCTATCCTAGACACCACTTGTTACTCTAAGTTTAGTCCTATTTGAGCTCTTTTCAGACTCTTGAAATATGAAAAGCTTGTCAAGCGCTTGTCCTTTTCAGCTTGTAAATAGATTGGAAATGACATCTACTCGGTATAAGTTTAACCCTTTTCTAGACTAAGATCGATTACTTACGAAAAAGGAATACGTTGATTGAACATGGTCAATAGGTTCTCTCTTGTATTATTTTATGCTTTTTTGGACTTGAGAGACAAATTTACAAAAAATAACTTATGGAGTTTTATTTTTGTCCCTTTTGAAACTCTCTAAACATGAAAAGAACCGAGTTCTCATTGTCGTTAAACTCGTTAAAACATTAAATAGTGACAAACTTGTGCATTCATTAAAACATCACATAGCAATGGATTCACCCAAAGGGTGGAATTATACTACTAGCATATGTTATCCTCCTCAAGCTTGTTAAAAAATAAAGAGGTATTGGTCAACAAGGACTAGGGAAAATGGGAAAAGGGATAAATCACATTATGGTATCAAGTCGCTCTTGAACATGGCACTTTCACTTCATCTCTGTGACTATTTGGGTTGGGTTATCTGCTTGATGGTTATCATGCCTATGGTCTACCACACCATCCATCACTTTGGTTTTGGGTCAATGCTGCCAATTCATTTAGTGTCACCAACATGTTCAAGAGAAGTCACTCAGTAAATTCATACTTTGCAATAGTCATAAACCTTCATTTTCATGACCGCCATTCCTGAACCTTGTGTCGTCAGTCAAATTCTCTCTTCAAAATCACTACACTCGTTTCCTGTCATTGATGGGGGATACATCAAGGCCTTCTTGTGACGAGTCGCTTCTTTTCGACATCAGCACATTATTCAAGAAGTTGACTTAGAAACACCCTTCCAGTACCTTGAGGATTACATATATCAATGGTAAGTTTCTCACTTCTGACAACAGGTTGACATCATTGGCCTTTGATCGAAAGACTTTGTATGGTGTTTGACATCAAACATCTATTCACACCATGCAGAATGTACTATAGTACCTTGAGAATCATTATCATTATCGATGATCTCTCTCGCATTTGTTAATGGCTTACATCATTGGTTGGAAATTAGATGGTGTCTTTCCCTGTTCGACTTGAGATCACATATTCTCATTGTTGGACTCGTACTTGAGCGAATGATTGGATGAGAAAGAAGACATTGGATCTAGTTTCATCCATCAGGGCTGCGGTTTTAGGAAAGTACTAAATCATCTATACGATGGCTTTACATTGATGGTAATCCCATCATGGGTCTATATCTGTAGATGACTATCTATGTACATGTAATGAAAAGTTTATATTTTGAGTATGGGTATTCCTTCCCTTACCAATTCATGAAAAAATCCAAAATATCGTGATGTTATGTATTGTAATAAATGCAAGTCACTGTCTGCTTCAGTTCCTCTCTGTCACATCGTAAAGCATATCACTCGACATTATCATTTTTGACTTCATGCTTTAGGGGCCATCTGTTACATGTATATTTGGGTACATCACTCCCGACATTTAGATCAGTAGTTTTAGGGCTCATCAAACCCTAATTTAGTTGTTACATGCCCTAAAGAAGTCAACTCATTGATTGCCTCCTTTTATGAAAGTTTCATGGCCTGAAGCCTTCCTTAAATGCCCCCTTGGGACACTAGCATAGCTCAAGCCTTGATACAGTGCATTGTAGAGCATGCGGGCCCACTGTGGCTTGCACCACAGTGTACTTAAGCCCTGTTTAGCTTGCGCTGGGTGAGATTGAGCGAAATTTTCATAGGGTTCTGGGAATATTCCTTCATTCTAAATGAATCTAAAAGGTTCCCATCTCTTATCCCCTCCTATGAGGTCGAAATTGGATAGGATAAGGATCCATTAACCTCCTATCCTCTCATCCCTTGCTCCATGGAAAATAACTCCAACATTGGAAAGCCATTCAATACCCTCATTTATGAAAAAACCACCTCGATTTCCTATAAATTTAGCACTCATCATAGTGATCAAGGTGCTATAATCTGAAGTTTGTAAGGAAATTATGTTGGTTTGAGGATTGAATTTATGTTAAGAAATTTTATGCTGCTAGAGTGTTGAGCTTTTGATGTGGCAAGAGTAGAACTAAAGCTAGAGGAGTGGCACAGAATCAAACTGTATCGGGTAATACTCTTCCTTCTACATTAATAAAGAGCTTATTCCTTTTCTCATGTGATTGTTTATATATGTGATCATTATGTGTTTCAATGTATTTGATTCCATGTTTTATAGTTGATATTTCATGTATGCTTTAATCATTTCTTGTTTCTGTTTCTCTTGTTGCAGGTACCTTTTGAGTGGATTTAGTTCAAGTCGGAGTGACGGGAGAAATTCAAAAGAGATTTAGGAAGTAAAAGGAAACAAGTAAGTTCCTCCATCTCATTTATCTTCTATAAGAAAAGGTTAAACTACTTTCATTATGTTGTTCTAGGTGTAGTCACCCACGTAGGGAAGATGTGTTTATCCATAGATGCAAATTCCATGTAACACCCTCCCTCTTTGACGTGGATCTTTTTTCACTAAAAAACGGTTGACCGATGAGGTCTTGGAGTACCCTTCGAAGCCCTTGCTAGAGAAAAGGAGAGAACAAACACTAGAAACAAAATACGAACTGTCAGTCCTGAAGATGATAGAAACCCCACCAGAGAAGGTTCATGGATAGGCTGAGAGTGACTCCTCCGGATATCAATGGCTTACCAAAAAATACTTTTCCCACCATTCCACTAATCCTTTGATGCAGACAACCACCACCCCAACGAGCTCAGAGTAAACCCACAAAATTGTTTCCCCAGGGTAATACCAATTCAAACAACTAACGGCACAAAAGGGAGAATGAACGAACCCGAGGTCAAGCAAAAAAAAAAGGCCTCTGAAGGCGAACCAAAAATAGGCTGATAGAAAAATCCAGACTTATGAAGCCCATCAATATAGCTAAGAAAAAAGACACAATGGGACACTTTGGAGACTTGCAGACACAATAACCAGAAATCATAATAATCCCCTTCCCAAGACCCCTAGTGACAACCTCGATGGCAGAAAATAAACCACCTAGCTAGGAAGAGACAACAAGAGAAAGCTACATGCTCAACAATAGAGGAGAATAACATTAGGAGCCAACAAAGTGGAATTGAGCGTGGGTATTGAAACTTCCATCTTGAGGCTAAGCAAAGATCCAATTCTTCACACTGGGGTGTTCTGGGATCCCAGATACTTGTTTGAGATTCGAATTCATACCAATCTAATGTAGAACGGTATGCCACTGCGCTGCTCATCTAGAGACAAAATCGTAGTGAGCTTCCATGGTCATTGTCGCATGCTGAGTAGTGCTCCCTCCTTCCCAAATTTATCACCCAAACTTCCAACCATGAGATGAATGCTCCCTTTTCTCTTAACATAACCATTGTGTTTCCTGGAGAGTTATTCATGTGGGTATACTGAATGATTAAACCAATGATTAATATAAGCATGACTATTGCATGGTGGAGGGTGACAGCCTTGAGTATCTCAATTATAACATGTGGGAACCCCATCAAGGACACTTTGTTTCTTCTTAAATAAAAGAAAAATATTCATAATACTAGCATACCTAAATTATCCACTTCTATTCCCTTTCACTTTCTACACTTCCATGTCTATTATAAAAACCATATCTATTAAAACATCTTGAAATTTTAATATCACTCCTAACTCCACATTAATCTCTCCTTTTTTCTTCCATCTATATTAAAACATTTCCCACTTTGTCTCTTTATAACTAAATAGAAAGGGTCTAAATCCTTAACACTCCCGCAAGCTATCTAAGAATTTTATTGTAGGTGATAGGAGCCCAATAGACCATATAGATGTGAATAATATAATCTTATTAGTCCCTTCCATCTGGCATGGGAGTATAGGAATCATAATGTTCTGTTTAGCATTAGTTTAACTTAGAATTTTTACCTTTGTTGTGTACTAACCATAGTTTTGCGGTGTGGTGACTATATTGCAGAAATTCATCATCTTATTTGGCCTCTTCTCGAGGTGGAGAGGCCATAACTATATACTATGTTGGATTTGGTTCGTTCATATTTCACAAATGTAAACTAATGTTAGCATTATTATGTAGGTATTAAATTCTATGGTGTTCATTGCATGAAAATGAAAGTCATTTAATGGGGTGGTTGATAAATCACCAAGTGGTCCATGCATGTTACTATGGTGTCTACAAACAAGAGCTGGGAAAACAAGAGGATAACATCATATGTGGGGATGAGGGGATTCTTTGTACAATTTTGATGGATCTAAAACTCTTGTCCAAATAAAAGCTATCGCCAAAGTTAGATCTATGCATCACAGTAAACTTACAAGAGTTTCAGTGAGTTTAAGGTATTCCTTCCAGTGCTTGCAGGATTTTTAGTGACTTTCAGGTATTCCTTTTAGTGAGTTATCTTTCAGGTGTTCCTAGGGAAGAAAGGGTAGATCCCCATCCTAAATACCAACAGATCCTTAATCAAACTACCTTTGATGAGGGTTTCCACACTGTTGCATCTTCAAAGCTATATAAGGTTTTGCAAAACCACAAATGACTATTGCAAGACAAACATTATAGGTTAGGCATATAAACAAATATTATGAATCAAGTCTATAAGCTATCTGTAATATAAGTGTTAGATGTATAAACTTGATATAGAGATCTAATCCAGTCATTTAAGATGCATATAAAAAAGGTTGAATTGTTGTAATCTATTGAATATGATGAATCCTTGTATTTCTTAAACTGAACATGGTAATTGAAAACAATAGTACCAATAACAAGATCATGTAGTTGGCTAATAGGCTTATGAATCTACTAATCTTGTAGGTCAGAGCACAAACTTGGTACTTAGTTTGTATGAGCTAATTGAAGTACGATTTACCGTGTTGTGTTCATAAGTCAATGTAACAGGTTATGGACATACTTTCATCTACTAGGCTCATATATATTAGTTATGGCATTAACCTGAATTACAATAGTTTATGGTATGGTCATATACATATAGCCAATTGAAGACTGATTCATACAACCACCACTACAAATGCAGGAAGCACCTTCAGCCAATGTTTTAGTCCCCCCCATGCCTCGTAGTCTACCCTTCTCCAATGTTTAGATAGAGTTCTATTCTCATTGAGAGCTAACTCTCAAATAAAAGTCGCTAGGATTGAAGCCACTGATAGATTAGCAAGTATTTAGACTAATACCTACGTTCAAGCCTGTATGAAATGGATAATTAAAACCTTGTAACTAGAAAAATGGCTTTCACAGAACCAAATGATTGTTGCTGCAATTAGCCAGTGGCAACTCTTTCAGCTAAATGTGAAGCTGTGATGCTGACTTTTGCATGGACTCCCTTAGTACTCATTCAATGATCAAACAAGTGGGCTTCATGCACATAAAAATAATTTTAGCTATGACTTTTACTCTTATTTATAATTTATAATTTTATTAATTTTTAAATTATCACAAATTCATATAAAATAAATAATAGATCATATAATAATTATAATAAAAATATATATGAAGTGTGAGCTGTGAACATGACCTCCTTCACGGAACCAATGTGTTTCTTTCATCCTCCATCCATTTACTGTTCCAAGAAAATCAACGACGTGTGAGAAAAGAAAATGAAGTGTTGTGTGGCGTTGGCATTTGAATTCTCATTAAAATCCAAATCCTTGATACTCATATCACTATAAAAAATTTGTGGTTTCATCAATCACTCTAAAGGCTCAATCAATTTAATCTTACTCAGATTGACATCCATACTTTTTTACTTGTAATCAAATGGTTGGTACAGAGATAACATAGGATACCACTAGAATCATAACAATTTGGAATTATGCTAACATTTTGTGTGTATTTGAGATTGTATGAACTAGAAAATGGCCCTTAGCTCTTGTCTCTATTTAAAATTCACAACTTTAATAGCTTTTCCCTTATGTGATCGAATGTTGAGTAATATATTAATATCTCTATGATAGTTTACAATTAGTTGTTATTATGCTATCTTAGTTTATTGTTTTTTATCTTCCAGGGAAGAAGTAATTGTGAGGGATACATTTTCTTCTCATCTTCTCATCTTCTGGAAATATGGCTTACATCTAAATAGAAGGCAATTTTCCACCATAGGCCTCCTTTGGAGAGTTTTGTCCCTTGTCATATTCACATACTCTAGCATATGTTGCTCACTTTATTTGCATTGTTGTTGGTAAATATGCATAGGAATTATCTTATGATTATTTTCTCTAATATTTTCTCCAACAGGCATATTGTGGTATATCCTCACTTAAACAAGATCTTCTCTTGCAATACATAAGCACCTTAATATCAATTCTTTATTTAGAAAGAACTAGGGCTTCCCCAATAAAAAACAATGAAGGTTGACCTTCTGAAGAGCTAGAGACCATGTAAAAGATAACCTTTTGGAATAAAATAAATATCAATGATGCCAAATGTTGTATAGTGAAAACTAACGCCATTGTGAAACACACCTTTGTAATACATTTATAAAGTCATGGGCATATCTTAAAATTATTTTTACTATATAAATATTTTTTCTACTATATAAATACATCGTTATTTGTAAATAGACCAAATATTGTATACCTTGTGGTCAATAAACACGTCAAGCCATTGATGTGTGGCTTATCTCATAACAAAATCCAAAGATGATTATAAAATTTCATGTTAAGGTTGAAAATCCACAGTGTTGTAGTTTAGGTCACAAGAAATCTGGCGATTATTAAACTTTTTGTTAAGGGAAAAAATCCATAAATATGTAGTTCAGTTCACAAGAAATCAGATGATTATCAAACTTTATTTGAAGGGAAAAAACAACTGTAACTATGAATGAGGAACCCAACCCAAAAATATAGAATGTACAAAATTGTATATTTTCATTCCTCCCATAGATCATGTAATGATATTTCAAAGATGAAATCTAGACTCATAAACACCAATTTCCTTTGTAGTGTATTAACATATTTATGTGATTCAATACATTTTTCATAAAACCCATAATTTATAATATATCCATGAATGGATTTCTGTGAGCAGAAAATACTGAAAACAGAGTAATCAAGCAGGAAGCCCTCAGTGGGAATGAATTCACCTAAGTTAAAGTTTTTTAGTTATTGCAAATTAGTATTTTTACTAGCTCTAGTAGGAATTACACTAATTGGATATATAGCTATATCTCTCTATATAAATATCTTTAGGAAAGAAACAATAGCTCAGCCAATAAGCAACAATTTGGAAACTTGTCCTTTTCATTATATGGCATGGCCACAATGCACTTTTTTACACAAAAGATAACTATATTTGTTATATATATTAACCATTAACTAGGCTCCAAGGATAGCCAAAATTGTCTGACTACTATGGAAAAGACACTTTTTTATACAAAATATAACCATCTCTATTATATATATTAACCATGCCCCCAAGGGATATCTAAAATTGTTCGATTTCTATGGCAAAGCCATAATGGCCGGCCAAATCCACTTCCCAAATTATTGTATTTGTATATAATCTATTGAAACTTGGTTTATTTTGTTTTGCAATTATTCCATTTGGATTTTCCCTAGAAAATGTCTATAAGGTTCATTTATTTGAGTATAAACTATCTGCTTGCCAATTTGTTTCATTGTGAAACAAAGCAGATAAGAGATTGATGTTGTTTTCTTTCTTTCTTTGGAAACTTTTTCTATAATATATTGTACTGATTTTTTTGGCACTTCATTTTCTGCCAATTCCATGTTCCAGGTATAGTGCCCACTATAGTCTAGTTAGCAGCAAAAAAAATAATAGAGTTGTCATGTTTGTCTTCAATAAACCTTTTTTCTCAATTATATATTTTTTGCTTTTAAGGCATGATTTTTTAAGGAATGTATGTATCCTTTTAAGAGCAGAATCTTCTCCTAAATAGAACTACGATGTGTTTCCTAGCAGCTTTATAATATCCATGCAGATTGGGGCAAGCCCTGGTATTTTTTTGTCTCAACTATATGTTTTATGCTTTAAAAGCCTAAGTTTTTAATTCATCTTTGGATCCTTTTAACGAGAAAGGATTCTCCTAAATTGGACTAGGATGTGTTTTCCATAAACTTTATGTTATCCATGTAGACCGGGGCAAGCTCGAGACTTTTTTTTCTTAATTATATGGTTTTTGCTTTCAAACCCTGATTTTCCAAGGCATATTTAGATCCTTTTAAGTATATATTCTTCTCCTAAATAGGACTTTTTGGATCTACAAAACACCTTATTTCTACCACAATTATTTCATGGTTTAGAAGCCATATTCTCATTTCATGGACACAACTTATGCTGAAGTTATGATATGATTGCATTCCATGAGGGTTTACTTCGATTGAATTTATTCCTTCATGGTTCCTTGTTGGATTTGTTCACTTTCCATGTTTATGTGATCTCAACTCTTGACGATTAAGAAATACTCCTCCAACTTATTTGTTGCTTGCTCCTACCAAACAAAACTAAGGGTTCAATATGGTGACGTGTAAATTCTATTTTATTTCTTAAGATAATTACATCATAGATGCATAATTGAATAATATATAGATTGTGATTTCCTGATTGAGATTAGTTTGTTTCGATGGAGTGCTTCACATAACTTCTGTTTCGTTGCAGCTTTGTTATGGCACAAGCTTTGATAGAAGGCCTTAGCAATTCCAATACTCTTTTAAGCCCCAATTTGACAACTATAAGGTTTATGCTTACTACCTTCTTAGATATCCTGATTGTGACATGTTGGGATTAGTATCGTTTATGAATATCTCATTATCGTACCTTTCCCTACACTATTTAGAGACTATGAAAACCAAACCTAAAGGAAAAACTGAGCTGTCAATTTTGAGCATCTCATTTGATGACTCCATTCAAATATCTATATAGGAGATACATCTACACAAGTTACAAGAACACCCAAGTAAATATCATTGTTAAAGTTATTCAACTCGAAGACATGATTTTATTTTATTTTTTTAATCCAGAAACACACCCAATTATTTCCTTGTGCTCTTTTAAAATGTCCTCGACCACTCCTAGAACATCCAGAACCTGCCATCCATTCTTAAAAAGAGTCAAATAAGTTCCATCTCTTTAGGGAATCTACTTTATCAAGCACCAATGATTTAACACCAAGCCTATGATTATTGACAACATGAGGATTCAATTAACATAGTTTCACATTTGGCTTTGAAACAAAATATCCTTACTAAACATAAACTAAAATAATTGAGACATTAATATACTCAAGACAAACTCACATTTAAGGGATGGAATAACCTTTGGTATTTTCTTTTCTAGCATGTCAGTCAACAACTTAACATATATGAACATGAAATACATGTTTTGGCATAGCAATATCTCTGACGCGCTTATACATCTCGTTGAAAACTTGGCCAATTCTTGTATTTGTATTTGTACAAAATCTATTGAAAAATGCCTTGTTTTGTTTTGGAGTTATACCATTTGGATTTTGACTAGAAAATGTTTGTAAGGTTGGTTTATTCGAGTGTGTAAACTAACTGATTAGCAATTGGTTTCATTGTGAAACAAAGGGGATTGAGGATTGATATTGTTTGTTTGCCTTCTTTGGAACTTTTTTTTATAATAGATTGTAATGATTATTTTCACACCTCATTTTGTGCCAATGCCATGTTTTAGGTACAGTTCCAACAATAGTCTAGTTCGCAACAAAAAAATTAGTAGAGTTTTCATGTTTGTACCATGCCTATAGCATGATTTCCAAATGGAGGCATAGTTTTTTCATTCAAGGTATTAAGGGTCTCTGTGTTGGTTGCATTATTTCTTTCACTCAAAATGGAAGAAATTATAAAAATTTATGATGTTCTTACCATATAGTTAAAACTTTGTGAAATAGCATGATTAATTTTCTGTGTATTCCACTTGAAATACCAAATCTTGAAGGAAATCTTGTTTTAATGTTACTTGTGTTCATTCATCAGCTTGCAATATCATAGTTGTTGCTGACCGAACTGGAATTATTTTGTCTTTATCTATTGTTATCATTCATCTCTGAAAATTATGACCATTCACAAATTAAGGCTCGTTTTCTAATTTCCATGAAGTTTAGTTGTTTTTTATTTTGATATGAGTTGTTTAATTTTTAGATTTTTGTTAGAGTAAATGCGAGGGTTACTATGAAAATTTAGTGTTCCACAATTCAAATATGTAGTATGTATAGGAATCATGCATTCGATTGAGTGAATATGTGAGATTCATTGTAGTAACTCACATGTATAATAAAAGTAGCCTTCAATTTTGAAGAACAAAGTTTAAGAGGATTCAGATCATATTATGTTTTTTTTTGGCCCTCGAAGGAGCCTCTTTTCATTTGCTACAACCAAACTGATATATTTCCTATGGATTTCCTATGGATTTCTTGACATAAAAACAACCAAACTGATGAATTTACAAAGAATTCCTCTGATAGTAATATAGACTCCAATTCTTTCGATGTAAGCTATTCACTACCACCATCGTCATACTTACCTACAACATGTCATAATCTGAAAAAATACATATATGTGAGTTTATCAAACAAGTAAAACAAAGGAATTTCACACCTATTCCAAACAAATACATGGACTCATAATTCATGGATACCTTGTAAAGACCTTATAACTGATAACTAATCCACCAAAGAGTTCTCCTCCAAAGTCATTCTTGACTTTTTACTCTATCAAAACATTACTTCTATCAGTCTTTCTAGGCCTATTCCTAGATGAATGTAGAACACTACTCTTAGATTTCTTGTCATTCAATTGAACCTAAAATTTAGCAGCATATGTGTTCTCATATGATATCTATAATTTATTATCTTCCACAATGTTCCTATATTGAATTTTCAAATAATTTATTGTCTTTGTCTCTTTTGGCTCGCTTGTTATCCACTGTAGATAAGCTACCCTAAATATCGGACCCTAACTTCTTTTCTTGTCTAGGTGTATGCACCTATTACTTTTCTGCCATTGATATTCTTTGTACCTCTACTTTGTCATCTGTAATAGCAGCAATGCTTCTCGCCTTTAGAGATTATAAAACCCAATGTAATAAACTTAAAGATTAATATTATAAGGCCTAATATTAAAGGTCATTATTATAAATTATAAACTCAATATTAAAGCCTAATAGTATAACCCAAATACTATAAACCCTAATACTAAAACCCAATTCTGTAATGTCACATTGCGACATTGAATAAATTGCAAGGGAATGTAACATTCTAATAATGGTTGTCAAGTTGATTGTCGTATTGAGACAATAATTATTGTAGTGTGATATTGGATAGATTTTTGTACCTTTCCAATGTCACAATATTAAACCCTAATAAAAAACTCTAACGATATAAAACCCAATAGAATAAACCCTTGATTATTATTATAAACACTAAGTTTAATATATTATACCTTAGAATAAATATTATAGACCCTAGACTTAATATTATTAACCCTATCCATCCAATCTAAGCCTACATGGTCAACCAAGGCCATCCAGTATTGTTCACTATAGGTCACCTATAGATAGACCATGATTCACAAGGTAAGTATGGTTCACCATGATAGTCATGTTGACTATTGTTGACTATGATGCCAAGTTGAATATAGTTGACAATGTCAACAATAGTCAACATGTGTTAATGTATAAATAATATAAACCCTAACATAGTCAACCACATTTATCCCTCAAGTTTGTAATATTAATCCCTTGGGATTATAAACCTTCACGATTAATATTAAGCCCTATGATTAATATTATAATCCCAAGAGATTATTAATGTTATAAACCCAAGGGATTAATAATATTATAAACTCAAGGGATTAATAAACCAAAAGGATTATTGATATTATAAGCCCATGGGCTTCACATTATAAAACCAACTTATTATAAACCTTATGATTATAAATCGTAATATTAATATTATAATCCGAAGGGATTAAAACTAAACCCTAGGATCAATATTATAAACCCTAGGATTAATATTAACCACAGGAATATAAAACCTAAGATTAATATTATAAGCCCAATGGATTATAAACATTGAAATAATGATTGTGATAATATTGATTAATATTATAAACCTTATGATTAATATTATAAAACCAAGATATTAATATTAATATTATAAACTCAAGGGATTAATATTAAAAACAAAAGAGAACAATAAAGCCAAGTGATTAATATTAAACCCTATTAACTAATATTAAACCCTAGGATCAATATTATATGCCCTAGGATAAATATTAAACCCTCAAAATATAAATTCTAAGATTAATATTATAAACCTAAGGTATTATAAACATTGCAAGAATGGTTGTTACATTGATTAATATTATAAACCCTACAAATAATATTAAACCCTAGGATTAGTATTATAAACTCTAAGACTAAAATTATAAACTCTAAGATTAATATTATAAATCCTAATATCAAACCTTAATATTATAAATTATAAACCCAATGTTAAATCGTGATATTAAAACCCCAATATATGAAAGCCCTAATAATATAAACCTAATATTAAACCCCAATTTACCAATGTAATAATGTGACATTGAATATTGGTATGTAATGTAACATTGCAACAATGATTATCATATTGATTCCCATATTGAGATAATGTTTGTCACAATGTGACGATGGATAGATTTTTCTACCATTCCAATGCCACATTATTGAACCCTAATATAAATCCTAACATTATAAAATTCAACATAAGAAAGCCTAAGATTAATATTTTAAACACTAATATTAAACCTCACTATTATAAATTATAAAAGCAATATTAAACCCTAAAAGCATAAACCAAATATTATAAACTCTAATATTAAATCCCAATTTTGTACTGTTGCAATGTGATGTTGAATAAATTCCATGGTAATGTAACATTATGACAGTGATTTTCATATTGATTATCACATTGATACAATGCTTGTCGCAATGAGATGTTGGATATATTTTCATACCATTCTAATGTCATAATATTAAACACTAATACAAAAACCTAACGTTATAAAACATAGTATAATAAATTGTTCATTATTATTGTATACCTTAAGTTTAATATACTAAAACCAAGGATTAATATTATAAACCTAAGTTACCTGCTGATTGGGTTAGTCCACCTCCATGTGAACTCTAGAAACTTATGTAACCTTCTTTTCATTATGAATCTTCCTTTGATTATGAATATAAATTGCAATAATTAAAATTGAAAAAGAAAAGAAAAAATAGGAATTGAGGATTAAAGTGCAATTCACATGCTACTTAAATGAATTAGTTTGTTATTTAAACTACCATCCAAATGCTTAAAATAAAAAATGAAAAATGTAAACAAGTTTACACATTTTATGCACATACAAAGAAGGAAATATGTAGACATAAAACTATATCAAGTTCCATGTTTTCCTTCATCTATTTAATTACTATCTAGAAATATAATAATGTTGAGTTCCATGTTCTCCTTGGTATTTTCAATTATTTTACATATTCAATGATCATAAATCATTATGCATTCCTCTCACCTTCTACTTTAATCTCTATTTTGTAGACAAGCCCATGAAGAAAATCCACAACAAAAATTGATGTATTGATATTGAAATCATTTATTTATACAAAGGAGAAGTAATTAGGAGAAAGTTATATCTCAATAACCTATCGGTAACTTATTAATGAAAAGAGAAACTATCATCTAATGAATAATATACAAAGTGATCCGAAAGGATTAACTTACATTCCCCATTAATCCAAAGGGAGATTTGACATACCAAGTAAGATTATGGATTTTTCAAAATTTTCACGTCCCAATGCTTTGGTAAAAATATCTACAATTTTCTCTAAAGTAGGACAATGTGTGAGGTGACTGACTTTGGCCTCTACATAATGTTGAATCAAGTGATATTTGGTGCTAATATGTTTTCTTCGATCATGAAATTTAGGATTCTTGGACAATTGAATTG
Organism: Pinus tabuliformis; assembly: GCA_031772625.1. NCBI lineage: Eukaryota > Viridiplantae > Streptophyta > Pinopsida > Pinales > Pinaceae > Pinus > Pinus tabuliformis. Next base: position 890,315,801 of record CM062806.1, on the reverse strand, counting down.
CAAAATATTTCTCAATGAATAGAGGGGTTGAGGTATTTTGTTTCTCCTACAAATATTCAAGTATTTTGCAAAGCCAAATCATTTCATTTGTAGCTTGTGCTACTACAATAAATTAGGTTTCAGTAGTAGAATCAACATGAACATACTGTTTTCGTGATCTCCAGGTGATAAATGTTGATCCAAGATTCATCAAATAACCATAAATAGACACCCCATGCTTGTTATGTCCATGAAAATAAGAATCTGAATAACCAGTGAGATGGAAGTTTGAAACTTAGGAATATTTGAAGCCATATGACCGAGTTCCTTTTAAATATTTGAGCACTCATTTTGCTGCGATCCAGTGACCTTGACAAGGTTGATGCACAAACTTGGAAAGTATTCCTACAACAAAAGTTATGTCAGGATGAATAGTAGTAATAAATTTGAAATTAAAACAAGTTTCTTGTAGTTTGTTGGATATTCAAATTTAGTTCGTAAGCTTTATCATTTGCTCCATTAGAGTAGAAACATGTTTACAATCATGTATGCCAAATTTATTCAATAATTTTTTAATATATTTTTTTCTTAGAAATAAAATTATGCTTAGGTTTCTGATCAACTTCAATTCCTAATTAATAATGAAGTAAACCAAGATATGTCATATCAAAATCCTTTTGTATCTCCCTTTTAACATATGCTATATAATCATCATTGTTTCATGTGATAAGTAAATCATCAACATAGACAACTAGATATACAACTGATCTTCCAACTTTCTAACAATAAAGTTGCATCATCTAGGTCGAAATGATTATAATTTAATTTTAGAAGATTTTTATTTAACTTCTCATACCATGCATGGGATTCTTGTTTCAAACTATACAAAGCTTTCATCAATTTAGATACCTCTTGCTCTTTTCCTTTAATGGAAAAACCTTCTGGATAAAACATATAGACATCTTCTTTTAAATCTCCATTTTAAAAGGTTGTTTTTACATGCATATGATGCATTTTTTAGTTGAAAGAGAAAATAAAGTTCTAATAGTGCCCCATTAGGCTATATGAGCAAATATTTCTGTATAATCAACATTTTCTTTTTGTGCATACCCCTTCACTAAAATCCTTTCTTTGTGCTTGTCAAGTGAACCATCTACCTTATATTTAATTTTGCAAGCCCACTCACACCCAATGGGTTTGATGCCAACAATAGGACCCACTAACCTCCACGTTCAATTTTTAATGAGAGCATCATACTCCCTTTGCATTGCATATATCCATTTATTTCAACTAGTAGCTTCTTCAAAGGTAGTGGGTTCATTGAGAGTAGAAAAATTAAATTCACAATCATTCTGTTTTGTAGAAATTTGTGTAACAAATTCATCATACCTTTTTGGAAATGTTCTAATCCATGTTTATCTTCACAGTGGTTGCTCACCTTGAAGAACTGGCTCTTCGAGAGAAGCTTATGATCCTGCAAAAACATTATCATCATCCACTTTTCCTTCATTCTCTATTGAATATGGCAAATTTATTGAAGGAGAATCCACAGACTGACTTAGAATGTGAATCCCCGCTTAAGGATGTGGAATATGATTACCCCATTCATAATAAATCTTTTTGAAAGTGAATGTGTCCAAATAACTAACTGTTTAATCAAGAGAGTAGGTCATGAGTTCAATACACACCCGAGTTTTGTTGGGGGGAATATTGTAGGACATCGGATAAACCCCTGTGTGCTTGGCGACAAGGACTAACCGCGTCTCATGGATCCTTATCTTTGGCGATTTGATCATTGACTAAAACCTGTGGGTTTTAGTCTAATGATAATCGTGATTCCCAACAAGAACATCATGTTAAAAAAGTCTTGTTATTTTTAGTTGAATAGATCCAATTCTTGAAGGCTTTATTTGTTATTTATCAGAAAAAGAAACTATCATAAAATGTCTCAAATAAATATCTTTTGAAGGTTATATGACAATAAATTCTAGTGTCTAATATTCAAGTGTATTTTCAAGAGGAAAATGTAGTGCCAAAACATAATTTATACTAAAATTACAATGTGTAACAATATGATGGTCAGATTCAGGTGGTTTTCCTTTGTCTAGAGGTGGTAGTATGATCAAGTTTACCACATTTATATAACTTAAAGAGTTGTATATCATTATGAAAATTCTTTTGGTGCCTGTCAACTTGATCATTATTACCCCCTACCTCTAGACTGTTTCTTACCATGACCTCTGCTACTTTTTCCATTTCTAGCAGACTCTCCTTCATACTTATGTTCTTTATGTACAAGACATAATGTTTCAACAATGGAATTGGGAAGTGACTCCTTCTTCCCAATGGATTTCTCTCTCTCTACAATTTTCTCTACAAGTTTATCAAATGTCATAGCTTTCATTTGTTCACTATATTGAAGAGTCTCCAATTAGTGTGAATAGGTAGCGTATAAGGCTTTAATGAATGTAGTGAGTTTCAGATCAACTTTAACACTAGTGGAATTAATATCATGATAAATGGATTTAATTTTTGAGACTAACTTTATTGGATCATTATCTTCCAATTACAAGTTAAATAATTTCATTAATACTTATATTATTTCCATCTCTGGATGGGAGTCACAAATATATTTTACTTTCTTTAATGCTTAAAATGAAGTGGTTCTGAAAAGAACATGCCAACTTACCTATTATGTTACAAAAGCATAAATCAAGGCATATGCCCTATTATCTTTACTATTCTAAACTGCAAGTTGCTTGTCATATGTATGATGTTCTGGTTCACTGTCATCCTTACTTTCACAAATACCTTCCCATAAATAATTAAAAATAAGAGTATATTTTACTTTTCATCCTTACTTTCACAAATACCTTCCCATAAATAATTAAAAATAAGAGTATATTTTACTTTTCAAAACCATTCTTGGTAATTCTCCTTTCCACTAAGAACCAAAAAGGGCCCTCCTTCTTGAGATTCCCCTCCTTCGCCCCCCAATATGAGAGCATTCCTCCCCTAAATTCATGGTAGTATTGAAAAGATTTTTAAGGTCCTCAAGAAGAATGGTATTACTACATCATTTAAGCCCCTTGAGACCATAAGACACAAAATGAGATCAGTTAAAGATAAGGTTGATCAACTTCATTTCAAGGGGGTCTAAAAGATCAATCGTTCCTGTGGAAAGTGCTACACTGGGGAGATCAATCGATCATTTAAGATTAGATTCAAATAACATGGGGCTAGAATTAAGAATAAAATAATATGATCCTTGTATAAACAGAGATGCTGGTACTTAGGTAAGCACTTGTTGGATTCCTTTAATCGCACATATCCAATGATTGTTTCCTTCCTTTCCTCTCTTCCCTCGCTCTCTCCTTTGTTTTCCTTTATTTAAAAAAAACATTGTTGTTTATTTTATTTTATTTTGTTTAATTATTACTATTTTATTTTATTTTATTTGTCATTCTTCTTTCATTATTATTTATTGTATTATTTTATATTATTACTTTTCTTCGTCTCTTTATTTTATTTTATTTTTACTCTCCTCTATCCCTTCCTTTTATTTCATTCATTTCCTTTCTTATCTTATTCATTTATTCTTTTCTGATCTTATTCTTCTTCTTCTTTTCTTAGGGTCCTTTTATCCCTATAGGCCTCACTTTCTTCTTGTTTGTTCTCTCCTGTTATTTTCTTTTTTCCTTTATCTTTATCATTATTCCAATTTCTTATTTTATAATGCTTTATTTTTATCATTTTCCTATTCTATTCTATATCTTTTTTTGTTATTATTTTTCTTTTCCTTTTTTTATTGTTTTTCTCTTTGTTTTTCCTTTTTATTAATTTCTTTCTTTATTTTCCTCATTCCTTTTGTTTGTCATTCTTCATTTTTCTTCCTTCTATTTATTCTCTATTATTTTCTATTTTTTTTCTAATAGTATCTTTTCTTCATATTATATTATTTATTCTATTTTGTTTTTTGTCTTATTCTTTCTCATTTTATTTATTTTATGTATTTCATCTTAATCTTTTATTAATGTTTTCTCTTTATTTCTAATTTTATTTATTTTATGTATTTCATCTTAATCTTTTATTAATGTTTTCTCTTTATTTCTCTTTGATTAGTTATGTTAGCCTTCACTCTTTTTCCCTTGATTATTAATTTTTAATTTATATTTATTTGTTTCTTTTTCTTTTCTTTTTTTATCTCACATCATTTCTTGATGATGAGTCATGTTTGAGACTCCAAATGTAAATATAAAACTAACTATTATGTATATTTCTAATCCTCACATATTAAAACCTTATTACATAAATCTTCAAACAAAAAAATATATTATTTGATATTTTTTAATTTTAATTTTATTTAACAATTCTTAAAACAAGCTTTACAAGATGACCATAACTTTGTTGAGTTAAAAGGTTAGGAAAGTTGGTCATTTGGCACATAATTCAAAATTGAGATCTAACGTCATATATGTAGGACATTTTAATAGAAAATGTTTTCCATACACCCAATTTCACTGTGGACCTCATGCGAATTAGTTATTACATTAGCAATATTTCTTTCTTCTTTATCATCATTGAAAGAGAGAGAGACTTTTGACCTTCTAGATTAGGGCTAATCATCACTTTATATATATTTCCTTCTCACCTTTATAGTGCTTCATTATCTCCATAAATTTTGATGCAATGATATTTTTCTATATCCTTATGTTACAAAATAATAGAAGAATTCTTCTATTATGTAATGGTTTAGCTAAAACTTGACACCATCTTAGCTTAAGTTGAAACTAGTTTTGGTTGGAGCTAGAAGCAATTTTACAAACTCTTATCTTCGATATTGTGATATTTGATCTATATTCTTAATATAGGAAAAACAGATATGTGGTATGTATTCTCAATATAGGAAAGACTTGTTATGTCTTGAGGATAGGATGAGAAGTATATAATTTAATTATAGACTATAAAATTCTTTTGCACAACTTTCTTGAGATATTAAATGCACAAACTTTGCATCTATATAGGAAAGTATATCATTTAATCTTGAAATTATAAACTATAAAATTATTTGGGACAACTCTATCATGGTATTGCATATACAAACTTTGCATAGGAAAAATCTTGAATATGGATTTTTTCCTGATTCTATATTTAAAAATCAATTAATTTAAAACATTTTCAAATCCATAATAATTGTTTCAAATTTTTATTTTTAATTATAATTTCAAATCGACCTTCAACCAAAAAAAATTCTTTATTTCTCATCCTATGAACAAAATATGAACAATAAATTCAAATTATTATTATTTATTTGTTATATATATATTTTCAAATGGAGATAAGTCATAAATATTTACCTGGTCTAAATTCGTCTTATCTAATGAAGTAGGAGGATGTCGTTTTCGGTTTATAGTAAAAAATCAATTATGCAGTTCTTTCATCATGACTTTATTCCCTCTAGGGCAAGTGACATGTTAGGGAAGTCCACGTCCCACCGACATGTTAGTCGATTTTTTCGTTGTATAAAGACATTTACTGAATATTTTTATAAAATCTTGATTTTGTCTTAATCACATTAGGCCGGGGCAACACAAAATTCCGCCACATTAATATCATCGAATTTTCAGATATATGTTCATGGCCGGTCAAACATTTTCCGATGATGCTTGGAATTTCAAATTCCTTTTTTTTTTATTCATTATTTTCCAGAATTATGAATTACCCCTAATTTTGATTTTGACCAGTGATATTAATATTTAAAATTTATAATTAATTGCTTAAATTTATAATTAATAGTTTTTATTGCAGTATTTTTTGACATTTCTGTTTTTAATTAACAACGTTTAGAAAAGAGATAAAAAAAATGGAATTTTGGGTGGGGACTCTTTTTGGGAATTTTTGGGTGTCCCGCAGAGTTTCAAACTTAATCATTGTGCTCATCATTGTTATTATAATCTTCATGCTTTCACAAAATGGTCGGTCGTTATAACTGACTGACATATGTTTCTTACAATGATTATTGTAATGGATAAATATAACGATTATTGTAATTGATGGCGTTTTTTATAATTATTATAAATTCTGACAAACATACGTGATAAATAGTTACGTTGTGATTAAATGTCATGTATTGAGAAATTTTATATATTATTAGCATAATTATATTAGTAAATGTAATTAATATATATAAATAAATATATACTTTACTAATTTTTATTAATAATTATATTATTAATTATTAGAAACTAAATATTATTAAAATTATTTGATATTAATAATTTTAATATTGGCAAGATTACATTTTCATCATGTCAAATATATCACTTCAATTAAGGTGGGGAATTGAACTAGTAACTTCACATCACAGAGTATGTCTTAAGAAAACATTAGATCACCATAAATCTTGATATTTTAAACCTAATACTAAATCTTAATATTATGATCACCATAAATCTTGATATTTTAAACCTAATACTAAATCTTAATATTATAAACAAATGCACCAATATTCAGAAAAAGAGAAAGACAAAATCTTTTGTTCAGTTCAAATACCAAAACCTACTATACATAATTAGTATCTGAATGTTATTAATATGTCTAAGCATACGTCTAAGCTCAAACAAGACTGTAATTAATAATCTACATAATATGCATCTCAAAATTACGCACAGAAAATATTGTAATTAATAAAACTACCAAATTTTGTCATGTTTATGAAGGATCTAGTTAAAAAAAACATATATTTTCTTATAATATTTACTTTTATATTTAACTTAAAATGCATCCTACATATAGCTCTAGATCTTATATTACTTTTATATTTAACTTACAATGCAACCTACATATAACTCTAGATCTTTAAGATTGTAGATGGCTTACTATTGTCTGAAACTAACACTATGCATTGTTTTTTAATAAACCCCATAAAACTAGAATCTCGAAAAACAAAAAACAATTAATATTATGGGCAAAAAATTCCTTAAGTAATAATATAAAAATAAGTGATTTTAAATGATATTTTACATTATATGAACCCATAATATCTTTAATTATATTTTAAATAATGAAATTATATTTTCAAATTTAATAATACAATATATTTTCTTTAAGAGGTAAATAATGAAATTATATTTTCAAATTTAATAATACAAAATATTTTCTTTGAGGAAAAAAAAAAATTTCATCGTCAATTTAAATTTTGTAAATTACCCAATTTTAACCAAATAACTAATAAAGAATAACTATTCTAAGTTTCCGCACTTTAAAGTGTTTTATAAACCCTCAACACCATATTGTATTAGTTTACAACTATACTCATAATAACGGAAATTTTCCCTTACAGTAGACATTATAAGTGCTATAAATCACGAGTATGAGTGGCATTGTGTTCAAACTTCATGAGTGATGAGACTTAGATGAAACTCAACAATTTTGAAACACAGGAATAATGTCAGCGAGTGGTTGTTGCACTTCTAACCAAACCATTTTTGGTAAGTGTAAAGAATGTCTTGGATTGTGACATGACAATAACTTTCAGCAAAACACTCAATAGGATAGATAAGATTGATGGCATGCAACAAATATTCTTAATTTTTTTTTCTTTCAAATCTTTTACAAATGAAATAGAAAACTGGAAGATGGAGAATGAAAGGGATAAAAAACTGGAAGATGGAGAATGAAAGGGATAAATGGACAGAGTGGAATGAAACGAATAGATCTTATGGATGGGAATGAAATGAATGCAAGAGATAGTGAAGTGTTTTATAATGGTTTTAATTATATTTTAAAATTTTATAGTGAAGTGTTTTATAATGGTTTTAATTATATTTTAAAATTCCATAGTGTATTGAGTACTGAAAAAATATTTTTAAATTTTATTAGATGATGTGTAAGGTAAAGAATATTTATGCGACAACAAATCTTAAATCTTTATTTAATTAAAAATCAAAATTCTCTAACCTCATTTTTAATATAGACCACACTTATCCACATGAATAAACATTAATTGTTATACTAAGTAATGCACTTATTATTATTATTACTAGCTCAACCACGTTAATAAATGTGGTTGATATACACTCATAAGTGTATACACAAGCATATCAATAAATGAGATTGATAGACAGATAGGAATCAATGATATGGATTTAATATTAATATTAATATTGATAATAATAAATATATAATTTCAATAATAATATTAAAAAATAATTACTATATTATAATATTTTTTTGTTATAAATTTGGTTGATATACACTCATAAGTATATACACAAGCATATCAATAAATGAGGTTGATAAACAGATGAGAATCAATGGTATGTATGTAATATTAATATTAATATTGATAGTAATAAATATATAATTTCAATTATAATATTAAAAAATAATTACTATATTATAATAATTTTTTTTGTTATAGTTGTGATAATAATTATAATAATTAAAATAGCCCATGAGGCTTTGGATTGATGGTGAATGGGTGCATTGTTAAGGCACTCCTTGCGATAGGTCACTGGTTCAAATCCCTCGTGGGTGCTTACTTACAAAAAAAAATTATAATAATTAAAATAACAAATTTTAAAATTATTATTTTATTATAATAATATGATAATATTATTTATATTATCCATGATATCATAAACTCAAGGGATTAGTGATATTATAAACCAAGGAGATTAACAAGCCCATTGGATTATTAATATTATAAAACCATGAGATTAATATTAATTATTGATACCCTTCCTCTATTTAAACCCAAGGGATTATTAATATTATAAATCCAAGGGATTAATACTAAACCCTAGGATTAATGTTATAAACCCTAGTATTAATATTAAACCCTAGGAATATAAACCATAGGATTAATACCATAAGCCCTAATATTAGTATATCAAACCTAATATTACTGTTATAAACCCTAATATATTATTATATATATGAGGGATTAATATTATAAACTCAAGCGATTAATATTATAAACTGAATGCATTAATAATATTATAAATTTAAGGGATTTTTGGTATTATAAAGCCGAGATATTAATATCATAAGCTGAAGGAATTATAAACCCTAGGACTAGTATTATAAGTCCAATGGATTAATATTGTAAACCCAAGGTATTCATATTAAATCCTAGGATCAATATTATAAACCCTATGATTAATATTAAACTATGGGAATATAAACCATAAATTAATTTTATAAACCCAATGGGTTATAAACATTGTGACAATGATGGTTAGATTGATTAATATTACAAACTCTATGATTAATATTGAACCCAAGGATTAATATTATAAACCTGATATTAAAAAACCCTAATACTATGAACCTAATACTAAACCCCATGGATTACTATTCAAAACCCTAGTATTGATATTAAATCCTATTAATTCAAAGCCTAAGATTAATATTATAATCCGTGAGATTAATTTATCATACATAAGACTAATAATATAAACCCTAATATATTATTATACATATTAGAAATTAATATTTTAAACCCAAGGGATTACTAATATTATAGATCCTATGGATTAATATTATAAATACAGTAGATTAATAATATTATAAAATAAAAGGATTAATACACCTAAACAATTATTAATACTATAAACCTAATATATTTATATTATAAACCCAGTTGAATAATATTAAACCTTAGGATTAATATTATAAACCCAAGGGATTATAAACCCCAATATTAATATTATAAACGCAAGGGGTGATTGATATCATAAACCCAAGTGATTAATAATTTAAATACTAGGGTTAATATTAAATCGTAAGAATATAAACATTAATATTAATATTATAAACTCTAAGATTAGTATTATAGACCCTTATATTAACCCATGCTATTATAAATTATAAACCGAATGTTAAATCATGAGATTAAAAACACAATATTTAAAAGATTTAATATGAAAAACCTAGTATTAAACCCTAGTTTTTCAGTGTAACAATGCGAAATTGAATAAATTACAATGTAATGTAACATTGCAACAATAATTATAATATTTATTTTCCTATTTAGACAATGTTTGTCACAATGCGACATTGGATAAATTTTGCTACCATAAACCATAATATAAAATCCAAACATTATAAAACCCAATATAATAAAATCTAAGATTAATATTATAAAGCCTAATATTAATGTTAATTATTATAAATTATAAACTGAATATTAAAACCTAATAGTATAACCCAAATATTATAAACCCTACTACTAAAACCCAATTTTGTAATGTCACAATGCAACATTGAATAAATTGCAAGGAAATGTAACATTGTGACAATGAGTGTCAAATTGATTGTCGTATTGAGACAATGTTTATTGTAATGCGACATTAGATAGATTTTTGTACCTTTCCAATGTCACAATATTAAACCCTAATATTATCAAACCTAATATAATAAACACTTGATTATTATTATAAGCCCTAAGATTTATAAACCCTAATTTTAATAGATTATACCCTAGAATAAATATTATAAACACCAAACTTAATACTATTAACCCTATCCATCCAATCAAAGCCTCCATGGTAAACCAAGGCCATAGACTATGGTTCACTATAGGTTACCTATAGATAGACCATGATTCATGAGGTAAGTATGGTTCATCATGATAGTCATGTAGACTATTGTTGACTATGATGCCATGTTGAATATAATTGACCATGTCAACAATAAACAACCATAGTCAACATGTGTTAATGTATAAATAATATAAACCCTAATATAGTGAACCACATTTATCCCTCCGGTATGTAATATTAATCTTGTGGGATTATATACCTTCATTATTAATATTAAGCCCTAGGGTTAATATTATAAGCCAAAGAGATTATTAATATTATAAACTGAGGGGATTAATAATATTATAAACACAAGGTATTATTGATATTATAAACCCATGGGCTTAACATTATAAAACCAAGTTATTATAAACCTTATGATTATAAATCCTAATATTAATATTATAAACACAAGGGATTAAAACAAAACCTTATGATTAATATTATAAACCCTAGGATTAATATTAAACCATAGGACAATAAACCCTAAGATTAATATTATAAACCCAAGGGATTATAAACGTTGTGATAATGGTTGTTATACTCATTAATATTATAAACCTTATGATTAATATTATAAAATGAAGGGATTGATATTAAAAAAAAAGAGATTAATAAAGCCAATGGATTAATATTAAACCCTAGGATCAATATTATATACCCTAGGCTAAATATTAAACCCTAAGAATATAAATTCTAAGATTATTATTATAAACCCAACGTATTATAAACATTGCAACAATGATTGTTAGATTAAGTAATATTATAAACCCTAATATTAAGCCTTAATATTATAAATTATAAATCCAATGTTAAATTGTGATATTAAAAGCCCAATATATGAAAGCCATAATACTATAAACCTAATATTAAACACAAATTTAGCAATGTAATAATGTGACATTGAATAAATTAGAATGTAATATAACATTGCAATAATGATTATCATATTGATTCTTGTATTGAGATAATGTTTGTCACAATGTGGCATTGGATAATTTTTCTACCATTCTAATGCCACATTATTAAACCCTAATATAAAATACTAAAGTACTAAAATCCAATATAATAAACCCTCATATTAATATTTTAAACCGTAATATTAAATCTCAATATTATAAATTATAAACCCAATATTAAACCCTTGTAGCATAAACTGAATATTATAAACTCTAATATTAAAGGTCATTTTTGTAATGTCACAATGCGATGTGGAATAAATTGCAAGGCAATGTAACATTCTGACAACGATTTTCAGATTGATTGTCACATTGATACAATGCTTGTCACAATGAGATGCTGGATATATTTGTGTACCATTCCAATGTCACAATATTAGACCATAATACAAAACCCTAACATTATAAAAAATAATATAATCAACCCTTCATTATTATTATAAGCCCTAAGTTTAATATATTAAAACCTAGGATTAAGATTATAAACCCCAAGATTAATATTCTTAACCCCATCCATCCATTCTAAGCCTCCATGGTCAACGACGACCATCCATTATGGTTCACTATATGTCGCCTATAGATTGACCATGATTCAGGGCTTAATTATGGTTCACCATGATAATCATGTTGACTATGTTGACTATGATGGCCATGTTAACTATAGTTGACAATGTCAACAATAATCAATCATAGTCAACATCTGTTAATGTATAAATAATATAAATCCTAACATAGTCAACCACATTTATACCTTGGTTTTATAATATTAAAATGTTGGGTCTATAATATTAATTCCTTGGGATTATAAATGGTAGGACTAATAGTAAACCCTAGGATTAATATTATAAACTCTAAGATTAATATATCATACCTAATATTAATATTGTAAACCCAAGGAACTATAAACATTTTGACAACGATTGTTAGATTGATTAATATTATAAACCCTTTTATTAATATTATAAAACAAATGGATTAATATTAATATTATAAACCCTGTTATTAATATTATAAAACAAAGGGATTAATATTAATATTATAAATGCAAGTGATTAATATTATAAATAGAATGGATTAATAAATCCAAAGGATTAATGTTATAAACTGAAGGGATTATAAACATTGTGACAATGATTGTTAGATTGATTAATATTATAAACCCTACAAATGATATTAAACCCTATTATTAATATTATAAAATCTAAAATTAATATTATAAACCCTCATAAAAACCACAATATTATAAATTGTAAACCGAATGCTAAATCATGATATTAAAAACCAAATATAGAATCCCTAATACTATAAACCTAGTATTAAGCACCAATTTTGTAATGTAATAATGCAACATTGAATAACTTGCAATCTAACATAATATTGAAACACTAATTATCATATTGATTTTTGTATTGAGATAATATTTGTCACAATGTGACATTGGAAATATTTTTATACCATTCCAATGTCACATTATTAAGCCCTAATATCAAAGAATAACATTATAAAACCAAATATATTAAACCATAATATAATAAACTCAATATTATAAACCCAAATATTAAACCATAATTTTGTAATGTAGCAACGTGACGTTGAATAAATTGCAAGGTAATGTAACATTCTGATAATGATTGTGAGATTGATTATCTCATTGAGACAAGTTTTGTTGTAAGGTGATGTTGGATCAATTTTTGTACCATTCGAATGTCACAATATTAAATCCTAATATAAAACCATATCATAATAAATCCTAATACAATAAACCCTAGATCATTATAAAACCTAAGATTATAAACCCTAAGTTTTATATATTAAACCCTAGGAGTATAAAGCCCATGAGTAATATTATTAATCCTATCCATAAACTATAGGCCTCCATGGCAACCATATCCATCTGCTATGGTTCATTATAGTTCACCTATAGATAGATGATGATTCATGAGGTAAGTATGGTTCACCATGATAATCATATTGATTATTGTTCACTATGATGCCCATGTCAACTATAGATGATCATGTCAACAATAGTCAACCATAGTTATCTTATGTTAGTGTATAAATATTATACACCCTAAAAAAGTCAACGAAATTTATCACTTGAGTTTATAATATTAATCTATTGGGTTTATTAATCCAATGGGTTTATAATATTAGTCACTTGGGATTATAAACCAAAACTTTGTAATGTTGCAACGTTTCAATTTAAATTTTAATATTAAACATCAATTTTATAATGTAATAATGTGATGTTGAATAAATTGCAAGGTAATGTAACATTATAATAATGATTGTCATATTGATTATCGCATTAAGACAATGTTTGTCACAATGCAACATTAGATATATTTTGTGTACCAGTCCGGTGTCATAACATTAAACCCTAACATTATAAAACCCAGTATAATAAATCCTATATTATTAATATAAAACCTAATATTATAATCCATTAGTTTAATATATTATACCCTAGGATTATAAACCCTATGATTAATATTATAAACCCCAAGATCAATATTCTTAACCTTGTCCATCCAGTATAAGCCTCCATCGTCAACCACGACCATCCACTATGGTTCAGTATCACAAATAGATAGACTGTGATTCTCACAATAAACATGGTTCACCATGATAGTAATATTGACTATTGTTCACTATGATGTCCATGTTGACTATAGTTGATCATGTCAACAATAGTCAACCATAGTTAGCATGTGCTAATGTATAAATATTATAAATTCTAACAAAGTCACCAACACTTATCCCTTGGGTTTATAATATTAATCCCTTCGGATTATAAACCCCAATTTTGTAATGTCGCAAATTTTAATTTTAATATTAAAACTCAATTTTGTAATATGGCAATACGACATTGAATAAATTGCAAGGTAATGTAACATTCTCACAATGATTTTCATATTGATTGTTGGAATGAGACAATGTTTGTGGGAATCCAGCATTGGATAGATTTTTGTGCCATTCAAATGTCACAATATTAAACCGTAATAAAAAACCCTAACTTTATAAAAACAAATATAATAAACCCTATATTATTATTATAAATCCTCAGTTTAATATATTAAAACCTAAGATTAATATTATAAACCACATGCTTAATATTATTAACCCTATCCATCCAATCCAAACTTCCATGGTTAACTAAGGCCATCCACCATGGTTCACTATAGGTCACATATAAATAGACCATGATACATGAGGTAAGTATGGTTCTTGATGATAGTCGTGTTGACTATTGTTTTCTATGATGCCATGTTCACTATAGTTGACTATGTCAACAATAGTCAACTATAGTCAACATGCCTTAATGTATAAATGTTATAAACCCTAAAAAAGTCAACCATAATTATCCCTTGAGTCTATAATATTAATCCATTGGGATTATAAACCTTGAGGATTAATATTAAACCCTAGGTTTAACATCATAGGCCCCGGGATTATAAATCATAGGACTAATAGTAAACCTTAGGATAAATATTATTAAACTTAAGGTAAATATATCAACACTAAGATTAATATTATAAATGCTAATATATTTTTACACAAATTAGGGATTAACATTATAAAACCAAGGCATTATTAATATTAAATGGAAGGGATTAATATTAAATCCTCAGGACTAATATTATAAACCCTAGTATAAAAGCCTAACATTATAAAACACAATATAAAAGACCCTAAGATTAATATTATAAAGAGTAATATTAAACCTCACTATTATAAATTATAGCCCAATATTAAACCCTAATAATTTATATCGAATATTATAAACCCTAATATTAAACTGCGATTTTGTAATGTCACATTGCGACGTTGAACAAATTTCAAGGTAATGTAACACTCAGACAATGATTGTTAGATTCATTATTACATTGAGACAATGTTTGTCGTAATGTGACACTAGATAATATGGTTTACCATGAGAGTCATGTTAACTATTATTAACTATGGTGCCCATGTTTACTATAGTTGACAATGTAAATGCTAGTCAAACATTGTTAACATGTGTTAATGTATAAATATTATAAACTGTAACAAATTAAACCACACTTATCCCTTGGTTTTATAATATTAATTCTATAGATTTATTAACCCATTGGGTTTACACTATTAATCCCTTGAGCTTATAAACCTTAGGGATTAATATTATAAGTCCTAAGACTAATATTATAAACACTAATATATTATTATACATATCAGGGATTAGTATTACAAACCCAAGGAATTATTAATATTACAAATGCAAGGGATTAATAACATTTTAAACCCCAATGATTAATAAACCGAAGGGATTAATATTAAACCCTCGCATCAATATTATAAGCCCTCTAATTAATATTATAAAACTAAGGGATTAATATCAATATTAGAAATGCAAAGTATTAATATTATAAATGAAACGAATTAATAAAACCATGGGATTCATATTTTAAACCCAAAGGATTAATAAACCCAAGGTATTATTAATATTAAACCCAAGGGACTAATATTAAACCCTAGGGACTATTATTAAAAACCATACTATAAAAGGCTAACATTATGAAACCAAATATAATAAACCCTAATATTAAACCCCAATTTCGTAATGTCATAGTGTGACATGAATAAATTGCAAGGTAATGTAGCATTCTAACAATGATTATTAGATTGATTATCACATTGAGATCATGTTTGTCGTAATGTGGCACTCGATAGATTCTTGTACGATTCTAATGTCACAATATTAAACCCTAACATTATAAATCCTAATATAATAAACACTATATTATTATTATAATCCCTAAGGTTAATCTATTAAACCCTAGGATTAATATTCTTAACCCTATCCATCCATTATAAGCCTCCATGGCCAATCATGACCATCTACTATGGTTCACTATAGGTGACCTATAGATAAACTATTATTCACACGACAAGTATGGTTCAACATGCTAGTCATAGTGACTATTGTTCACTATGATGCACATGTTAACTATATTTGACCATGTCAAGCATAGTCAACAATATTTAGCATGTGTTAACGTATAAATATTATAAAGCCTAACAAATTCAACTACATTTGTCCCTTGGGTTTATAATATTAGTCACTTGTGTTTATTAATCCATTGTGTTTATAATATTAATCCCTTGGGATTATAAACCCCAATTTTGTAATGTCACAATTCAACATTAAATAAATTGCAAGGTAATCCAACATTCTGCAATGACTGTTAGGTTGATTATCACATTTAGCAATGTTTCTCTCAATGTGATGTTGGATACATTTTTGTACCATTCCAATGTCACAATATTAAACCCTAATTCAAAGCCCTAACATTATAAAACCAAATATAATAAACACTAGATTATTATTATAAGCCCTAAGATTATAAACCCTAAGTTTAATATATTTAGCCCTATGATTATAAACCATACAATTAATTTTATAAACCCAAAGATTAATATTATTAACCCTATCCATCAACTATAAGCCTCCATGTTCAACCACGACCATTGATTATGCTTCATTATAGGTCACGTATAGATAGACCATGTTTCATAAGTTAAGCATAGTTTGCCATGTTAATCATATTGACTATTGTTCATGATGATGTCCATGTCGACTATGGCTAACCATGTCAACAATAGTCAACCATAGTTAACATGTGTTAAAGTATATATACTATAAACCATAACAAAGTCAACCACATTTAACCCTTGGGTTTATAATATTAATTCCTTGGGTTTATATATTAATCCATTGGAATTATAAACCTTAGATATTAACATTAAGCCCTAAGATTTGTATTATAATCCCAAGGGATTATGAACCGTAGGACTAATAGTAAACCCTAGGATTAATATTATAAACTCAAGGGATTAGAAATATTATAACCTAAATTTATTAATAAACATAAGAGATTATTGATATTATAAATCCATGGGATTAACATTATAAAATCAAGGGATTATAAACCGTGTGATTATAAACTCTAATACTAATATTATAAACCCAAGGGATTAATATTAAACCCTAAGATCAATATTATAAACGTTATGATTCATATTAAACCATAGGAATATAAACCCTAAGATTAATATTATAAACATAAAGGATTATAAATATTGCGAAAATGATTTTTATATTGATTAATATTAAAAGCCTATGGCTAATATTATAAAATTAAGGGATTAATATTATTATTATAAATTCAAGGGATTAATATTATAAATGAAAAATATTAATAAAACTAAGGGATTAGTATTATGAACCTAAGGGATTACTAATATTAAACTGAAGGGATTGATATTAAACCTTGGGGACTAATATTATAAACCCTATTATTAATATTAAACCTTAGCAATATAAGCTCTAAAATTAATATTATAGACCCTAGGGATTATAAACAGTATGACAATGATGATTGTTAGGTTGATTAATATTATAGCCCATATGGTTAATATTAAACTCTAAGATTAATATTATAAACTCTAAGATTAATATTATAAACTTTGATATTAAACCCTAATATTATAAATTATAAACCAAATTTTAAACTATAATATTAAAAACACAATATTAGAAATCCCTAATACTATAAACCTAATATTACACTCCAGTTCTGCAATGTAACAATGCAACCTCGAATAAATTGCAATGGTGATTATTTATGGATAACCATGGCTTGACTATGGTTAACCTTGACCATGCACTATACGCCTCCATTTTCAACTATGACCATCCACAATGGTTCAATATAGTTCATTATAGACATTGACCATTATCCTTATGGTAAGTATGGTTCACCATGATAGTCATCTTAACATTTGTAGATTATGATGCCCATGTTACTATTGTTAACTATGTCACCAATAGTCAAGCATAATTCACATGTATTAATATAAATTAATTTATTATTAAAACATTTATAAATATATATATTAATATATTATTAATAAGTTATTAATTTTATATTAAATTTTTATTAATATTATTTAAATCTTATAACAATATTGTTAATATTATATTATTGTGTAAATAATATTATATATACTTTAATACAATAATAATCTCATATGTCATGATTGAATATCAATAATCTATTAAATATTAAAGATTTTACAATATTAAAATATATATATTAAAAAATCTATATTATAATTTTAATAATATAAATCCCAGTATTAAAAGTGAAATATAATATAATATTAAAAACGTTAATATAAAATCGTATATTCTACACTCAATATTAAAAAACTATAACAAATAAAAACCTAAAAATCTTAATATTAAACCTTTATTTTAATATTATTTATCATATTTAATTAAGTATTATAAATGTATATCAATCTAATTCTTAATTTCGAGATATATATAGGTTGTAGTTAATATAATTTTGAAGTTATAAACTATATATTTTTTTGCCTGTGGTGTGGTTATTTTTAATTTTTAAATTATTTAATATTTCTAGTAATTTAAATGGTTATTTTATTTTTATTATTAATTTAAGAGGTTTTTCAAATTTTAATTAATTTTAATAGTTATAATTTAGGTAGTTATTTTAATTTTCCAGTTACTTTAATTATATAGTTATAGCATATATATATATATAGATATAGATATATATAAGTATTAATTATTACAAATATGTTTTAATTTTTCAGTTATTTTAATTATGTAGTTATAGCGTGTGTATATATATATATATATATATATATATATATATATATATATATATATATATATTCCAGTATTAATTATTACAAATATGTGTCTTATTAAATATATATTTTTAAATTACATTTAATTTTTAAACATATATCAAATTTGGTGGTTATTTTTAATTTTTTAAATTTATGTAGATATTGCAAACCCACATATCCTTTAGATTTAAATAAACAATCAGTTTCCATTAAACCTTTGACGTTATCCTTCTCATCATGGTCAACACTCCACATTAAATTGATTTATTTGACACTCCAAAACCAATAAAAAACACCGCTATCCTTATAGTATTGAAATATAGGTAAATTCCGGTACTATTTATGCCAACCAAAGTCTTAAGAATTTCAAGAGTACCTCCCATCCTCACAATTTTTAATATGATAAGTCTCGGAGTTAAGAAGGACTCGTAAGTTCTCATTTTATATTAGGACCCTAATATATTAGGAAAGTACGAATTAACTTTCATAGTAATGTACTTAGAATAAGATCACAAATATGGGAATAATTTTCATCCTATTTTTCTGAGTTCATTAGTGTTCAATCTAAATTGTCCCACGTAAATGTAAAGATGGTAAATTTGTTATCTTAAATAAATGTTAAAAGTGTGAAATATTTATTTTAATATAAAGATGATACTATTAAAACTGTAATATAATTATTTTTGTTTAAAAATCACCTAAACTAAATAAATAAGAACCGAACAAGAGATTGTTGTTTACTAAATGAGAGCCCCCGAAAACTGGTAAAGGAACATGCTTCTTACTATGCTAGAATTCTATGATTTAATTTAATTTAACTTCTAAGAATGTCTCTAGTTGAAAATGTCAAATTTGATAATAAAAAATAAAATCATAATTTATTGAGGATTTTCATGCTACATTGCATTTAAACAATATAGAAGTCTGTACAGTAAATCTTGAAGCAATTAGTAGAGAAGTCTCTATAGTAATCTTGAAGCAATTAGTTGGTCCATATGGTGTAAAGTCTTAGCAATGTAGGTTAGTACTCAGCAAACAGTGAGATGTGACATAATAAGTTAATTACTATGTATTAAAGAAATGAAGGAAAGATACAAATGGAGGAAATAAAATAATCTTCTAATTTCAATCTCTCAGTATAAAGGAACTCCAAAAGCTCAAAAAGCCACCCATCCATCTCATTTTTTTCTACGAGGTGTCCTCCTGAGATCTCGACTGATACCTGCCACAATATTCTCACTGGAAATTGAACACTTTCCTTCAAAGATTCAGAAACTGACTTCTTCTGGGGTCGGCTCCCTTCCTGCCTCCTCCACGCTTCTTTGCTTTGGATTCTACCTACATTACTAATAAGGGCATTAACATGTAAAAACATAAGTTGCAATCACTAAAATCCCCGAGATTCTGTAACCACCTTATGGGTTCCTGCTATGCTATCAATACTTACAATACCGTTACAATAATGTGTGGAGAAGAGCTTGGCAGGTGGATACCTTTTCTCCTTCGAATTCTCCCAAGGGTGGCATTCGTGGGGTCTGTAATGGTGGCTGGCCTTCTCGTCTCTCCTTCTGGTTCTACGCAAGGAAATATTCGGAGTACCTGCTGAGCGATGCTTCAGAAGAGCTGCATTGGCTACCTCCCAACAAGAAGAGCACGATTGCAGGTATATAGATTGATGGCCTTTGCTTCAGATAACAGAAGCCATGTCACGACGTTCAAATATGATTTGATTATCATCAGAGCATGAAAAATGGGGTGATGGATAACAGGTGACATATAACAGCGAGTCTATAATTTTTCTTATAAAAATATCTCCCACTGCAACGAGTTCATAACAGAATTAAATGGCAATACCTTGAAATATTAAATTGAGAGATATGTGGTGAAAACGATACCCCTCATGAATTTTATTTTTTCATTATTAAACATATACAATACAATTAAGTCTGGTACAACCTTTCGCATACAATGAAACACTCTTCAACTAAACTGATGTGTTGCCCATCAAATTTCTATAATCTACAAGTACACCCACACCCTGTGGAGATACAAACTTGTCTCTATTTTTCTAAGCTACCCATTGTCTACCAAACATACGTTGCTCTCTTTCATGTTTGTGATATTCATGACTTACATGTCATTTGTGGAGAAATTCTAACTCCACATGACCTTCTACTTCAAAATATTCATAATACAACATTACATACTAAATCCAATCCAAAACCAGTTCAAAATACAATATAAGAGTTCATTCCACAATAGTACTCTGCTCTTAATGCCTCTGCAAAAAATACAGAAAAGGAACAAGACAAGAATCCTAATAACAATAGCCTGCCATTAACTATCAAGAAAAAACTATGAACCCTTAACTGGGCTTCAGATCGTGAAACATTGACTCCCATGACCAAATGCTGCCACTATTAATAGGCAAAACTCGATCATTATGCTAAGGAGTATAGATGCAAAAATCCTCTGGTTCGACTTTCAATCTCAGATGACTTTTCTTCTTCTTGGCATTCCCACGCCCAAAATCCACCACCTTCCCATTCTTGAGAGGCAGAGTAGGGAGTAACCTGCCTAAGAACCTACATCTATGATTTCCCTTGCAAAATACCTTTGAAGCAGAGACATACAGAGTCAGCTCCAGTGATGGCAACGAGCGGAGAAAACCTTGAAGAAATATTTAAACGCAGCCCTTGGTTTTCTTTAAAGAAGACACAAGCCTCTGGACATATGGTGTTGATTTCCCCCGGCCACACTTGGCGAGCTTCAAAATCTCCAACGTTTTTTGAAAAAATTCTCAGATACATCATATGATAAATTAATACATGTGATTTGTGAACATCAATTTCACAAGGACATTAATATAGTATCTTTTTCCATACATCATTTTGAAGGATGAACCTCTTTTGAACAGAAAAAATATGAGGATCACAAACTCATCTCAACAACACGATTGATACTAAGGAAGCAGGAATACTAGGCGTCAATGAATCATCCCACCTTGCCACTGGTGGAAATGGAGCAGGTGTTGAGTCCCTTCCATCAACAGCGATTGGAGTTGCAGCACTAGGCCAGTCAGACATGGCCAATGAAGGCACAACATGGATTGCACTAGGTTCAGTGAACCCCCATTGTGCATCTGGAATATCAGCACCCCACTGATCTCCTAGAAGAGCGAGAGAAGGTGCTATATAGTTAGTAGTATATTCAGTGCCAGGGGATTCTTCTTCTCTGTGCTCCTTAGTTTCGTTGGCCTCTTTGTAAAAGAACAAATCAACCATGTCCCATTTATGACCAGGAAGGATGGTTCGTCGCATTTGGAGAACCATTCTTGCAAGCATCCAAAACAGGCATCCAATGCTTGGTTTTCCCTTCTTGTTGGCAGATATCCTAATATCCACACGCTTCATGGCTGAATCCATGCCATAGAAAGCAATGGTTGGAATATTACCTAGGGCCACTTCTTCCCAATGGATTTCTCTCTCTCTACAATTTTCTCTACAAGTTTATCAAATGTCATAGCTTTCATTTGTTCACTATATTGAAGAGTCTCCAATTAGTGTGAATAGGTAGCGTATAAGGCTTTAATGAATGTAGTGAGTTTCAGATCAACTTTAACACTAGTGGAATTAATATCATGATTAAAGGATTTAATTTTTGAGGCTAAGTTTATTGGATCATTATCTTCCAATTACAAGTTAAATAATTTCATCAATACTTATATTACTCCATCTCTACATGGGAGTCACAAATATATTTTAATTTATTTAATGCTTCAAATGCAGTGGTTCTAAAAAGAACATGCCAACTTACCTATTATGTTACAAAAGCATAAATCAAAGCATATGCCCTTTTATCTTTACTATTCTAAACTGCAAGTTGCTTATCATATGTATGATGTTCTGGTTCACTATCATCCTTACTTTCACAAAAACCTTCCCATATATAACTAAAAATAAAAGTATATTTTACTTTTCAAAACCATTCTTCGTAATTTTCCTTTCCACTAAGAACCCAAAAGGGCCCTCCTTCTCGAGATTCCCCTCCTCTATCCCCTAATATGAGAGCATTCCTCCTCTAAATTCATGGTAGTATTGAAAATATTTTTAAGGTCCTCAAGAAGAATGGTATTACTACATCATTTAAGCCCCTTGAGACCATAAGACACGAAATGAGATCAGTTAAAGATAAGGTTGATCAACTTCATTTCAAGGGGGTCTAAAAGATCAATCGTTCCTGCGGAAAGTGCTACACTGGGGAGATCAATCGATCATTTAAGATTAGATTCAAATAACATGGGGCTAGAATTAAGAATAAAATAATACGATCCTTGGTTCTTGCTGAGCATTCATCCAAAAATAAGCACCACCTATTCCTTGAAGATTCTAACATCATCACTCAAGAAGATCATTATTTCAAACGCAAAATTTGAGAAGCATTGGAGATCATCAAACACCCTAACAATATAAACAGAGATGGTGGTACTTAGGTAAGCACTCGTTGGATTCCTTTAATCTCACATATCTAATGATTGTTTCCTTCCTTTCTTCTCTTCCCTCGCTCTCTCCTTTGTTTTCCTTTATTTAAAAAAACATTGCTGTTTATTTTATTTTATTTTATTTTGTTTAAATATTCCTATTTTATTTTATTTTATTTTGTCATTCTTCTTTCATTATTATTTATTGTATTATTTTATATTATTACTTTTCTTAGTCTCTTTATTTTATTTTATTTTTACTCTCCTCTATCCCTTCCTTTTATTTCATTCATTTGCTTTATTATTTCATTCATTTATTCTTTTTTGATCTTATTCTTCTTCTTCTTTTCTTAGGGTCCTTTTATCCCTATAGGCCTCCCTTTCTTCTTGTTTGTTCTCTCTTATTACTTTCTTTTTTCCTTTATCTTTATCATTATTCCAATTTCTTATTTTATTATGCTTTATTTTTATCATTTTCCTATTCTATTCTATATTTTTTTTGTTATTATTTTTTCTTTTCTTTTCTTTTTTTTTATTATTTTTCTCTTTGTTTTTCCTTTTTATTAATTTCTTTCTTTTATTTCCTCATTCCTTTTTCTTTTTGGTTATTATTCATTTTTCTTCCTTCTCTTTATTCTCTCTTATTTTCTATTTTTTTTAATAGTATCTTTTCTTCTTATTCTATTATTTATTCTATTTTGTTTTTTTGTCTTATTCTTTCTTATTTTATTTATTTCATCTTAATCTTTATTAATATTTTCTCTTTATTTCTCTTTGATTTGTTATGTTAGCCTTCACTCTTTTTCCCTTGATTATTAATTTTTAATTTATATTTATTTGTTTCTTTTTCTTTTCTTTTTTTATCTCACATCATATCCTGATGATGATTCATGTTTGAGACTCCAAACGTAAATATAAAACTAACTATTATGTATATTTCTCTAAATCCTCACGTATTAAAACCTTATTACATAAATCTTCAAACAAAAAAATATATTATTTGATATTTTTAATTTTAATTTTATTTAACAATTCTTAAAACAAGCTTTACAAGATGACCATACTTTGTTGAGTTGAAAGGTTAGGAAAATTGGTCATTTGACACATAATTCAAAATTGAGATCTAACCTCAGTATATGTAGGACATTTTAATAGAAAATGTTTTTCATACACCCAATTCACTGTGGACCTCATGAGAATTAGTTATTACATTAGCAATACTTCTTTCTTCTTTATCATTATTGAAAGAGAGAGAGACTTTTGACCTTCTAGATTAGGGTTGATCATCACTTTATATCTTTATCTTATATATATATATATATATATATATATATATATATATATATATATATTTCCTTCTCACCTTTATAGTGCTTCATTATCTCCATAAATTTTGATGCAATGATATTTTTCTATATCATAGAAAATTTTAAGGGCGAATGTTCGCCCTTTGGCGAAATTAAGGGGTTTTAAATTTTTAGTGGGCGAATAATTTGTATCATAGTACATTTTTACAAATCATCTCAAATAGCCCACCTTATTTTAAGGGAGAGGGTAAAAAAGGTAAATTTAGCCCTTAAAATTAGGAGTTACAACCTTCCATTCGCCCATTTTCAAGAATAGGTTTTATTTAAGTGAATCCTATGGGCCAAAGGCCCAAATACCATATTTATATAAGAGGTATGGTAAATTAATAAAAATATAAATAAATGAGAGGTATGGTAAATAAATAAAACATTTTTTATATTTACTCCATAAGTCACCTCATATACATTCAAGAGTGTAAAAAAATAAAAATATGAGTAAAGTGGAGGTATGGTAAATAAATAAAACGTCTTTTTATACTTACTCAAAAGGTATGGTAAATAAAAAAAAATATAAATAAACTAGACGCATGGTAAATAAATAAAACCTCTTTTTATATTTAGTTTGTAACCCTCGTTCTATTTATGAAGGCTCAAGAAAGAGGTTTTATTTAAGTGAATCCTATGGGCCAAATACCATATTTGTAAAAGAGGTATGATAAATTAATAAAAATATAAATAAACAAGAGGTATGGGAAACAAATAAAACGTTTTTTTGTATTTACTCCATAAGTCACCTTATATTTACGAACACTCAAAAAATGTGTTATATTTAGGTTAAACCTATGGGCAAAATACTATGGGACAAATACCATGGACTAGATTGTTATTAATACCATGCAAAAAAACATTATTAACCCTAATATTAGTATTAATAAAAATAAAAATGGCACATGGTATTGACCCATGGTATTCACCAAAATGGCACATGGTATTGACCCATGATATTCAACTGGAATGTAGCCTATTTAAATGGGGGAATTAAACCAGCATAGATCCATCTTTACTCTAGATCTACTAACCCCCGAGAGGTATCAAATATCGTGATATGAAAACTAGCATAGAGTGAAAAAATATTTGATCCGATCAAGAGTAAAAATGGATGTTGTAATTTAATGTATGTTAAACATTTTAGCTTGGTTAAAATAAAATAATAAAATAAAAATCAACTATTAATTTTATTAATTTTTATAAATTACTAATAGTAATTTTCAAGCTCTAGGATTATGATAACCCATGGTATTGACCCATGGTAATACCATGGTATTCATGTGAGCATAGACTATTTAAAGGGGAAATTCTATCATCTTAGATCATCTTAATTCTGGGTCTACTGAGTGCTCAGAGGGATAAATAGATTTCATCCCCCTAAGAGTGGTAGATGTGGAGTTAAGATGGATATAGGTTGGTTTTTATGATAATGAAGATATTAAATAGACTTAGGAAATTATATTGTAAAAACATCTTAAGGTGAATGGTTAAAGCATAGACATTGGACAAGTATATTTGTATACTTCTGTTTTAAACTGAAACAAATCCAGGGCTAAAAGGAATGGATTGATTGCACTAGTAATCCTTCTATAACATTCCAACATATGCTGGAGTAAACAGATTGTAATTTGGGTAATTTTTCTAATTGCAAATAGGAACATACTTGTGTATTGGTAGGGTGGTTACGAGGTCCCTAGGAGTGATGAATTTGAATTTTTCTTGGTTTTATATATAGTATTAGGTTTTTTCTCATGCTTTCTGTGAATGGCACGGGTGAATTTTATCCTACACCCACTAGGTTATCAATATGTAATTTCGGTAATCTTGATTTCAAAAGATATTTTAAAGAAATGAAATGATTTCATTTGTGTATTTAATAAACACAAGATTTTATCCATGCCTGGTGAGAGATTCGCCAAGTAATTATATATACATATCATATTATTGATAAAATCGCCTTCCATTTTTCCTATATACCATGGAGATTCGCCCATTTATTATACATGTAAATTTAGGGGGGTTCTTAAAATTTTCCCTGTTCTATATCCTTATCTTACAAAACAATATCTTCTTTTATTATGTAATGGTTTTGCTAAAACTTGACACCATCTTAGCTTAAGTTGAAACTAGTTTTGGTTGGAGCTAGAAGTAATTTTACAAACTCTTATCTTCGATATTGTGATATTTGATCTATATTCTTAATATAGGAAAAACAGATATGTGGTATGTATTCTCAATATAGGAAAGACTTGTTATGTCTTGAGGATAGGATGAGAAGTATATAATTTAATTATAGACTATAAAATTCTTTTGCACAACTTTCTCGAGATATTGAATGCACAAACTTTGCATCTATATAGAAAAGTATATCATTTAATCTTGAAATTATAAACTATAAAATTATTTGGAACAACTCTATCAAGGTATTGCATATACAAACTTTGGATAGAAAAAATCTTCAATATAATTTTTTCCTGATTTTATATTCAAAAATCAATTAATTTAAAACATTTTCAAATCCATAATAATTGTTTCAAATTTTTAATTTTAATTATAATTTCAAATCCACCTTCGAGAGAAAAAAATTCTTTATTTCTTATCATATGAACAATAAAATCAAATTATTATTATTAACTTGTTATATATATTTTCAGATGGAGATAAGTCCTAAATATTTACTTGTCTAAATTTGTCTTATCTAATGAAGTAGGAGGATGTCGTTTTCGGTTTATAGTAAAAAATCAATTTTGCAGTTCTTTCATCATGACTCTATTCCCTCTAGGGAGGGTGACATGTTAGGGAAGTCCACGTCCCACCGACATGTTAGTCGATTTTTTCGTGGTATAGAGACATTTACTGAATATTTTTATAAAATCTTGATTTTGGCCTAATCACATTAGGCCGGGGTAACACAAAATTCCGCCACCTTAATATCATTGAATTTTCAGATATATGTTCATGGCCGGTCAAACATTTTCCGATGATGCTTGGAATTTCAAATTCTTTTTTTTAACTTTTTATTTATTATTTTTCCCGAATTATGAATTACCCCTAATTTTGAATTTGACCAGTGATATTAATATCTAAAATTTATAATTAATTGCCTAAATTTATAATTAATAGTTTTTATTGCTGTATTTTTGGACATTTCTGTTTTTAATTAACAACGTTTAGAAAACAGATAAAAAAATTTTGTTGATGTGGAATTTTGGGTGGGGACTTTTTTTTTTTCTTGGAAATTTTGGGTGTCCCGCAGAGTTTCAAACTTAATCATTGTGCTCATCATTGTTATTATAATCTTCATGCTTTCACAAAATGGTCTGTCGTTATAACTGACTGACATATGTTTCTTACAATGATTATTGTAATGGATAAATATAATGATTATTGTAATTGATTGGCGTTTTTTATAATTATTATAGATTCTGACAAACATACGTGATAAATAGTTACGTTGTTATTAAATCTCATGTTTTGAGAAATTTTATATATTATTAGCATAATTATATTAGTAGATGTAATTAATATATAAATAAATATATAATTTAATAATTTTTATTAATAATTATATTATTAATTATTAGAAATTAAATATTATTAAAATTATTTAATTTTAATATTGGTAAGATTACATTTTCATCATGTCCAATATATCACTTCAATCAAAGTGGGAAATCGAACTAGTGACTTCACATCAAGGAGTGTTTTAAGAAAAACTGGATCACCACAAATCTTGATATTTTAAACCTGATACTAAATCTTAATATTATAAACAAATGCACCAATATTCAGAAAAACAAAATCTTTTGTTTAGTTCAAATACCAAAATCTACTATACATAATTAGTATCTGAATGTTATTAATATGTCTAAGCATATGTCTAAGCTCAAACAACACTGTAATTAATAATATACATAATGTGTATCTCAAAATTACACACAAAAAATATTGTAATTAATAAAACTACCAAATTTTGTCGTGATTATGAAGGATCTAGTAAAACAAGAACATATATTCTCTTATAAAATTTACTTTTATATTTAACTTAAAATGAATCCTACATATAGCTCTAGATCTTATATTACTTTTATATTTAACTTACAATGCAACCTACATATAGCTCTAGATCTTTAAGATTGTAGATGGCTTACTATTGTTTGAAACTAACACTATGCATTGTTTTTTGATAAACACCATAAAACTAGAATCTCCAAAAACAAACAAAAATTAATATTAGGAGTAAAGAATTCCTTAAGTAATAATATAAAAATAAGTGATTTTAAATAATATTTTACATAATATTTTAAATAACATTTTTACCTTATATTTTAAATAATGAAATTATATTTTCAAATTTAATAATACAAAATAATTTCTTTGAGGGAAAAAAATATTTTCATCGTCAATTTAAATTTTGTAAATTACCCAATTTTAACCAAATAACTAATAAAGAATAAATATTCTAAGTTCCCGCACTTTAAAGTGTTTTATAAACCCTCACAACCATATTGTATTAGTTTACAACTATACTCATAATAACGGAAAGTTTCCGTTACAGTAGGCATTATAAGTGCTATAAATCACGAGTATGAGTGACGTTGTGTTCAAACTTCATGATTGATGAGACTTACATGAAACTCAACAATTTTGAAACAGGAATAATGTCAGCGAGTGGTTGCTGCACTCCTAAGCCAAACCATTTTTGGTAAGTGTAAAGAATATCTTGGATTGTGACATGACAATAACTTTCAGCAAAACACTCAATAGGATAGATAAGATTGATGGCATGCAACAAATATTCTTAATTTTTTTTTCTTTCAAATCTTTTACAAATGAAATAGAAAACTTTAAGATGGAGAATGAAAGGGATAAATGGACAGAGTGGAATGAAACGAATAGATCTTATGGATGGGAATGAAATGGATAGATAAAAATAATGGAATGAAATGAATGCAAGAGATAGTGAAGTGGTTTATAATGGTTTTAATTATATTTTAAAATTTCATAGTGAAGTGTTTTATAATGGTTTTAATTATATTTTAAAATTCTATAGTGTATTAAGTAGTGAAAAATTATATCTATATTTTGTTAGAGATGTGTAAGGTAAAGAATATCTATGCGACAACAAATTTTAAATCTCTATTTAATTAAAAATCAAAATTCTCTAATCTCAATTCTAATATAGACCACACTTATCTACATAAATAATGTACTTATTATTATTATTACTAACTCAACCACGTTAATAAATGTGGTTGATATACACTCATAAGTGTATACACAAGCATATCAATAAATGAGATTAATAGACAGATAGGAATCAATGGTATGGATTTAATATTAATATTAATATTGATAGTAATAAATATATAATTTCAATAATAATATTAAAAAATAATTACTATATTATAATATTTTTTTGTTATAAATGTGGTTGATATGCACTCATAAGTATATACACAAGCATATCAATAAATGAGGTTGATAGACATATGAGAATCAATGGTATGTATGTAATATTAATATTAATATTGATAGTAATAAATATATAATTTCAATAATAATATTAAGGAATTATTCCTATATTATAATATTTTTTTGTTATAGTTGTGATAATAATTATAATAATTAAAATAACAAATTATAAAATTATTATTTTATTATAATAATATGATAATATTATTTATATTATCCATAATATCATAAACTCAAGGGATTAGTGATATTATAAACCAAGGAGATTAACAAGCCCAATGGATTATTCATATTATAAAACCAAGAGATTAATATTAATTATTAATACCCTTTCTTTATTTAAACCCAAGGGATTATTAATATTATAAATCCAAGGGATTAATACTAAACCCTAGGATTAATGTTATAAACACTAGTATTAATATTAAACCCTAGGAATATAAACCCTAATATAATTATTATATTCCCAAGGGATTATAAACCCTAGGATTAATACCATAAGCCCTAAGATTAGTATATCAAACCTAATAATACTGTTATAAACCCTAATATATTATTATACATATGAGGGATTAATATTATAAACTCAAGCGATTAATATTATAAACTGAATGCATTAATAATATTATAAATTTAAGGGATTTTTGGTATTATAAAGCCGAGATATTAATATCATAAACTGAAGGAATTATAAACCCTAGGACTAGTATTATAAGCCCAATGGATTAATATTGTAAACCCAAGGTATTGATATTAAACCCTAGGATTAATATTATAAACCCTATGATTAATATTAAACTATGGGAATATAAACCCTAAATTAATTTTATAAACCCAATCGATTATAAACATTGTGACAATGATGGTTAGATTGATTAATATTATAAACTCTATGATTAGTATTGAACCCAAGGATTACTATTATAAACCCAATATTAAAAAACCCTAATACTATGAACCTAATACTAAACCCCATGGATTAATATTCAAAACCCTAGTATTGATATTAAATCCTGTGAATACAAAGCCTAAGATTAATATTATAATCCGTGAGATTAATATATTATACATAAGACTACTAATATAAACCCTAATATATTATTATACATATTAGAAATTAATATTTTAAACCCAAGGGATTACTAATATTATAGATCCTATGGATTAATATTATAAATACAATAGATTAATAATATTATAAAATAAAATGATTAATATACCTAAATAAATATTAATACTATATACCTAATATATTTATATTATAAACCGGGTAGAATAATATTAAACCTTAGGATTAATATTATAAACCCAAGGGATTATAAACCCCAATATTAATATTATAAACCCAAGGAGTGATTGATATCATAAACCCAAGTGATTAATAATTTAAATACTAGGGGTTAATATTAAACCGTAAGAATATAAACATTAATATTAATATTATAAACTCTAAGCTTAGTATTATAGACCTTTATATTAACCCATAATATTATAAATTATAAACCGAATGTTAAATCATGAGAATAAAAACACAATATTTAAAAGATTTAATATGACAAACCTGGTACTAAACCCTAGTTTTTCAGTGTAACAATGCGAAATTGAATAAAATACAATGTAATGTAACATTGCAACAATAATTATCAGATTTATTTTCCTATTTAGACAATATTTGTCACGATGCGACATTGGATAAATTTTGCTACCATCACAATGTCACATTATTAAACCATAATATAAAATCCAAACATTATAAAACCCAATATAATAAAATCTAAGATTAATATTATAAAGCCTAATATTAACGTTAATTATTATAAATTATAAACTCAATATTAAACCCTAATAGTATAACCCAAATATTATAAACCCTACTACTAAAACCCAATTTTGTAATTTCACAATGTGACATTGAATAAATTGCAAGGAAATGTAACATTGTGACAATGAGTGTTAGATTCATTGTCATATTCAGACAATGTTTATTGTAATGCGACATTGGATATATTTTTGTACCTTTCCAATGTCACAATATTAAACCATAATATTATCAAACCTAGTATAATAAACACTTGATTATTATTATAAGCCCTAAGATTTATAAAGCCTAATTTTAATAGATTATACCCTAAAATAAATATTATAAACCCCAGACTTAATACTATTAACACTATCCATCCAATCAAAGCCTCCATGGTAAGCCAAGGCCATAGACTATGGTTCACTATAGGTTACCTATAGATAGACCATGATTCATGAGGTAAGTATGGTTCATCATGATAGTCATGTAGACTATTGTCGACTATGATGCCATGTTGAATATAATTGACCATGTCAACAATAAACAACCATAGTCAACATGTGTTAATGTATAAATAATATAAACCCTAACATAGTGAACCACATTTATCCCTCCGGTATGTAATATTAATCCTGTGGGATTATATACCTTCATTATTAATATTAAGCCCTAGGGTTAATATTATAAGCCCAAGAGATTATTAATATTATAAACTGAGGGGATTAATAATATTATAAACACAAGGTATTCTTGATATTATAAACCCATGGGCTTAACATTATAAAACCAAGTTATTATAAACCTTATGATTATAAATCCTAATATTAATATTATAAACACAAGGGATTAAAACAAAACCTTATGATTCATATTATAAACCCTAGGATTAATATTAAACCATAGGACAATAAACCCTAAGATTAATATTATAAACCCAAGGGATTATAAACGTTGTGATAATGGTTGTTATACTCATTAATATTATAAACCTTATGATTAATATTATAAAACAAAGGGATTAATATTAAAAGCAAAAGAGATTAATAAAGCGAATGGATTAATATTAAACCATAAGAATATAGATTCTAAGATTAATATTATAAACCCAACGTATTATAAACATTGCAACAATGATTGTTAGATTAAGTAATATTATAAACCCTAATATTAAACCTTAATATTATAAATTATAAATCCAATGTTAAATTGTGATATTAAAAGCCCAATATATGAAAGCCATAATATTATAAACCTAATATTAAACAAAAATTTAGCAATGTAATAATGTGACATTGAATAAATTAGAATGTAATATAACATTGCAATAATGATTATCATATTGATTCTTGTATTGAGATAATGTTTGTCACAATGTGGCATTGGATAATTTTTGTACCATTCTAATGCCACATTATTAAACCCTAATATAAAATACTAAAATTATAAAATCCAATATAATAAACCCTCATATTAATATTTTAAAACCGTAATATTAAATCTCAATATTATAAATTATAAACCCAATATTAAAACCTTGTAGCATAAATTGAATATTATAAACTCTAATATTAAAGGTCATTTTTGTAATGTCACAATGCGATGTTGAATAAATTGCAAGGCAATGTAACATTCTGACAACGATTTTCAGATTGATTGTCACATTAATACAATGCTTGTCGCAATGAGATGCTGGATATATTTGTGTACCATTCCTATGTCACAATATTAGACCATAATACAAAACCCTAACATTATAAAAAATAATATAATAAACCCTTCATTATTATTATAAGCCCTAAGTTTAATATATTAAAACCTAGGATTAAGATTATAAACCCCAAGATTAATATTCTTAACCCCATCCATCCATTCTAAGCCTCCATGGTCAACGACGACCATCCATTATGGTTCAGTATATGTCGCCTATAGATTGACCATGATTCAGGGCTTAATTATGGTTCACCATGATAATCATGTTGACTAATGTTGACTATGATGGCCATGTTAACTATAGTTGACAATGTCAACAATAATCAATCATAGTCAACATCTCTTAATGCATAAATAATATAAATCCTAACATAGTCAACCACATTTATACCTTGGTTTTATAATATTAAAATGTTGGGTCTATAATATTAATTCCTTGGGATTATAAATGGTAGGACTAATAGTAAACCCTAGGATTAATATTATAAACTCTAAGATTAATATATCATACCTAATATTAATATTGTAAACCCAAGGAACTATAAACATTTTGACAATGATTGTTAGATTGATTAATATTATAAACCCTGTTATTAATATTATAAAACAAATGGATTAATATTAATATTATAAATGCAAGCGATTAATATTATAAATAGAATGGATTAATAAATCCAAAGGATTAATGTTATAAAATTAAGGGATTATAAACATTGTGACAATGATTGTTAGATTGATTAATATTATAAACCCTACAAATGATATTAAACCCTATGATTAATATTATAATATCTAAAATTAATATTATAAACCCTCATAAAAACCACAATATTATAAATTGTAAACCCAATGCTAAATCATGATATTAAAAACCAAATATTTAGAATCCCTAATACTATAAACCTAATATTAAGCACCAATTTTGTAATGTAATAATGAAACATTGAATAACTTGCAATCTAACATAATATTGAAACAATGATTATCAGATTGATTTTTGTATTGAGATAATATTTGTCACAATGTGATGTGGGAAATATTTTTATACCATTCCAATGTCACATTATTAAGCCCTAATATCAAAGAATAACATTATAAAACCAAATATATTAAACCATAATACAATAAACTCAATATTATAAACTGATGCAGGAGCATGTGACTCAGAGGGAAAACGTTTTCCAACATATTCCGAAAAATCCAAAAAAAATCTACAGGCAAGAGAGTGGGGTCCTTTAGCTTGCAATTTCCATGTTTTTAGTTCAAGATAGGATAAAATAGAGAATAAAACATGCTATTTATATCACAGATGGATAAGCTGTAATAAAGCTTTTACGCTTTAAATCATTCCTGTAACGCATGCTTTTGTAACGGACAAGGTCCGAGAAGACCTATCCTTTAATTATAAATAAAGAGGCAACAAAGACTCGCATGGGAGAGAGGAGCGGTGCCGAAAGCATTATTATTGAAAACTTTTCTCTCGGCGTTTCTAAATCAATGGTTTATGTTAATATGTATGCATAGCTTATTTCACTATGTATTGAAAGTGTTGAATTGCCTTACTGTTCCCCGCATGATGCATTTACTGTGTATTTAAGCATTTTGGGTAGTTTTCTTTTCATTTTGGCGGCTACCGACTCTTCAAATTATTTTTTATAAAGTCAGAGGAGAACTCCGTTTACACAGCGTAATTACGATATTTCTCTTAAGCGGAACAGTGGGCGGACGTGAAGCTTTATCAATATTGGTTCTTACCCTTATCAGTCCGAAACCAATATCGCATCGGAGAGGGCCTTTATAACTGTGGAATGTGTGCGCTCTGATATCCTAGAGTCGAAGTAATATAAATTGCAGTATAAAAGGTCGTCGGGTCTGCAAGGGCCTTTGGAACTATGCGGACACTCGGATCCGAAACATTATAGAGCGGAGCATAAAGGGGCGTCGGATTACAAACCCGCCGATATTCCGGACTCAAAATCTATATATAGAAGGGAGCATAACGTGTGTCAGGTCTGCGGGGTGTTCGCATCGCATATTGGAGGCATTGGTACCATAGAGTCCGCCGATAGCCATTGTCAATATCGCATCGGGGAAAAGGGCAAGGGGAAACATAAAGCACCAATTGTATTTAAAATAATTATTTCAGAATTACAGCCCGATAGCATAAAGCCACCGATAGTGTTATTCCTCTTTAAAGTGCCGATAGTGTTATAAAGTAATTCGTTTAGAATTACTGCCCGATAGGAATAAAGCCCCTATTTCTATCAATTAGCAAGGTTTATGGGGTTCGGGAAAAAAAGATGAAGCTATCAGTTTAATGACTGATACGCATATAGAAAGGGAAAGGGAAGTTGACCCTGACATAGAAGAAATTACTGCCAGATTTGGAAGGTTATCCCTAACGCCTACACCCACGCCATCATTAGTGGTATCAGAGCCGTCAACTGACATTGAATTGAATCTCAGAAGCAGGAGAAGGATGGCTTTTAGATTTGGAAGAGGACGAGGACGTGGTGGAAGAGGACGGCCTGTTGCAAATGCGGAAATAATGGAAACAGTGCAACACCTGCAAGCTAGATTGGATGCATTAACTTCAGATAGAAACATAGATGATGGAGATGTTAGCGAACCTGAGGTTGAAGCTACAGAGGAGGAAGCTGTACAGGTTACTCCTGAGATGAGGTTCTTTCAGTCAGTGTTGAGATCCACAGCCAGGCCAAAGACCAAGGTACCAGTATACCAAGGAGGACTGAATCTAGAAGAATTGATAGACTAGATTAATAGCATGGAGAAATTCTTCGATTATGAAGAAACGAAAGATGAGAAGAAAGTGAAGTTTGTTGTCACCAAGTTAAAAGGGCATGCAGCGCTCTAGTGGGATGGTGTGCAGGCAGAAAGGAAGAGACTTGGTAAGCAACCAATCAAGAATTGGAGCAGGATGGTAACAAAGTTAAGAGGTAAGTTTTTGCCAAGTAATTATCAGCAAACATTGTTTAGACAAATGCAAAATCTTAGACAGAGATCTTTGACAGTAAAAGAATACACAGAAGAGTTCTATAAGGTGAGCATAAGAGTTGGAGAAGCCCAAGATACAGATGAGAAGGTGGCTAGATATACGAATGGCCTCAGGGTGGACATTCAAGATGAGATAATTCTATTGTCTCCAAAAACAGTAGAGGAAGTTTATCAGATAGCACTGAAAGCTGAAGAAAAACTCATGAGGAAGCAGTCTGCCAGAGGGAGAGGGACTTTCAGAGGAAAAGAAATTCAAGGTGGTAGAGGAAGATCTACAGCACCTAAATATGGAGCTAGCAGTAGCTCAACCCAGCATGCACCCACAGGAGGTGATGCAAGAGGCAGAGGGAGTTTTTCTAGAGGAAGAGGAGGCAGAGGAAGAGGCAGAGAAATAAGATGTTACAGATGTAACAAGCTGGGACACAGAGCTTTTGAGTGCCCAGAGAATGTAGAAACAAAGTAGAGGAATGCAATTGTTGCTCCAGTTGAGGGAGAAGCACCAGTGGCAGCAGTAGCAGAAGAAGAAAATACACCAGAAAGAGGAGAATCCTTGGTAGTTAATAAAGTCCTACTTAAGCCAGCAAAGGAGGTGGCTGAACCGCCACAAAGGAAGACTTTATTCAGGACAGTGTGTAAAGTTCAAGGGAAATGTTGCCAGATGATCATTGATAGTGGCAGCACTGATAATTTGGTCTCTACAGAAGTAGTGGAGAAATTGAACCTGAAGACAATGAAGCATCGAACACCTTACAAAGTGTCATGGTTGCAAAAGGGGCATCAACTGTTAGTAAATGAACAGTGTGAAGTGGAATTTCAAGTGGGCAAGTATAAAGATAAAATTGTTCATGATGTGATGCCTATGGATGTGTGTCATATTGCTTGGAAGACCTTGGCAATATGACAGAGGAGCCACACATGATGGAAAAAGAAACACCTACAAGTTTGGAAAGGATGGTGTCAACCATACGTTACTACCTCTGCAGGAAGAAGATGTACCGGGACAGAAGACTGATCCAAAAACTCTGTTACTTGGAGGAAAGGAATACCTGAAGCAGATTGAAGAAAATGAGGTAAATTTTGCTATAATTTGCAAGCCTAAGGTAATAATGACATCTACTAAAGTTTCTGATTTACCCATTGAAATTCAAGAAATGCTGGAGAAATATTGTGATATTATTGTTGATGATTTGCCTAATGAATTACCGCCCATTCGAAGAATCAGTCATCATATAGATTTGATTCCTGGAGCAAGCCTACCTAACAAAGTAGCATATAGAATGACTCCTACAGAAAATGAAGAAGTTAAGAAGCAGGTGCGAGAATTGCTTGACAAGGGGCTGATCAGAGAAAGCTTGAGTCCTTGCGCAGTGCCAACAGTACTGAGCACAAAGAAAGATGGAGGCTAGAGAATGTGTACAGATTCAAGAGCCATCAATAAAATCACAATCAGGTACAGATTTCTGTTACCTAGGATTGAAGATTTAAAGGATTGCTTGTTTGGAGCAAAATATTTTTCAAAACTAGATCTTAAAAGTGGGTATCATCAGATAAGGATAAGAGAGGGGGATGAGTGGAAAACCGCTTTTAAGACCAATGAAGGACTATATGAATGGAGAGTGATGCCTTTTGGGTTGTCAAATGCACCAAGTACATTCATGAGACTCATGAATGAAGTTCTTAAAGAGTTCATTGGTAAATTTGTAATAGTATATTTGGACGATATATTAGTTTATAGCAGGTCCAAGGAGGAGCACTTGAGGCATTTAAATTATGTCTTACAGAAGCTACAACAAGAAAAACTATTGCTGAATCTGAAGAAGTGTTCATTCATGAAAGAGGAGCTGGTGTACTTGGGATTTTTTATTTCTGCTGAAGGGTTGAAGATGGATCCAGAGAAGATCAAGGCAATTATGGAGTGGCCTTCACCCAAGAGTGTTTTTGAGGTAAGGAGTTTTCACGGTCTTGCTAGTTTTTACAGAAAATTCATTAAGAATTTTAGTAAGATTAATGCACCTATTATTGAGACCATAAAGAAGGATAAACAGCCATTTAAATGGACTGCTGAAGCTGAGAAAAAATTTCAACTGTTAAAGAAGAAAATAACTGAAAAGCCTGTTTTGGTTCTTCCTAATTTTAACAAACCTTTTCAAGTAAAGTGTGATGCCAGCGCAGAAGAAATTGGAGGAGTTTTAAGCCAAGAAGATAGACCAATATCTTATTTCAGTGAAAGGCTAAATGATGCAAAAAGGAAGTATTCTTCTTATGATAAGGAGTTCTACGCAGTTGTACAGTCATTAAAGAAATGGAGGCATTATTTAATGTCAAAAGAATTTATTCTTTATTCAGATAACCATGCATTACAGTTTATAATGCAGCAGCCAAAGCTCAGCCAGAAACATGCTAAATGGGTAGAATATCTTCAAGGTTTCCATTTTGTGTTGAAGCATATAACTGGGCAGTCAAACAAAGTTGCAGATGCCTTAAGTAGGAGAAATGTATTGCTTCAGGAAAGTCAAATCCAAGTGTTGGGTTTTGATTTTCTTAAGGAATTATATGAGACCGATTCAGATTTTAAAGAGGCATTTGAGGCTTGTAAAAATCCTGTCTTGGCGGATAGGAGCAAGTGGCTGGACTACTTCCTACAAGATGGACTGTTATTTAAGAAAAATCAGCTGTGCATACCAAACTGTTCAATGAGAGAGAATTTAATCAAAGAGAAACATAGTGGAGGACTTGCAGGACATTTTGGTGTAGAGAAGACTTTTGAACAACTCAACAAATTTTATTTCTGGCCGAGGATGAAATCTGAAGTAGAGAAGTACATAAGAAATTGTAAAGTCTGCTAATAAGCAAAAGGAAGGAGCCAGAACACAAGGTTGTATATTCCATTGCCAATTCCAGATAGGCTTTGGGATATGGTAAGTATGGATTTTGTGCTGGGATTACCAAAGACTCAAAGAGTTTATGATTCAATTTTTGTTGTAATGGATAGATTTTCAAAAATGGCACACTTTATTCTGTGTTATAAAACTAGTGATGCTTCTCACATTGCTAATTTGTTTTTTAAAGAGATTGTAATATTGCATGGGTTTCCCAAAAGTATTGTCTCAGACAAGGATTCAAAATTCATTGGACATTTCTGGAGAACACTATGGAAGAAGCTGGGGACTAAATTAAGTTTCAGTTCCGCCTATCATCCACAAACTGATGGACAGACTGAAGTTTTGAACATAAGTTTAGGCAATCTTTTGAGGAGCCTTATTGCAAAACATCCAAAGCAATGGGATCAAGTGTTAGCACAAGTTGAGTATGCATATAACGACTCACTGAACAGGAGCACATGACAGAGCCCATTCCATATTGTTTATGGAATGCACCCTAGAGGAATATCTGAATTAAGGAATTTGGGAAAAGAAGAAATGAGAAGTGCAGAGGGTGAAGACTTTGCTTCAAGAATGCAAGTGATACATGAACAAGTGAAACAACAGCTGCAGGATAGCAACATCAAGTACAAAACCAGAGCAGATATGAGGAGAAGAGAGGTAAACTTTGAAGTTGGGAATTTGGTTTTAGCACATCTCATAAAGGAGAGATTTCCAAAGGGGGAGTATAATAAGTTAAAATCCAAGAAAATTGGACGGCGCAGAATACTAAGGAGATTCTCTGCAAATGCTTATGAGATTGAATTACCACCTGATGTGGGAATATCACCAATTTTTAATGTTGCAGAATTGTATAAGTATCAGAATGAAACTGCAGATGATATAGCATACGATCAGGTGACTCCAGAGATTAATTGGGTAAAACAGTTACCCACAGCCAAGAATTTACAGCCAGAAAGAATTCTAGACAAGAAAGTGCATAAGAAGACAAGGGGATGAGAGTACTTCCAGTATTTGGTAAAATGGAAGGGACATCCAACCGCTGAAGCTACTTGGGTTACAGAAGACGTCCTACAGAAGCTGGGCAAATCTGTAGACGAGCTCATGGACAGGAGCCCATGAAGAATTTTGTCCTTAGGAGTCTGATGCAGGAGCATGTGACTCAGAGGGAAAAAGTCTTCCAACATATTCCAAAAAATCCAAAAAAACTCTACAGGCAAGAGAGTGGGGTCCTTTAGCCTGCAATTTCCATGTTTTTAGTTCAAGATAGGATAAAATAGAGAATAAAACATGCTATTTATATCACAGATGGATAAGCTGTAATAAAGCTTTTACGCTTTAAATCATTCCTGTAAAGCATGCTTTTGTAACGGATAAGGTCCGAGAAGACCTATCCTTTAATTATAAATAAAGAGGCAACCGAGACTCACATGGGAGAGAGGAGCGGTGCCGTAAGAATTATTATTGAAAACTTTTCTCTCAGAGTTTCTAAATCAATGGTTTCTGCTAATATGTATGCATAGCTTATTTCACTGTGTAT
The DNA here is from genome assembly GCA_031772625.1 of Pinus tabuliformis. NCBI lineage: Eukaryota > Viridiplantae > Streptophyta > Pinopsida > Pinales > Pinaceae > Pinus > Pinus tabuliformis. The sequence continues at coordinate 890,274,321 of CM062806.1, read as the reverse complement.
TGAAAGTGTTGAATTTCCTTACTGTTCCTCGCATGATGCATTTACTGTGTATTTAAGCATTTTGGGTCATTTTCTTTTCATTGTGGCGGCTGGCGACTCTTTAAATTCATTTTTGTAAAGTCAGAGGAGAACTCCGTTTACACAGAGTAACTGTGATATTTCTCTTAAGCGGAATAGTGGGCGGACGTGAAGCTTTATCAATATTGGTTCTTACCCTTATCGGTCTGAAACCAATATTGCATCAGAGAGGGCCTTTATAACTGTGGAATATGTGCGCTCCAATATCCTAGAGTCGAAGTAATATAAATCGCAGTATAAAAGGTCATCGGGTCCGCAAGGGCCTTTGGAACTGTGTGGACACCCAGATCCGAAACATTATAGAGCGGAGCATAAAGGGGCGTCGGATTACAAACCCGCCGATAAGGACCGCCGATATTCCGGACCCGAAATCTATATATAGAAGGGAGCATAAGGTGCGTCGGGTCCGTGGGGTGTTCGCATCACATATTGGAGGCATTGGTACCATAGAGTCCGCCGATAGCGATTGCTGATATCGCATCGGGGAAAAGGGCAAGGGGAAACATAAAGCGCCAATTGTATTTAAAATAATTCTTTCAGAATTATAGCCTGATAGCATAAAGCCGCCGATAGTGTTATTCCTCTTTAAAGTGCCGATAGTGTTATAAAGTAATTCGTTTAGAATTACTGCCCGATAGGAATAAAGCCCTTATTTCTATCAATTAGCAAGGTTTATGGGGTTCGGGGAAAAAAGATGAAGCTATCAGTTTAATGATTGATACGCATATAGAAAGGGAAAGGGAAGTTGACCCTGACATAGAAGAAAGCACCGCTAGATTTGGAAGGTTATCCCTAACGCCTGCACCCACGCCATCATAAACCCAAATATTAAACTGTAATTTTATAATGTAGCAACGTGACGTTGAATAAATTGCAAGGTAATGTAACATTCTAATAATGATTGTGAGATTGATTATCTCATTAAGACAAGTTTTGTTGTAAGGTTATGTTGGATCACTTTTTCTACCATTCGAATGTCACAATATTAAATCCTAATATAAAACCATAACATAATAAATCCTAATATAATAATCCCTAGATTATTATAAAACCTAAGATTATAAACCCTACGTTTTATATATTAAACCCTAGGAGTATAAAGCCCATGACTAATATTATTAATCATATCCATAAAATATAGGCCTCCATGGTCAACCATATCCATCTGCTATGGTTCATTATAGTTCACCTATAGATAGACGATGATTCACGAGGTAAGTATGGTTCACCATGATAGTCATATTGATTATTGTTCACTATGATGCCCATGTCGACTATAGATGATCATGTCAACAATATTCAACCATAGTTATATTATGTTAGTGTATAAATATTATACACCCTAAAAATGTCAACCACATTTATCACTTGAGTTTATAATATTAATCTCTTGGGTTTATAATATTACTCACTTGGGATTATAAACCAAAACTTTGTAATGTTGCAATGTTTCAATTTTAATCTTAATATTAAACATCAATTTTATAATGTAATAATGTGATGTTGAATAAATTGCAAGGTAATGTAACATTATAACAATGATTGTCATATTGATTATCGCATTAAGACAATGTTTGTCACAATGCAACATTAGATATATTTTTTTACTAGACCAATGTCACAACATTAAACCCTAACATTATAAAATCCAATATAATAAATCCTATATTATTAATATAAAACCTAATATTATAATCCATTAGTTTAATATATTAAACCCTAGGATTATAAACCCTACAATTAATATTATAAACCCCAAGATCAATATTCTTAACCTTATCCATCCAGTATAAGCCTCCATTGTCAACCACGACCATCCACTATGGTTCAATATAGTTCACAAATAGATAGATTGTGATTCTCACAATAAGCATGGTTCGCCATGATAGTCATATTGACTATTGTTCATTATGATGTCCATGTTGACTATAGTTGATCATGTCAACAATAGTCAACCATAGTTAGCATGTGCTAATGTATAAATATTATAAATTCTAACAAAGTCAACCACACTTATCCCTTGGGTTTATAATATTAATCCCTTCGGATTATAAACCCCAATTTTGTAATGTCGCAATTTTAGTTTTAATATTAAAACTCAATTTTGTAATGTAGCAATATGGCATTGAGTAAATTGCAAGGTAATGTAACATTCTCACATTGATTTTCATATTGATTGTCGCAATGAGACAATATTTGTGGCAATCCAACATTGGATAGATTTTCGTGCCATTCAAATGTCACAATATTAAACCCTAATAGAAAACCCTAACGTTATAAAAACCAATATAATAAACCCTAAATTATTATTATAAATCCTCAGTCTAATATATTAAAACCTAAGATTAATATTATAAACCACATGCTTAATATTATTAACCCTATCCATCCAATCCAAACTTCCATGGTCAACTAAGGCCATCCACCATGGGTCACTATAGGTCACATATAAATAGACCATGATACATGAGGTAAGTATGGTTCATCATGATATTCATGTTGACTATTGTTTTCTATGATGCCATGTTCACTATAGTTGACTATGTCAACAATAGTCAACTATAGTCAACATGCCTTAATGTATAAATGTTATAAACCCTAACAAAGTCAACCATAATTATCCCTTGAGTTTATAATATTAATCCATTGGGATTATAAACCTTGAGGATTAATATTAAACCCTAGGTTTAATATCATAGGCCCAGGGGATTATAAATCATAGGGCTAATAGTAAACCCTAGGATAAATATTATTAACCTTAAGGTAAATATATTAATCCTAAGATTAATATTATAAACCCTAGTATATTTTTACACAAATTAGGGATTATCATTATAAAACCAATGGATTATTAATATTAAATTGAAGGGATTAATATTCAATCCTCGAGACTAATATTATAAACCCTAGTATAAAAGACTAACATTATAAAACACAATATAAAAGACCGTAAGATTAATATTCTAAAGACTAATATTAAACCTCACTATTATAAATTATAACCCAATATTAGACCCTAATACTATATATCGAATACTATAGACCCTAATATTAAACTGCGATTTTGTAATGTCACATTGCGACGTTGAACAAATTTCAAGGTAATGTAACACTCAGACAACGATTGTTAGATTCATTATTGCATTGAGACAATGTTTGTCGTAATTTTACACTGGATAGTATGGCTTACCATGATAATCATATTAACTATTATTAACTATGGTGCCCACGTTTACTATAGTTGACCATGTAAATGCTAGTCAAACATTGTTAACATGTGTTAATGTATAAATATTATAAACTATAACAAAGTCAACCACACTTATCCTTTGGTTTTATAATATTAGTTCTATAGATTTATTAACCGATTGGATAGATTAATATTATAAGTCCTAAGACTAATATTATAAACACTAATATATTATTATACACATTAGGGATTAGTATTACAAACCCAAGGAATTATTAATATTATAAGCGCAAGGGATTAATAATATTTTAAACCCCAATGATTAATAAACCGAAGGGATTAATATTAAACCCTCGTATCAATATGACAAGCCCTCTAATTAACATTTTAAAACTAAGGGATTAATATCAATATTATAATTGCGAAGGATTAATATTACAAATGAAAAGAATTAATAAAACCATGGGATTAATATTATAAACCCAAAGGATTAATAAACCCAAGGTATTATTAATATTAAACCTAAGGGCTTAATATTAAACCCTAGGGACTATTATTAAAAGCCATACTATAAAAGGCTAACATTATGAAACCAAATATAATAAACCCTAAGATTAATATTATAAACCCTAATATTAAACCTCCATATTAAAAATTATAAGCCGAGTATTAAACCCTAATACTATAAACCAAATATTATAAACCCTAATATTAAACCCCAATTTCATAATGTCACACTGTGACATGAATAAATTGCAAGGTAATGTAACATTCTAACAATGATTGTTAGATTGATTGTCGCATTGAGATCATGTTTGTCGCAATGTGGCACTGGATAGATTCTTGTACCATTCCAATGTCACAATATTAAACCCTAACATTATAAATCCTAATATAATAAACACTAGATTATTATTATAATCCCTAAGGTTAATCTATTAAACCCTAGGATTAATATTCTTAACCCTATCCATCCATTATAAGCCTCCATGGCAAATCATGACCATCCACTATGGTTCACTATAGGTGACCTATAGATAAACTATGATTCACACGATAAGTATGGTTTACCATGCTAGTCATAGTGACTATTATTCACTATGATGCACATGTTAACTATATTTGACCATGTCAAGCATAGTCAACAATATTTAGCATGTGTTAACGTATACATATTATAAAGCCTAACAAATTCAACTATATTTATCCCATGGGTTTATAATATTAGTCACTTGTGTTTATTAATATGTTGTATTTATAATATTAATCCCTTGGGATTATAAACCCCAATTTTGCAATGTCACAATTCAACATTAAATAAATTGCAAGGTAATCCAACATTCTGCAATGACTGTCAGGTTGATTATCACATTGAGCAATGTTTCTCTCAATGTGATGTTGGATACATTTTTGTACCATTCCAATGTCACAATATTAAACCCTAATTCAAAGCCCTAACATTATAAAACCTAATATAATAAACACTAGATTATTATTATAAGCCCTAAAATTATAAACCCTAAGTTTAATATATTTATCCTTATGATTATAAACCATACGATTAATTTTATAAACCCGAAGATTAATATTATTAACCCTATCCATCAACTATAAGCCTCCATGTTCAACCACGACCATTGATTATGCTTCCATGTTAATCATATTGACTATTGTTCATGATGATGTCCATGTTGACTATGGCTAACCATGTCAACAATAGTCAACCATAGTTAACATGTGTTAAAGTATATATACTATAAACCATAACAAAGTCAACCACATTTAACCCTTGGGTTTATAATATTAATCCCTTGGGTTTATAATATTAATCCATTGGAATTATAAACCTTAGATATTAACATTAAGCCCTAAGATTAGTATTATAATCCCGAGGGATTATAAACCGCAGGACTAATAGTAAACCCTAGGATTAGTATTATAAACTCAAGGGATTAGAAATATTATAAACTAAATCTATTAATAAACATAAGAGATTGTTTATATTATAAAGCCATGGGATTAACAGTATAAAATCAAGGGATTATAAACCGTGTGATTATAAACTCTAATACTAATATTATAAACCCAAGGGATTAATATTAAACCCTAAGATCAATATTATAAATGTTATGATTCATATTAAACCATAGGAATATAAACCCTAAGATTAATATTATAAACATAAAGGATTATAAATATTGCGAAAATGATTGTTATATTGATTAATATTACAAAGCCTATGGCTAATATTATAAAACTAAGGGATTAATATTATTATTATAAATTCAAGGGATTAATATTATAAATGAAAAATATTAATAAAACTAAGGGATTAATATTATGAACCTAAGGGATTACTAATATTAAACTCAAGGGATTGATATTAAACCTTGGGGACTAATATTATAAACCCTATTATTAATATTAAACCTTAGCAATATAAGCTCTGAAATTAATATTATAGACCCTACGGATTATAAACATTATGACAATGATGATTGTTAGGTTGATTAATATTATAGCCCATATGGTTAATATTAAACTCTAAGATTAATATTATAAACTCTGAGATTAATATTATAAACTTTGATATTAAACCCTAATATTATAGATTATAAACAAAATGTTAAACTATAATATTAAAAACACAATATTAAAAATCCCTAATACTATAAACCTAATATTACACTCTAGTTTTGCAATGTAACAATGCAACCTCGAATAAATTGCAATGGTGATTATTTATCGATAACCATGGCTTGACTATGGTTAAACTTGACCATGCACTATACGCCTCCACTTTCAACTATGACCATCCACAATGGTTCAATATAGTTCAATATGGTTCATTATAGACATTGACCATTATCCTTCTGGTAAGTATGGTTCACCATGGTAGTCATCTTAACATTTGTATATTATGATGCCCATGTTACTATTGTTAACCATGTCAACAATAGTCAACCATAATTCACGTATTATTATAAATTAATTTATTGTTAAAACATTATAAATATATAAATTAATATATTATCAATGTGTTATTAATTTTATATTAAATTTTTATTAATATAATTTAAATCTTATAGCAATATTATTGATATTATATTATTGTGTAAATAATATTATATATAATTTAATACAATAATAATGTCATATGTCATGATTGAATATCAATAATCTATTAAAGATTAAAGATTTTACAATATTAAAATATATATATTAAAAAACGTATATTATAATTTTAATAATATAAATCCCAGTATTAAAAGTGAAATATAATATAATATTAAAAACGTGAATATAAAATCGTATATTCTACACTCAATATTAAAAAACTATAACAAATAAAAACCTAAAAATCTTAATATTAAACCTTTATATTAATATTATTTATCATATTTAATTAAGTATTATAAATGTATAACCATCTAATTCTTAATTTCGAGATATATATAGGTTGTAGTTCATATAATTTTGAATTATTTAATATTTCTAGTAATTTAAATGGTTATTTTATTTTTCTTATTAATTTAGGAGGGTTTTCAAATTTTAATTAATTTTAATAGTTATAATTTAGATAGTTATTTTAATTTTTCAGTTACTTTAATTATGTAGTTATTATATATATATATATATATATATATATATATATATATATATATATATTGCAAATATGTGTCTTATTAAATATGTATTTTTAAATTATATTTAATTTTTAAACATATATCAAATTTGGTGGTTATTTTTAATTTTTTAAATTTATGTAGATGTTGCAAACCCATATATCCTTTAGATTTAAATAAACAATCAGTTTCCATTAAACCTTTGACGTTATCCTTCTCATCAGGGGACAACTAATTACACGCGCACATTAAATTGATTTATTTGACACTCCAAAACCAATAAAAAACAACTCTATCCTTTTCGTATTGAAATATAGGTAAATTACCGTACTATTTATGCAAACCAAAGTCTTAAGAATTTCAAGAGTACCTCCCATCCTCACAATTTTTAATATGATCAGTCTCGGAGTTAAGAACGACTCGTACGTTCTCATTTTATATTAGGACCCTAATATATTAGGAAAGTACGAATTAACTTTCATAGTAATGTACTTAGAATAAGATCACAAATATGGGAATAATTTTCATCGTATTTTTCTAAGTTCATTAGTGTTCAATCTAAATTGTCCCAGGTAAATGTAAAGATGGTAAATTTGTTATCTTAAATAAAGGTTAAAAATGTGAAATAATTATTTTAACGTAAAGATGATACTTTTAAAACTGTAATATAATTATTTTTGTTTAAAAATCACCTAAACTAAATAAATAAGAACGCAACAAGAGTGTGTTGTTTACTAAATGAGACCCCCCAAAACTGGTAAAGGACCATGCTTCTTACTACGCTAGAATTCTATAATTTAATTTAATTTAATTTCTAAGAATGTCTCTAGTTGAAAATGTCAAATTTGATAACCAAAAAAATAAAATCATAATTTATTGAGAATTTTCATGCTACATTGCATTTAAACAGTAGAGAAGCCTGCACATTAAATATTGAATTAGTTATTAGAGAAGTCTCTACAGTAATCTTGAAGCAATTAGTTGATCCATATGGTGTAAAGTCTTAGCAATGTAGGTTAGTACTCAGCAAACAGTGAGATGTGACATAATAAGTTAATTACTGTTTATTAAAGAAATGAAGGAATGATACAAATGGAAGAAATAAAATAAACTTCTAATTTCATCTCTCAGTACAAAGGAACGCCGAAAGCTCGAAAAGCCACCCGTCCATCTCATTTTTTTCTACCAAGTGTCCTTCTTAGATCTCGACTGATACCTGCCACGATATTCTCACTGGAAACTAAACACTTTCCTTCAAAGATTCAAAAACTAACTTCTTCTGTGGTCGCCTCCCTTCTTGCCTCCTCCACGCTTCTTTGCTTTGGATTCTGCCTCCATTACTAATAAATTGAGGGAATTAACACATAAAAACATAAGTTGCGATCACTAAAATCCCTGAGATTCTGTAACCACTTTGTGGGTTCCTGCTATGCTATCAATAGCTACAATACTGTTACAATAATGTGCGGAGAAGAGCTTGGAAGGTGGATACTTTTCTCCTTCGAATTCTCCCAAGGGTGGCATTCGTGGGGTCTGTAATGGTGGTTGGCCTCCTCGTCTCTCCTTCTGGGTCTACGCAAGGAAATATTCGGAGTACCTGCGAAGCGATGCTTTAGAAGAGCTGTGTTGGCTACCCGACCAAAAGGAAAAGCACGATTGCAGGTATATAGAGTGATGGCCTTGGATTCAGATAATAGAAGCCATGTCATGACGTTCGACTATGATTTGATTATCATCAGAGCATGAAAAACGTGGTGATGGATAACAGGTGACATATAACAGTGAGTCTATAATTTTTCTTATAAAAATAGCTCCCACTGCAACGAGTTCATAGCAGAAATTAAATGGCAATACCTTGAAATATTAAATTGAGAGATATGTGGTGAAAATGATACCCCTCATGAATTTTATTTTTTCATTATTAAACATATACAATACAATTAAGTCTGGTACAACCTTCCCCATACAATGAAACACTCTTCAACTAAACTGATGTGCTTCCCATCAAATTTCTACAATCTATAAGTACACCCACACCCTGTGGAGATGCAAACTTGTATCTGTTTTTCTAAGCTACCAATTGTCTACTAAAAATGCCTTGCTCTCTTTCATGTTTGTGGAGAAATTCTAACTTCACATGACGTTCTGCTTCAAAATATTCATAATACAACATTACAGACTAAATCCAATCCAAAACCAATTCCAAATAAAACATAAGGGTTCATTCCACAATAGTACTCTGCTCTGAATTCCTCTGCAAACAAGACATAAAAGGAACAAGACAAGAATCCTATTAACAATAGCCTCCCATTAACTATCAAGAAAAAACTATGAACCCTTAAATGGGCTTCAGATCGTGAAACATTGACTCCCATGACCAAATTCCGCCACTATTAATAGGCAAAACTCGATCATTATGCTAAGGAGTACAGACGCAAAAATCCTCTGGCTCAACTTTCAATCTCAGATGACTTTTCTTCTTCTTGGCATTCCTGCGCCAAGAATCCACCACCTTCCCATTCTTGAGAGGCAGAGTAGGCAGTAACCTGCCCAAGAACCTACAACTATGATTTCCCTTGCAAAATACCTTTGAAGTAGAGACATACAGAGTCATCTCTGGTGATGGCAATGAGCGGAGAAAACCTTGAAGAAATCTCTGAACGTGGCCCTTGGTTTTCTTTAAAGAAGACACAAGCCTCTGAACATATGGTGTCGATTTCCCCCGGCCGCACTTGGCGAGCTTCAAAATCTCCAACCTTTTTTGAAAAAATTCTCAGATACATCATATGATAAATTAATACATGTGATTCGTGAACATCAATTTCACAAGGACATTAATATAGTATCTTTTTCCCTACATCATTTTGAAAGATGAACTTCTTTTGAATAGAAAAAATATGAGCATCACAAATTCATTCCAACAACATGATTGATACTAGGGAAGCAGGAATACTAGGTGTCAATGAATCATCCCATGCTGTTGCTGGTGGAAATGGAGTAGGTGCTGAGTCCCATCCATCAAAAGCGATTGGACTTGTAGCACCGGACCTGTCACGCCCCTACACCTGCGGTAGTCTTCCAACCGCTTGTAGCGAGGTGCGGCACCACCGAACGCTTTCTTTTTAACAATACTAACATTCGTGGACTACGCCTACTCCAACATTAACATACTTAGTTTGTGTTTCACAACAAAGTAAAATCATTATCCTTTATACTTTAATGAAGCCCATACTCATTCATTATCCATATGCAATTAACCGAGAACATCAACAATTGCAAACAAGTATAAATGGAGGGGCAACTCCCTAAAAGTCTGCCCAACAGTTTATTAAGAATATCAGATTACAATACAACAGTGTGTCTTGGCCGAACCAAGTCTCACGCTTAACCAATTTTACAATAGACAGGCCACCTGCCTTTTTACAACATGTCGTGCACCTTTGCACAAGAAGACGTGCTCACCCGAGCCACCCAACCTTCCTACCAAATCCTACACGAAACCGTATCCAAAACTGAACCTGGCACACTAGCCTCCACCTCACCTGGCACAAGAATAACTAAACCTGCACTTGGATAACCTACGCATGAGGTATGCGTAGTCCTTTTACCCCTTGCGCAGTTTCCTCTTCTTCTTATGTGCAGAAGTGTATGAGAGTTCAATATTCGAATGTTTGAAATGAGCTCACCTCATGCTTTATTTATATGCCTCATACGTGAGCTTCACATGGGGGTGTCAGCCCCTTGGCCAACCCCACCATCTCTCATAATATGCCCACAAGATTCATATTACAAGTCGGCTCTACGTATTCCAACTTCGCATATATGTATGATTTCGTTCAACACTTAGTCATATTTAAGTGTTCTACCTTTCGTCGCTACAAACGTCGCATTACTGTCGCACCTTTGTCGCAGTTCGTCCGCCCGCGTGCTTGTGCACTCGTCCGCGTGCCCGCCCACGCCCTCGTGCACGACTCGCCCGATGCTTCGCAGCTCGGAGGCCTTACATCCTCCTCCACCTGAAATCATTGTCGTCCTCAACAACATACCATCCCGGTAGCTCTCCACCAAGATCATCATCCATCCATGATGTCGACCTTTCTACACATCCTTGCAACATATGTAGAGACTCTTTCTCCACTATGTCCCGGCCTAGTGACCACTGCGACCAAGCTCACCATACCAAAGTATGTATCTCCATAATGCATGCTCAGGTCCATGGAAACTCCATCCATCTCATCTGCAACATGCTGTCCATGTGTGTGTCTCCTCCATATGAAGAGATCATCTCATCAACCCACTCTCGATGTGCCCCATTCAGGTCCATGAAGTCTCTTCATCATCTGCAATGTGCCATCCTCAAGTCTCCATAGAAACAAGTATGCACTTGTCTCGTCTATCCATGTGTAAAAAGTAGTTGAGTCTCGGCTCAACCCATGCCCAAGTCAAGGCATCATCATCATCGTAACTTCATCACTTCAAAGTGCCTCATACCGATCCTCTACATTAAGTCACTCTTCCAAGCCATGCCCATACATGTACTTTGAAAGTATGCATCCCATACTGCATCAAAGTCTCCTGACCTCAGCTCCTCAATGTATCAAATCCTCTAAGTCCACCATGTATGAAGTCCCTAAAGTCACAACAATCTCATGTCATCATGAGCTCCATGAGCCATCTCCAACCAACATCTCCATGTAGTAGGAATGCTCCCTAATCTGCTCACAAATCCATCCCGAGTCCATGGTCTTGTTGCACAAGAGTGTACAACCTCTCCATCGACTCATAAGTAATAAGTCTCCATGTCACATCAACAAATCCATCTGCACAACATCCCTGCCTTGGCACTCCTCATTGGATGTCCATAAGTGACACCTCTACAAGTGCTCCCACACAATGTCCCTGCATAAGACTGCCATGCTTCATGCCCTGATGTCCATGACTAAGTTGTCCATGTAGTCCCACCAAGTAGGCCTATCACAACAAGCGGTCATCCTCATCCAAGTCTTCAATCTTCGGTTTAGTGAACTCGGTCACCCAACCATATCATCATGTCATGAGTCCCTCCATCATAGCTCCTCCACCAAAGTGTCCACCAAGACTATCTCTTGGTCTCATCCATGAGAAGTCCACCCAAGCATCATAAGTGTGTGCCCTCCTCAACTGTCCATGAGTCATGCCGAGCACTTAGCCATGTGGCTAAAGCATGACCCAATCATCCACAATGATCATCATGTCCCTTCCTTGTCACGGGCCTTTGCACCTTTCATCACAAGGTCACAAGCAACCCCAACAAGTCCTGCAACAATCGACAATCCTTGCTTTTCCATACAAGGTTCCATCGTAGTCATCCATGGTGATATCCTCCCTAGCATTGGCAAACTGGCTTTGCCCTTTCCTGCACACGGTCCATCTCCCAAATGCCCAAATGAAACACAAGTATCAATACTTACTTCATCATCACGAGGCTCCTCCATGTGAGTGACCTCACCCATCCATGTTGACAAACTGCACGATCCTGGTCAAACTTGATCATCCTCAAGTTCGTCCTTCATCATGTTCATGTTTGCAACATCTTCAACTATCACAACTTCCTCTTCCTTGTTGGCACAATCTGCAACTTCATCTTGCTCCATTGTCCAATCGAGTTGAAGAAGCTTGTCTTCAACATCCTTTTCCAAGGCTTCAATTTCTTCACCGATTTGGGGCCTCTCTTCCTTCAACCTCTTCAACCTGTCCAAGGTAAGCAAGAGTTTCCTTCCACCTTCACCCAAACTTGCCATGCCTTGTTGTCCACTATCATGAGAAACCCAACTCATCAGTTTCAAACCTGTACTTCGTCACGAGCAACCTTTGCTCACCAGCTCCGACCGAGCTCTGATACCAACTGTCATACCCCTACACCTGCGGTAGTCTTCCAACCGCTTGTAGCGAGGTGGGGCACCATCAAAAGCTTTCTTTTTAACGATACTAACATTCGTGGACTACGCCTACTCCAACATTAACATACTTAGTTTGTGTTTCGCAACCAAGTAAAAGCATTATCCTTTATACTTTAATGAAGCCCATACTCATTCATTATCCATATGCAATTAACCGAGAACATCAACAATTGCAAAAAAGTATAAAGGGAGGGGAAACTCCCTAAAAGTCTGCCCAACAGTTTATTAAGAATATCAGATTACAATATAATAGTGTGTCTTGGCCGAACCAAGTCTCACACTTAACCAATTTTACAATAGACAGGCCACCTGCCTTTTTACAACATGTCGTGCACCTTTGCACAAGAAGAGGTGCTCACCCGAGCCACCCAACCTTCCTACCAAACCCTGCACGAAACCGTATCCAAAACTTAACCCGACACACTAGCCTCCACCTCACCTGGCATAAGAATAATTAAACCTGCACTTGGATAACCTATGCATGAGGTATGCATAGTCCTTTTACCCCTTGCGCAGTTTCCTCTTCTTCTTATGCGCAGAAGTGTATGAGAGTTCAATATTCGAATGTTTGAAATGAGCTCACCTCATGCTTTATTTATATGCCTCATACGTGGGCTTCACATGGGGGTGTCAGCCCCTTGGCCGACCCCACCATCTCTCATAATATGCCCACAAGTTTCATATTACAAGTCGGCTCTACGTATTCCAACTTCGCATATATGTATGCTTTCGTTCAACACTTAGTCATATTTAAGTGTTCTACCTTTCGTCGCTACAAACGTCACATTACTGTCACACCTTTGTCGGAGTTCGTCTACCCGCGCGCCCGTGTGCCCATCCGCGTGCCCGCCCGCGCCCTCGTGCACGACTCGCCCGATCCTCCGCAGTTCGGAGGCCTTACAGGACCAGTCAGACACGGCCAATGGAGGCACAACAAGGATTGCACTAGGTTCAGTGACCCCCCATCGTGCATCTGGAATATTAGCACCCCACTGATCTCCTGGAAGAGCGAAAGAAGGTGCTATATAGTTAGTAGTATATTCAGCGCCAGGGGATTCTTCCTCTCTGTGCTCCTTATTTTCGTCAGTCTCTTTGTAGAAGAACAAATCAACCATGTCCCATTTATGACCATGAAGGACTTTGAAGAACCATTCTTGCAAGCATCCAAAATAGGCATCCAATGCTTGGTTTTCCCTTCTTGTTGGCAGATATCCCAATATCCACATGCTTCATGGCTGAATTCGTGCCATAGAAAGAAATGGTTGGAATATTACCTAGGGTCACTTCTCTTATGGGCTGATGGTCAGTTCTTGGATCAACGAGGATCAACAAATGAGGCTCGTTAAACAACATCTGCATCTGATTTGTAAAGGTTCCAAGGGTGTGCATGCCAGCTATTGCATGTGCTCCAGTGTATTGAGAAAACTCCAAGATGACACGCTGCACATATGGCCTTGCAGGATGCACAATAATATCCTGTGGGTTTTCAATTGCAACAATCACCCTTGCAACGAGCTGAAGCTTTTCCCAAGTCTTACCCAAATTGAATTGATGATGAATATCCCATAAGAACGCCTCTTGTACACATAACACTCCATCTGAAAATGCGACTCTTGTACACATAGCACCATGACAGCAAGCATCATCTTAATGTCTGCCTCCTGAGAGAAACCACCCATCCTCTGTACCAATTTCAGATCTTCTGCCTCCTGCACAATTCACTTTTACTCTCACACTTCCTCCGATCTTTTGCAAAACCTAAAGCATGAGTAAGCCCACCCGAAAACAAATTGGGCTTCAAAATTGTTATAAAAATAATTTTACTATGGCAAAGGAACTCAGAAATCACTTGCGGCAAAGTACCCAAGGTCAACTTCAATGGTGGAAAGGTAAATCTTAGGTTGTGGCCAGTATATCGCAACCACATAGGGACTTGATTAAAAACAGAGTAAAATAAAGAAGTTGCGGAAATTTAAGTGTGAAAGATTAATGCCATAATGCAACTAGCCATGTTGAAACATAAAGAAATGCATTCGCGTGATAAACGAACACTGCAGCTCCAAGTGAAAAACAAAAGAAGCTTGCTGCAATTTATACATCACTAGGTTGCGGAGTAAACTTCTGTAAAACTCTGTAAAATTGGTTTTCACGCGCCTACCAATATTTCCTCCCACAATTTTCTCCTCACTACCTCACATACTTTCGCTCCCTAACTTGGCCAACATGCCCAACATTACAAAAGACTTTTACTTGCATATTTATGATAGCATACAAATTTGACATTAATTACATGACAGAGAAAATATTTAGTATGCAACATGGGAAAATTTACATACCAAATGATTTTCTAAACTTGCATGTGTTGTGGAGTGTGGGTAACACTGGCGGAATGAATGTTTGCCCATATCAATTTAATAAACTTCATTAAATGCCTTAACTTCTGTGATGTGTTGCCCAATAGTTGGCTCTGAATTTCTGTTCTGAGTTCTGTATTTCTCCCTGCAAACAAAATCGCAACGGTGTAGTGGTTGATTAGACCAACATGGTTGTCAATGTGCTTTGCGATAACATTGGGATGTGTTGGTTTTTAATTAGCTGAAGGAAGACGAAAATGACGTTCTCTCATTCGTTGGAGTGAACTGCGTTTTGGACATAGAAATGCCATAGAGTAAACGCCTTCGGTCTAATAATATTTTTTTATACAAAAATTTATTATTTAATCGCGTAAACCAATCATTACCACGATCTCACTTATTGAGTGCATAAAAATGTGAAATAAATACGAGCAAGAAGTTTCTCGAAAATCAAGGGGTTGAAACCGTGTGGCTCACCTAGTAGAATTAAGAAAACATAGTAATGCAAACTTAATACCTTGTTGCAGCCTTGAAAAAAGTCTTGCACACGCCTGCTAGTGTTGATTCTTTCTATTGTTGCCTGCATTTGATGGCAAAGTTCATGGAAACAAACTACTACATCGCTTTTGGAGTAAATAGTTAATAATATATGCCAATGTATTTAACGGTTCAGCGATGCTATGACTATCAGGAGTGAAGTCGAGCAGAGCAGTATACGCCAAACAATACTGACAATGCCGAGCAGAAAAATACACAGTAAGCCGAGCAATACATAGCGAGAGTAAGCCAACCAATACAAATAGAGGGCGATAAACCAATTCAGAGTGAGGGAAATCGACCACGTGCGGAGAAACGCACACTATCTGTGCAAACGAAGGAACGAAAGACAGCAGAATCTGTAAATCGTTTCAATTACTTCAACTGCCACAAAATCATTGCAATTTCATGATTTAAATATATTTTTATTTGATTTATAACGCAGGAGAGCGCTCCAAAAATTAGAGTCTTAGACGTGTTACTCTTTTAATTCAATGATATTCATAGATTAAATAAACTAGCACAATTACATCAATAAATGTTCTTGATTCTGCACAATTTCATATTATTAATTATTATTAATTAATATTATTATTTTTATTGTTAACTAAATTTAATAATATTATTAATAAATAAATGTTAATAACAATTAATTTATTTATTCATTATTGAAAGTTATAATAATAATAATAATAATAATTTATTAATATAAATTGGGTTTTTCTTTATTTATTAATATAAATATAGTCTTTTTTTATAATATATATTAATTATTAATAATTAATTAAATTCCGAGATTGATATTTAACCTAAAAACTAATATTAAAAACTTTATGAATAATATCATATCCTACGAATATGAACCCTTAGATTAATAAATCCAAGGGATTGATATTATAATCTAAAGAAAAAATAAACCCAAAAGATTTATACTAAAAACAAAAGGGATTATAAACCCAATGAAATAATATTAAACCCAGGGATCAATATTATAAACTCAAGGTATATAAACCTTAAGATAAATATTACAAACCCAAAGGGATAAAAGTTAAAATCCCAAGGGATTATAAATCTAAGGGAATAATACTAAACCCAAAGGATAAATATTATAAACCCAATGTATATAAACCATAAAATAAACATAGTTGACCATTGTTGACCACGGTTGATTTTCATATTAACACAATCTTTGTCACAATGCGACGTTGGACGATGGTTGACAATGATTGATTTTCATATTGAGACAATCTTTAGCACAATGCGATATTGGACAATGGTTGGCCATGGTTGATTTTCATATTGAGACAATCTTTGTCACAATTTAATGTTGGACCATGGTTGACCATGGATGACCACCATTATCACAATGTGACGTCAGACCAAGGGATTGATAAACCCAAGGGATACGAACCCTTAGATTGATAAACCTAAGGGGTTGATATTGTAAACCCAAGGGGTTATTTCTAAAACCCAAAGGTATTATAACCCCAACAGAATAATATTAAACCCAAGGGATTAGTATTATAAGCCGTAAAATAAATATGGTTGACCACGGTTGATTTTCATATTGACAAAATCTTTGTCACAATGTAACGTTGGATTATGATTAACCATGATTGATTTTCATATTGAGACAACCTTTGGCACAATGCGACGTTGGACAATGGTTGGCCATGGCTGACCATTGTTAATTTTCATATTGAAACAATGTTTGTCACAATGCGACATTGGACAATGGTTGACCATGGATGGCCATGGTTGTCACAATGTGACAATGGACCAAGAGAGAATCTTTGTCACAATGCCACCATGGTTGACCATGGTTTATTTTCATATTGAGACAATCTTTAAAACAATGTGACTTTGGAACACAGTTGACCATGGATGATTTTCATATTGAGACAATCCTTGTCACAATGCGACATTGGTTGGTTTTCATATTGTGGAAATCTTTGTCATGTCTTTGTCACAATGTGACGTTGGGCCATGGTTGACCATGATTATATACCCAATGGATTTATATTAAACCAAAAATCAATATTATAAACCCTATGGATAATATTATACCCTAGCAATATGAACCCTTAGATTAATAAAGCCAAGGGATAAATACTAAAAAGCCAAGGTATAAATATTATAAACCCAATGTATAATAACCATAAGATAAATATTATAAACCCTTAAAATAAACATGGTTTACCATTGTTAATTTTCATACTAAGATAATCTTCGTCACAGCGCGATGTTGGACCATGATTTATTTTCATATTGAGACAATCTTTGTCACAATGTGACATTCGACTATCATTGACCGTGATTGTAAACACAAGGAAATTATATTAAATCCTAGGATTAATATTATAAACCCTATGAATAATATTATACCTATGAATATGAACCCTTAGATTAATAAACCCAATAGATTGATGTAATAAATGCAAGGGAATAATAAACTCGAGGGATTAATTCTAAAACCGCAAGGAATAATATTAAACCGAACAGATTAATATTATAAACACAAGGTATATAAACCCTAATATAAATATTATAAACCCTAATTTAAACATGGTTGGCCATGGTTTACCATGGTTCATTTTCATATTAAGATAATGTTTATAACAAAGCGACGTTGGACCATGGTTGATAATGGTTCAACATGATTAATTTTCATATCAAGGCAATATTTGTCTCATTGCGACATTAGACCATGGTTGATTTTCATATTGAGAAAATATTTTCCGCAATGTGACTTTGTACAATGGTTGACTGTGATTAACCATGATTATAAATGCATGGGATTTATATTAAACCCAAGGATTTGAAACCCTGTGAATAATATTACTAACTAGGAAAATAAACCCTTATATTAATAAACCCAACGGACTAATATTATAAACAAAAGGGAATAATAAAGCTAAGGGATTGCCCACGGGGCTTTGGATTGACGGTGAACAAGTGCGCTGTTAAGGTACTCCTTGCGATAGGTCACCGGTTCAAATCCCCGGGGGTACGTAGGTTAGTCTTAACAAGCAAAAAAAAAATAAAGCTAAGGGATTAATACTAAAAACCCAAGGAAGTAATATTACCATGGTTGACCATGTTTGACTTTCATATTGACATAATATTTATCACAATGTGACATTGGACCATGATTATGCATGACTAACCATGATTATACACATAAGAGATTTATATTAAACCCCAAGATCAAAATTATAAACCTTATGAATAATATTATACCCTAGGAATATGAACCCTCAGATTGATAAACCCAAGGGATTGATATTATAAACCCAAGGGAATAATAAACCTAAGAGATTAATACTAAAAATCCAAGGGATTATAAACCCAATAGAATAATATTAAAACTGAGGGATAAATATTATAACCCAAGGTATATAAACCCTAAGACAAATGTTAGAAACCCTAAAAAAACACGGTTGACCACAATTGATTTTCATATTGACCATGGTTGATTTTCATATTGAGACAATCTTTTCCATAATGCAATGTTGGAAAATGGTTGATCATGAATGACCATGTTATCACAATGTAATGTTGGACCAAGGAACAATCTTTGTTCTAATGTGACCATGGTTATTGACCGTAGTTAACCATGATTAAATATGGTTGACCATAGTTGATTTTCATATTGAGATAATCTTTGTCACAATGCAACATTGGAACATGGTTGACCATGGATGACCATGGTTGTCACAATGTGATGTTGGAACATGGTTGACCATGGATGACCATGGTTGTCACAAGGTGACGTTGGACCAAGAGACAATCTTTGTCACAATGTGACCATGTTTATTGACCATGGTTGTTACAATGTGACATTGGACCAAGAGACAAACTTTGTCACGATGTGACCATGCTTATTGGCCATGGTTGATTTTATATTGAGACAATCTTTGTCACAATGTGGCATTGGAACATGGTTAACCATGGATCACCATGGTTGTCACAATGTGATGTTGGACCAAGAAGCAATATTTTTCACAATATGACCATGGTTGAATTTTATATTGACACAATCTTTGTCACAATGCGACATTGGAATATGGTTGACCATGTTTGATTTCATATTGAGACAATCATTCTCGCAATGTGATAGTGGACCATTTTACTGTAGATGACCATGATTGATTTTAATGTCAAGACAAACTTTGTGACAATTTGACGTTCGACCATGGTTGGCCATATATGATTTTCATATTGAGACACTGTTTGTCACAATGTGACACTGGACCTTGTTTGACCATGGTTGACCACTATTGATTTTCTTATTAAGAAAATCCTATGATAATCCCTAATATAAATATTATAAATCAAGGTATATAAACCCTATGATAAGTATTATAAACACTAAAATAAACATGGTTGATCATGATTGATTTATATATTGAGAGAATATTTGGCAACATATGATGTTGAGTCATTGACCATGATTGATTTTCGTATTGAAACAATATTTTTCACAATGCGACATTGGACCATGGTTAACTATGGTTGACCATGATTGGCAATGATTGATTGTGACTAACCTTGGTTGACCATGGTTGTGCATGGTTGATTATTATATTGAGACAATCTTTGTTTAAATGCGACGTTGGACCGTGGTTGACAATGTTTGATTTTCATATTGAGATAATATTTGTCGCAATTTGACATTAGACTATGGTTGACCATGGTTTTAAACTAAGGGGATTTATATTAAGCCCTAGGATAAATATTATAAACCCTATGAATAATATTATACCCTAGGGATATGAACTCTTAGAGTAATAAACCCAAGGGATTGATATTATAAACCCAATCGAATAATAAAGCTAAGGGATTAAGACTAAAAACCAAAGATATTATAAAAACAAGGGAATAGCATTAAACCCAAGAGATTAATATTATAAACTTAAGGTATATAAAGCTTAAGATAAATATAAACCCTAAAATAACTACAAGGTTGTTTTAGGGATCCCCTACACCAATTTAGTATCTCGTTGGTCATGACTTTAAAATAAAATGAACATTATTATTATTATGATTATAAACTTTATTTATCTTAAAGAAATACAAAATTTGATATATATAACGAAACCATAATAATGATATAAAAATGTATATTATCTAGAAATTAATTATTTTAAATTTTAGTTTTAAATTCAATGATATAATATTTTTGGTGGTACAATGAATTTTACTTATTAAAAAATTAATTGAAATTTATAATTTTAATATTGTTTTCTAAATTTTAAAATTAATAAACATGTGAGATGCATGTTGCCATTATTAAGAGCTTCAAATATTTCATATTTAGATTTCTAATGAAATATATGTTAATGGCACAAAGATTGCTCTCAAATGCACATCCAGTTAGTTTGTAAAACCTACATATTATTGTGATGGATTAACTCACAAAACACCGATTTCTTATTCACATGAACATGGACATTTTACTACAGAAATGATCTCATTTCTGGATGCCATTTTAACTTCCCGTTAAGGAAATTACACTAAAACCTACCATTGGGAAATGGTCTAAATGGAATATACCATGAATTATTAGTCCCTGCCATCTGGCATTCGGCAGGGACTATTGTAATCGATCGGGGGCAGATAGCATTAGTTTCCCCAAATAAACACTGTGTTATATGCTGGTTATTACAAAGTTTTCAAGCGCTGGATTAATGAGCTGTGCCGGATAACCAAAGTTTCATTTCTAACTTAACTTTTGCCATCTTATTTGGCCTCTTCCCGAGGCGGAAGAGGCCCGACCATAGCTTAAAAACCAATTTGAGCCTCCTGCATTCTGGCTAACCGTTAACGGGTTTGAACTAATGCTGGCATTAAATCTGTGGCATTTCATGTTCTTATTGCATTTGAGCTGCATTTGAGCTATCTGAGGAGGCTGAACGTGTCACTCTGCATGGAGAACAGATGCTGTCGGCAAAGGCGTTATAGTAAGCATAAGAGGCAGAGCCAATTCCAGGCGTAGTCCAGTAGTGGCTTCATCATAGTCCAGTAGTGGCTTCATCAGCACCGCCATCTCGCTTGCGTACTGAAAGAGAAAGCACACAGGGGCTGTTGCGGCTGTCATGTCGCGCTGGTTCAGCTCCTTTCATCTGCACCTGCACCAGTAGCACAGAAGACAAGGTATGAAACTTACCGTTGAATTATCCTCCATTCTGTACTCTATTTACAATAATCGCTTCAATTGACTGTACTTAATGGTGGAATTGGCTTGACTTGCTACAACTGATAATTTAGTTTCAGGGTTATAGAAATGGGAACTCAATCTATTATCTAAATTGGTTCCTTTTTCTCGCACCAGGCGATTGCATGGAAATCAAAGGTCCCCTCGTGTAATTACTCCTTGGGTTCATCTTATTTGCTACAGGTAACTCGTCTTTGTCCTACTGACATAGGGTTTTGTTTTTTCCCTTTTCGGTTTTACCTTTATCAACACTCTTTTACCCTCCCAGGTACCTCTGCTGTTGACCTGGAGTCCCTGAAAGGTTATTCTCTCTGGTCTGTTTGGCAGTTTAGCATTGGAAACGCGTTTAACCGAAAAAATAGAGGTACATTCTCGAAAATCCTGAAATTTATTTGCGAAACAATTTTCTATATCGCCATGCTTTAGTCAATGTTATATTTTTCTTACGCATATTATCGGCTAATTAGGATTGTCTCTTAGTTAATTCAATACTAATATGGCTTATTGTATTATCCTTGCAGGTATGCCGTAGGAACCAGATACAAGCATTTTCTGAAGGTATTCAAAGTCCTAAATAATACCGCTGTTAATTTATAATACCATAGTCCACATGATATAATAGGGAAGGCAGATAGAAATTCATAAGCAATTAGAAGGCGAAAATACAGAAACCAAATTTACCCATTCGATTGATTTTCAAATGCATTTTGATGAAGCTAACGAAAAGAAATTTTGATGACTAACCGAGCTCAAGTCCACACATGGTGCCTGTGCGAGATGAAGTGAAGGCCACGCCCGTCCTCGTATGAAGAAACATTTGTTTCACGTGGGGGATATTTCAGATCCTTGGGTCTCTGTAACGTCCCACACACTGTTCGCCAAGTCCGAATGTGGATGAAGGTTCAATCTTTTCTGTGGGATCTTTGTCATAGATTTGGTCTCCATAACTTTTACCTTTTTCGCTATTCTCATAATTTTCTTCCTCTGCCATTCTATCTGGCTCTGTTCTCTTCTCTGTCTGCCCCTGCCCAAGTCCGAATTTGGATGAAGGTTCAATCTTTTCTGTGGGATCTTTGTCATAGATCTGGTCTCCGTAACTTTTGCCTTCTTCGCTGTTCTCAGTCTCCCCCTGCCCAGGTTCTTGATGTTCGCCAAGTCCGAATTTGGATGAAGGTTCAATCTTTTCTGTGGGATCTTTGTCATAGATCTGGTCTCCGTAACTTTTACCTTCTTCGCTGTTCTCATAATTTTCTTTCTCTGCTATTCTATCTGGCTCATAGGGCGGTTCGTGGATAGATTGTTGTTCGTCATTTCCACGCTTTGATGCAAAATTGGTGCCATATTCTGTTGATGTCTTGTCATGAATCTTCTCCTTGTAACTTTCGTCATCCCCGCCCCCTTCTTGATCCTGGCCTGTAACTCCCATTAAACTCTTCGCTACTAGCCTCTTGTAGGACTTTTGAAGCCTGCGGTTCATCTGAAAGACCTGCAGGACCTTTAATCTCTTTGTCGCCAAGCTTATCCTGATCTGCATCTTCAAGCTCGTTTGATATCGGCTCCGTTGTTCCAGATTTCTCTGAACCTGGATGGCTCAGCCTCGGGTTCTCATCTTTCACAGTGGGTGTTCCAGCGACGGTATCATCGGCATCGTACCAGCGATCTTTGGAAGCTTCTTGATGTTGTACTGCTTCCACCGACCACACCAGTGGAATCTGCCTCGCCGTTTCCCACGCCTGAGGCAATATCAGTGAATCCAGTGCTAGAGAAATACTTACCACCATCAACATCATCGTTTGACGGGTGGAGAGTGGCTTCACGCGTGGAGAGCTACTTCTGAAAGGGCTTCACGCGTGGAGTTTTAATGAGTCATTCGAACGTGCCACATACACCTTTGATTTGGTTCCTAGTCTGTTTCTCGCTTGAGTTCTTAAAAAACATCACTCACGTCGGATAAAAGGGATTTTTCTAGAGTTTTATTGTTGGCATATGATTACATAGGGTGATTCCCGAATGGTCGTGCAAGCCTTGCCAGCGCATTATGTTCAGTGTTTGACTGATTGCTAACTCTTATTATTCAATTTATACTGCAAAGCAATTGCAGGTTTAAGACGCATAGCTGTACTGCAATATAATATATGTAGCGATATCTACTCTTTAATCAAAATTTGAACTTCGGAAAAAATTATTTAGTGTATTTAGTTGTTGCTGTTAATATTGATTACATAAAACTTGATTCCATTGAACCTTCTATTATGGTTTCCGGCTGCCTATAACATAGTACAGTCGTGAGCAGTGGAAATGATTGGGAGTCAAGCATTGTTTTTAGCAGACGGAATGGAGCAGGAATTTGATTAGTTAGTTTAAATCCAGTGTTCTCCCTAAAAGGTTATAAGTATTTCATTTTTCCTGAGATAGCATGCCTACTGTAGTAGGGTTTTGATTAATTTGGCTTGCATGCAATTCCCCGCATTACAGTTCAACGAACTTTAAAACATGAACATTTTTGAGTGCGTGCCGATAACTATGGAGACGACAAATACTATGCCAGAAATAGACCATGGGTTTTCAATAACCGTAATATATACGAGACGGGAAGCCTTGACTTACTGGAAATAATAGGATTGGTTTTATTTAGGGGAATGCTTTTAACAACAAAATCAAAGATACGAGTTTACCTGATTTTTTATTAAAAATTATATTTATTGACAAAAGATTATAAAATTTAACTTCGACGATCATTCATGGTTGTATTGTGTACTCATTCATGGTTATATCGTTGAACTGAATTAATTTAGGTAGCGTGCTCTGCGATGTACTCTGCCTCGTATTTCCTTGCATATAGATTAAGTCCCGGAATTCGAGGATCTAGTCCCCACTCCTTCCAACAATGTTACACAACTACTTTTCCAGTTGGCCGGGTAATGGCTGTGCGGTGAGGTCTGTGCTAACTCTTAATCGAGGATCTAGCGACCGAACCTATTCTTTACCTACCGTCAACTAGCTTAGCCTAACCTTCATATATCTAGATGGTCTTATGCATATGGGCTCCAAAGTATATGTCTAGATGGTCTTATGCATGTGGGCTTCGAGAGCCTTTCCAAACTGGCTTCTTGGCATGAATCCCTACTAGTTATTATGTATGCCATATCCACTTACCACATGTCATGACTATAAAATGCCACATCAGCACCCTACCACATATCTTTATCAACTAAAGCCATGTGTGTTACCACTTCATATAGGTGTTCATTTCTATTTGGTCCTGGGAAATTTAGTATTGAGCTTCATTTGCTAAGTATTACCTATTGCACCTCATGGACCCCTAATGTTTGTATAAGCGTCATTGACTATATATTACAGGCTCAACTTCATGCAGGGACTCGCTGCGTCGCAGCTCCCCTTGTTTAAATTTAAATCGTCTAAATGGGAAATGGTCACGCAAGGTATAGGCTACTGCATCACGGTTACTTTGGGGATTTAATATAACATTCTCTTATATATATATAGATATATTTTGTGGCTGGATAAAGGCAACAACATAAATTATAAATGATGTATTTCAATGCTTTATCTATACTGGTTATACAAAAATCATTTAATGATTTCCTAGTCAGAAAATAAATCAATTGCTTTATAGGTTTTGTCTCTCAAAACAAGAGGAAACGCTTAGTGATTATAATTATGATACCATAGTCTGCTGATCCCACTCCAGAAAATATTAGGCCCGATGACTAATTTATTTTTATGTTGGATATAGTCTTGGTTGGAAAAACACGGTCGGTGGCTTTGCTTTTCCCTCGCCAAGGGTGTGCGTTCTGGCTAAAAGTGGGGTTTTAGGAAGAACGTTCAGTGTCGTGCTGGCTAGAAGATGGGATCAAGATAAAAAAATAGCATAGATCCCTTCTAGAGCCGATTTAGTCAATAAAAAATTAGAGTTCGATAAATTCGAGCTCTACTTGTATACGATTGCTTCTGGAGCCGATTTAGTCATTAAAAAGTTAGGAGTTTGATAAATTCAAGCTTTACTTGTATACATAGTTACACGGGTACTGTTTCTAGGCATTGGAGAGCACATACTGAAGTTTTTTCACTCTTGGGGCTGATCAAAAACACTTCAAAATCGTAGTGAGTTTCAATGGATACTTTGGAGCTTTTCAGGAGCTTCACTGTAATCAATTTTTGATGTTTTGGGAGCTTTACTGTAATGAATAAGTGTAAACTTAGGTGTATTTGCTTGGGTGCTGCTTAAACTGATGGAACTATGCGAATGGAAGGGTATGCCGTTGGGTTTAGATTTGGATATGTGTCTGGAACTAAGAGAAACAACCTGTTTATGGAAAGCCCTTCTATCCAAATGAAGATGAGGCGTCTAGCCAATTCAGATCTTTGTCATTGGAAAGGTATTCATTCTCCTCATATACGCGGAAGATTGTTGGCCATTGGAAAAACTATCATTATCACCCAAGCTGAATGGAGAAAAGATAGAATACTAAAGGAAAAAATATAGTTGAAATTATGAAATATAAATATTAAGAAAAACAATTTTTAATTTAATTTTCATATTTATTTGAGTATAAAATATATATTAACTTGTAAATTTATAATTTTATTGTACAAACTCTTTTTAAAATAAGATTGGATTTAAACTCTATTGTTTTAACTTTTTTAAATTACTATTACTATTAATCGAGTAATAAAAACCTTTCTTTGAGTTTGGGAGTTCTACATGTTTCTTTGCTAGGAAGGAATTTGATTGAGAAATTGTTGATGGATTAATATTTTGATTTTTTTTGGAAATATTTCAAAATTCAATCTCTTACATGTTTCTTTGCAAAATGGAATTTGATTGGCAAATTTTAGATAGAAATAAATAATTTTTTTTTTTTAATATATATTAAATTTTAATATATTATATTATTGCCGCTCCCAAATTAACCTTTCATGTAAATTTGGGCATACTTCTAGCAATGTCAATCAAAATTACCCCCTTACCCTAAACTTGTGCCACATAACTTGTATACCTTATCAACATGCGACACCCTACAATACTGGTTGCTTCTGTCCTCTTCAGTTTCTCTATTAACATTGTTCTCTCATAACTATATTATATATTTCATGTCATGTTAATTCCAAGTCGAGCCAAATTACATATCCATTGTTTATTTCAAAAACCTTTTAGGTTACATATACATTCCTTATCTTTAAAATACCCCGAAACACCTTATCTTAGAAACCACCACCATGAGAGACCTGAATTTCTTACACAACTAAACCTTATGATTGTAACAAGTATTTATGAATTATATGATTATAACAAGTGTTTCGGACAAAATTTAAAAGATTTAGATTAGGGTGTGATTTCTGCACGACATTCATTTCTTACTGTTGGTGGCTGCCGCGACACAGAACTGGACAGCGTATTTCTTTTTCCTTCAGTTATGTGGTGGAGAGGTCGACTCACGCAAGACTTACTTAAACACCGCATAGAACAACATTATATATTTTATTCCAAGTACACAAGGTTCACGCAACGCCATACCCTGCGCAAATAGATGGTCTAGGAATAATCTGGATGTTAAGGTCATGGATTCCAAAGTTACAAGTACAACCACAAAGTACAGATTTCTCCCTCGAATTGTCCTTTAGACTCCACCGGCACCTCTGTTACTTCATGTGTGTTGAAACCAATTATAAAAGTTCACTTGCAGGGCAATGAATCTCAGGCAATTCACAGACGAAATTGAAAAGATATAAGTTTAGTTGTCAACCAGAGATTCCCATAAATATAACATTGGGTCATGGATGTGCTTTAAAGGTTGTGCTCTATGCAGAAAGCACGTTTCATTGATCGTAGGTAATCAAGAAAGAAAGAAAAAATGGAATGGTCCATTATCCACCCTGATTATTGTTGTGGACAAAACACCATATTCTTAGAATATCGATAACATTCAAGAGCCTTACAAATCAACTAGTGGTTGTAATGCCCATGTTTGTATTCTCTTGACGTTTAACTACTATCAGGTTGTGATAAATTTAGAACTGTCTGTAGGTGGATTTCACCACAGTTCAAATCCTACAAGTGATAAGGTGTAATGCCAATGGGAAAAACATGGATTTCAATAATGCTACAGTTCGCTTACCAGAAGGGTCGTCCAGAAAAACTACCCTTCTATAACGAAATCTCATAGACCAAACAAGCAAATACCTAGAGGGCCCAGTGCATGACCTTCACAAAAATAACCAAAAGAGGACCTAAAATCTCACTCAATTGTAGCCTAAAAGCAATAATTGGTACATAAATTTGTGCAAGGTATTATGTAAAAACCTTGTTAAAGCTCTTACAACCCTAAATGCCAGGTTCCACTATTCAATCCAGGGTCTGAAAATAAAAAAATCCCAACTCACCGATAAAGGGCGCGCTCTATTTCATGTGGAATATAAAGCCGTCGCCTTAATTGCATTCAAGCCT
Source organism: Pinus tabuliformis (assembly GCA_031772625.1). NCBI lineage: Eukaryota > Viridiplantae > Streptophyta > Pinopsida > Pinales > Pinaceae > Pinus > Pinus tabuliformis. Next base: position 890,245,911 of record CM062806.1, on the reverse strand, counting down.
TCATTAGAACCCATGGTATTTAATGATAGAACCACTTATATTTTCATTAAATCTTGAATTACAGTCCCTGGATTTGTCATTATTACGAGCCGCGGGCTTGTCTTCCTTCTTGCCCTCGCTAAACAGTTTCTGGGTTTGAGCATCAAGGGTTTTGGCCCGTCTCCTGTTGTGTTCGAACCAGACTCCTTTGGCAGAGCTGGAAAACTAAATCCCATGGTTGTGGTCGTCAAACTCTTGCTTTTCCTCTCTCGCCTGATTTATGGGCTTCCCACCTTGACTCATCGCTTACAGATCATATGCACGATTCAATTCCAAACGCACCTGCTAATGTCTCTACTATGGCCTCTTGCTTTCCCTCGCTCGCCTGATTCATGGCCTCCAAACCTTAGCTCATCGCTTCCAGATCATACAACGATTCAATTCAAACGCAAGAAAATTCACCACGCCACGCGTCCCCAAAAGTTTTCCATTTTCCTCGGTGGATTAAATACTTTTCTGTCGCTTCACGCTCTCTAACGCCTGAACCGTCGATCTGCAACTCAAACGAAGAATCTGATGAGCATATTGCTTGAAAAATAATGTAGATAGTCGATTAAACAAACAAAAAAATGAGCGTCGCCTTTCTCTTGATAGATACTTGGATTTGGAAGAGACATATCAAGTGGATTAAGGGGAGGGGATTATGAGAAAGAGATGATAGAGGAGGACAAGAATAAAAAATAAATTCAATACTAGAGTTATGAGTGTTAATACTTTCTGGTGGAATTTACAGATTAATATTCACCATAGGCTTCATGAACCATTCTAAATGATCCTTAGATGGATGAAGATCATGGGAAACAAATGATGGTTGAGAAGATGGATTACGAATTTGATTTGTATATTTTCCAACTTCAACATTATCACAAGGAGGAACCCATATTGGTACTGGAAAAAGAGGAGGAAAATGAACAAAAGGAACAATAGGATCCTCCTCTGAAATATCGGGTGTCTCATAATTTCCGAAAGTTGGGAGAATAAGAACACCTAGGGGTTTAGATTCACACTGATTCAAAGAGATCTGAACCAAATGTTCAAAATTTTTCTTAAATAAATCCCAATCCATATATTTCTCAGGAAACTCATGACATAAGTGAAGGATTATCTTAGAAAAATACTTCATTGATTCATTAGGCTCCATTCTATGTCGATTAATTCTTTTATAAACTTCTCAGTAATCATACCCATCAAAATATTGATGAAGCTCCTTAAGAAATTAACAAAAAGAATGAATGGAAGAAGATGGTAAGGTATGACAACATTGATCAACATGACCTTCAAGAGTGATGATGAATATAATACACATAACATCTTCATTATCAATTTCATGAGATTTACAAAGCCCAAGGAGATCATTTATGTGTTTGGACAAAAATGAACCGCCCTCACCATCAAACCTGAATTGAGAGAAGACATGATTTTTTTGTTGAGATTGAAACTTGACCAGGAGAAAGGTTAGAGAAACAATATGGGAATATGATTTGGGAAAGAGGAATTAAAGATAAGATATTCAAAACAGACTCAAAGGGAACAACTTGTCATTTGGCCCTCGTTTTACCACTAGAATGTTGATGGTGTTGCATACCGCCAACATACAAGGGGTCTCCCGGATGTGACGTCCCAATTATACCTCACTAAGGTTGGAGTAGTATCCCCATTTGGAGTATCCGCCTGACCACCATAACACAAAGGTTCGTATTGGTTTCAACGGATAACATAATAGATTATATACATAAAACTTGAGTAAGGAAGTAAGTTGACATTGTGAAACACCAATTGCAATGTGTAAAAGGATACCTTCATGAGGGAGGGGAAAAAAGTGAGCCTCTAGAAGGAGGTAATAGTACTAACCTAAGAGAGACACATGAGAAAATAAAGGTTTGTTAGTTATCTAGAGAAATAGTTCACATAGACACAATTATCATTAAACCACATACAACACGCCTTCAACAAGATAAGTACTGAGGCCACTGAAATATTTCAATTTTTGTAGTACATATTAAAAAACATATATAGAAAAAATCTAAACAATATTCCTAAGAAATTCACAATACACGCATGGAAATGTGTTGGCTCATAGAGCTTGAATATTAGGTGAAAGATCCAAGTACACAGTTACAATGGTGAAGCACTTGTTCCAATAGTGGAATATTAAATCACTTCTTACTTCTCTAAAGAATAGTTTTCTCTCCTATTCCAAATAAAGAAGCCAAAACTTTCTCTCCAAATCTTAAGCCTCCCTAAGCCCTTTGCTTGAATTATGAATTTGCATTCATAATAAGGGGAATAATGTTTCATATCCCCATGACTTTTTACTTACCATCATGACTTGTGGACTTATAATATGTCCTTTTGACTTCTAAACAACTCTTGAACTTCTAATGACTTTTGGACTTCTCCTAAAGACATTTTTTCCATATATGACTAAGTGACTTTTCATATTCCACATATGACTCTTGGAATTTCACACATTAAATTTTGTCCTTTTCTTGAGAATACATCATTACATTACATATGATCATGTGGCATGACACATGGAAAGATATTGACCATTACGATTACACTTGTACAAATTACTAGTTGACAATGATGACATGGACTTCATGATGATGTGGCGATGCCAAGTTTTCTTCCTTGCTGCTTCATCTTGCATTCTTGATGATAGATATGATTTATGCTTCATCTTCATTAAGGATCCACTTTTTTCTTGTCCTTCACCCTCCAAAGGGTCTTTGATCAATATCAAAATCTCCTAAGTCATCATGTAATGTCTTCTTTCTGTCTCTGTGCATGATCTGATTTATGTCTCCATGATAACTTTCTTTTGTTCTTCTTCTCTGCAGGTGTTTCTTTATGCTTCCTTCTTGCTATATTCTTTGAGAATTACCTTACCATTCTAGGAGGGTACTCTTGCTAATGAAAATCATCCATGACAAAGAAAAATTAGTTTTGAACATATATTCTACCATTACCTAGCTCATGGAATGATCAACTCATGATAGGCCTATGAGAGGGTTAAAAGAAGAAGGATTGATTAGAAGGGAAAAGTCAAACTCATCAAGTCTCATAAGGCATTTAAGGTGTGCTTGTGCACTAAATCAAGAGAGAGAGAACTCAAGGGTGCAGGGTGCAGGTCTGAAGCACAAAGGAGAATCATTCGTTGGTTCAAAATGTGCTCATGTGCTCAAGGAATATAAGGAGGGTGCAAGGGCACACAACGAAGGGATGAATGGGTTAGGCTTCAAGCCTTCCAAGTGCACTCATGCACTCAAAGAACAAAGGAGGGTACAAAGGCACATACTGAAGGGTTGAAGGGGTTAGGTTTTGAGCCTTCGTAGTGCGCTTGTGCACTCAAGAGGAACTAGGAGGGAAAAATTCTACAAGTCGAAGGAGTGTGCTCAAATCAAGGCTTCAAGCTTCATGATTGAACCATGTGCTCTTTAAGAGAAGGATGAAGGCTTCGTGCTTCAAGAGTGCACCATGCACCTTAGGGCTTCATGCTTCGTGAGTGCGCCATGTGATCAAAGGATTCAGGCTTCAAGAGTGCACCATGTGCTAAAAGGGAAGGATGAAGGCTTCATGCTTCAGGAGTGTGCCATGCCCCTTAAGGTTTCATGCTTCATGAGTGTGCCATGCACTCAAAGGCTTCAGGCTTTGTGAGTGTTCCATGCACTCAAAGGCTTCGTGATTCAAGAGTGTGCCATGCACTCAAAGGCTTCAGGCTTTGTGAGTGCACTATGTAATTTTTTAAGAGACAAAGGATCCTTCATTTTTCCAGAGTGCACTTCATTGTTTTGAAGTGTTCTTCACTATTTCTAAGCACACTTTGTTATTTTGAAGTGCGCTCCAAGGATCCTTGTTGTTTTGAAGTGCAATTTTCACTGAGCATTTGAAGTGCATTTCCTTTTTTTTAAGTGCGCTTCGTTGTTTCGAAGTGTGCTTCAACTTGGGAGCGCTTACTTCTCTCCAACAGTGGCTACGTTTTCATTTGGAATGCACTTTTCACTGAGGGAGGAAACACAAAGCTAGGTTACTTATGCTTAAGAAGTACTGATGCACTGTGAGAGGGAGGAAACCTTAGAAAATACTTACTGCATAAGTAACGGAGGAAATATATGGAAATTAGGCTTATGAATAAGTTAAACTCATCACCTAGTAAGGAGGTTAATGCCTTTAGAACTTGCGTTGAGCTAAACGATGAAGAAGAGCTCTCAAAATGGCTAAATGTGGGACTAGCAGAGTAGGAGAAAGACATGCATCCCAACACGACTCAAACATGGAATGCACATATAAATGCCATCAATACAAGCCAATGGGATGCACAAGGCTCATGAAAAATAGTTACACCTGAAAAGAACAACAAAGTGACACCTATTTTTAAGTGGGACAGTTGAAACGACACATTACAACACTTAGAACACAAGCTATGATAGAAGTGGCGGCTGTAACCAACATGTGCAGTAAGCTGCAATAATGTGTCTAGCACATATTCCAATGATATGTAACACCATTTAATGTAGAAGAGTGTGCCAAACTAATTTTGGTGATACAAAAAGGTGTGACACATGCAGGAGTGAAAACACAAAAGAGACACTTGTGACAGGAGGAAAACATGAAGACGACACTTGCAAAATGTGAAACCTTAAAAGAAACACTTGCCAGAGTGAAGATAACATGAAAGTGAAATTTATTAAAGTGAAATCAAGTCAAAACGAAAAACTTGAATGTGAAGGTGACACTTATGAAAGAAAAAATGCGTAAAAGACGACAGTTGAGAAAACTCACCAAAATAGAAGTACAAATGCAACAAAGTGAGGGGGACTGTCAATAAAAGTGTGCATTGATCGTTGACATAAGTTGAACGTATCACAAGAACTGTATTGATGGATGGTGCTATTCTTTTCCAATATTTCATAAAGGAAGTGTTCTCATGAACTCATTAAAGACTAAGCATGTACATGCAATTGAATTGATAGCTTAAAACTAGGAAAAATACTTAAACAATTTACAAAGCATCAAACAACCATGGAGTAACCATAAGACGACAGATTATAAGATCCTTAGTAGGCTCCAAAATTAAAGTGTGAGAAAAAAATTCGAGGGTGCTGATCGGAATGAAAACACTTCCTTCTTTGACTTGATCAACACTCTTTTCATTAAAAAAGAATCCCCTTATTAAAGAACTTCTTTAGTTATAGTTGAGTTGAAATTCTCCTCCTCAACTTCTCCAACATGGGAACCTTTATAATTTTCTAGTGCATTTTCAGACCATTCGTAAGACACGTGTCCTAATTTTCCAAATCGATAATGTCTAGGATGATAGTCTCTACCTTGACCTCTGCTTCTGTATAGTGATATCCTTCCCCTTGAATGATCATCTCTTGGTGAAATTCTAGTATAAATTCCACTCTCTTCTCTTGGATATTGAAATATCCATCTACTGCTTGCTTCTCCTTTGCCTCTTATAGGACTTCATTCTCTACTTCTTTGACTCTTCTTCCTAGCAATATTCTCTTCTTCCTTTAGAGCAGCTTGATAGGTATCATAAACTATCCTCAAGGATAAGTGTTATGAAACCAGCTCAAGAAAAGATAGAAAAGATAGATCAACGCCTTAGAATTCGGCCTCTTCGAGGGGGAAACCTCCTTTACGTTACATAAATGAACAATTCTTGGATGATACAAATGAAAAGACCTCCTTTCTATATATAGGAGTCTAAGGGGTCATAACATAATCAGAGCCGACATAACAATAATAATGTAAGGGCACAATAATAACAATAGTGGGCTTCTTTGGGGCACAATAGTAACAATATGGGCACTACATGGGTACATCAATATAATAAGTGGGTTGTACTAATAACAATAATGGGTTACACTAGTAGTATAGGGGCCTAACATGCCCCTCTCCTTCAAAAAGCATTGTCCTCAATGCTTGAGTAGTTCTTGATGCTTCTGTATAACATTCTTGTCCTCCCATGTGGAATCTTCAGCGGGTAAGTTCTTCCACTTGATGAGATACTCTGAAATTGATCAATTTCGTAGCTGTCGGGTTCTTGTTTCTGTGACTGCTCCAGGTTCCAATATGTTTTTTCCTTCCTCTTCAATTTCTGGCAATATTGTTTGAATTGGGATCTTTTGCAACTTTTGAATAAGTGGACATACTTCTTCGTCCTTCTTCCATTCATCCCTTGCTTCATTTATCCAATCTGGTTGGATAATAGAAATAGCACAAAACAATGCTTCAACATCCTCATCCTTGAAGAGTCTTCCCATTCGATAAGGTTGCCATTTTTTAAGTGCATGTAGTATTGCCAACATTTCCTTCTCATAAATAGCTTGCTTGAGATGTAGCAGTAAAAATACCCAATCACCTACATCAAAACAGTTTTCACTATGATGTTGATCTACTTGTTGTTTCATTTGATTTTGCATCGAAGTGGTGTTATCCTTTAAAATTTGGAGAACTTGTTGTTGATGCTCGATGTGATCTTTCACTGCTTGAGCCTTTTTCTTCTTGATATGTCCTTCTATCTCTAGAGTTTGAGGAGTGGTAATTTCTTCCAATCCTTTACAAGATATGGTTGGATTCATTTCTTGACGCTCGATGTGATGTTTCACTTCTTGAACATTTTTCTTCTTGATATGTCCTTCTATCTTGATAGTTTGAGGAGTGGTAATTTTGACCAATGAATTACAAGATATGGCTGGATTCATTTCTTCTTTCTTGATGTGATCTTTCACTTCTTGCACCTTTTTCTTCTTGATATGTCCTTCTATCTTCAGAGTTTGAGGAGTGGTCATTCTTGCCAATAGTTTACAAGATATGTTCTGATTCATTTCTTCTTTCTCTGGGGTCGGGTCTTGGCATATATCCTCTTCTTTTGATGTTTCTTGATCCTTTTCTTCCTCCTCTTCATACTCTATGTTAAATAATTTCTTCTCAGCACACTTATGACCTTTAGTGCATTTGCTATCACAATTGTAACAAAGCCCTTTTTCTCTGTTTTCCTCCAATTGTTGTGGTGTAACCCTTGTAGGTTGTGGAAGGCTAGGAGAAACAACACGTCCATCTTTAAAGTTGTGAGGGGTAGACTTCCTTATTGCCATAATTTTACTTTCAAATATGTCACAAAGCCCTTTTACTCTTTCCAATTGTTGTGGTGTTGCTCTAAAGAAGGTGTTGCTCTTTGTATCCTCATAATGTGCTATCATTTCCTCCGTGATAATTGACCACGTAACAAGTTGTTTAGGAGAACAAAGCCCTTTATCCCATAAAAGTTGATACGGTTATAAATATGAAGATGCAATACATACCTTTTGTAATAGTGGTACACCATGTAGATCAAAATATTGCTCCATTTGAAGTATCCAATTTATCGGATCCTTGCTATCAAACTTCCTCATCTTGCTTTTTCTTGATTTTAGGACCTCGATCTTGAAACGATTGTAACTCTGTACTTGCGGATATTTAAGTTTTGAAACTGCTATGTGTAGTAGCCCTCTGTGTCCTCTTTCCAATGCCACCAGTCTGATCCAAGTTGGATTCTCTAAAAAAGAGTTATGCACAATCTCCCAAGATGACCTGATTATAGAAATTTCCAAAAGAGCAAACTTGTATGAAGTGCCACGTGTCAATTTTTCGACCTTTGGCTCTGAAAAATATTTAAAAGAAACTACAGTCCGTCTTATTTTTGTAACTTCTTACAAAATTTCAATCCAATGCTCAGAGAGAATGTTATGACTATTTTCCCCAGGTCACCTGTTTGGAATGTAATTGAGGAGTCTGCAAAAAGACCAACTTCCTTGGATCATATCTCCACAAATATAGCACGAAAAGCCCTAAAATTCATATCCATGGTTCAACGTGATTTCTTCTCAAATGGGTTTTTTTTGCAACTTCTGAAACGTCGCAGAAAAAAAGTTATAGCGAAAATTCCACAATGACCTGTTTGGAGCAGCGAAACCCTAGAATCCAAAGCTCTGATACCAAATGTTATGAAACCAGCTCAAGAAAAGATAGAAAAGATAGATCAACGCCTTAGAATTCAGCCTCTTCGAGGGGACAACCTCCTTTAAATTACATAAATGAAAAATTATTGGATGATACAAATGAAAAGGCCTCCTTTCTATATATAGGAGTCTAAGAGGTCATAACATAATCAGAGTTGACATAACAATAATAATGTAAGGGAACAATAATAACAATAGTGGGCTTCTATGGGGCACAATAGTAACAATATGGGCACTACATGGGTACATCAATATAATAAGGGGGTTGTACTAATAACAATAAGGGGTTACACTAGTAGTATAGGGGCCTAACAATAAGAGGTTGATCTCATATTGAATCTCGAATATCATACCATTAATGTATCTTACAACTTTCGCAACATCCTCCTCTACATGTCCAACTCTAATATTCAATTTGTAAAACTCCTTAGTGTATTCTATGATTGGAATAGACTTTTATCTAAGATTTTTCAACTGTTTAAAAATATTTGGATGACAATATTTGGGTAGGAATTTACCTTTAAATTTTTCCACCATTTTGGACTTCTCTTTCCTCTTTCGTTCTACCTGTACTACATCCCACCACATCGTAGCATGGATTTTTAGTGTGGTCACTACACACTTTAATCTCTTACCTTCACCGACATCTTCATAATCAAAATACTTATTTAAAGCATTGATTCAATACATTAACTCATCAACATTCAAGTTAGCTTCATACATTGGTACCACCATTTTTGGTCTAATAGTCATCTTCACTATCATTTTCAACATTTTCTCTTCTACTAATTCTTCCACTTCTTCCTCACAGAAAGATTCTTCCTCTACTTCACTCACAGCTCTTATGTCAGGTCCACTCCTCTTTGTAGTCTCCATAATTTCCATTCCTTACTGAAGGCATCTTACCTCCATTTGCAAGGCTGTATTTTCTATAGGATATATTAAAAAAATGTCTACATGAAATTATTTTATTATTTTTTTCTTAGGTGGCTATTTTTGAGTTGATATTTCCTCTAATGCACCTAAATCAAAGAATCAACGTAATACAAAAGAGGGAAACTAATGTGCTACCAAACACTACTAGACTATTTAGTGGTAGGCACCTAACCTCCTCTACAACAATAGAATAAATTTGTAGATGTCCAACATGGACCTGAAAATCTGATGGATGGATCACATGAGGCTTGATATATCTCTAAGTGTAGGAAAGCTGAATATCAACTGCAACCCCATAGGGGACATCATAGAACTACGAAAAATCCTCCCCTCTCATGGATAGGCTAGCGATAAATTATATTTCCTCCTTAGTGTGCCTATAACACACCCCAAGACCGACCCTGAAAGCTTTCTCCTGGGAAATCCATCGTCACATCAAATGCGGCAATAAGACATAGTGTGCCTTCAGGGATGTAACCTCATCATATTACTTGAGGATGCCTACATTCCTTAAGAGTGCGCAGGTTGCTATAGTAATAGGGAGAGGGTATAAATCCATTTCCTTGTCTCTGGCCTACCATGTTCGGACCATATTGTATGGGTCTGCCTACTGCTCCTACTCCTGCTGCTACTCCCTGTGCTGACATCTCTGCTACATGATTGGAATATAAAATACATCAACCTCATACATGAAATACAATTTTTTATATTAAATTAAACATGTATTTATAAATATGGAAACATAACTTTCAATTAATAATAAAAAGTTCACTAGTGCGCTCAAAATGAAGTCATGCACTAGTGCTGATGCGATTTAAACTATAACCACACTGATATAAGTGCGCACATAAGTATGACAAATTGTTGTTGATTCACAAATTTACCTTTTGATAGAAATGCAACATACTTATTTCCCAATGCGTTTTCATTTACAAAATGCACTGGAATAATGGTGGTGTGTTATGTTTACTCACTGAAATGTGGTGCATCTGTAAATTTATAGGATACACTGCTATCGGTCTGAGTCGAACATATTGAGCGCATTGTGCGACGAATTTTTTTTCAAAAAATGTGGCAAAGTTAACCTAATTTTCAATTCTAATATGCTAAAAAATTAAACTAGAAAGAATAATAGACATTACCTGGACATTTTGTCGTCGGGGAAGCATTGTAGACACAATGTAGAATTTTCTTTTAGAACGGTTTAAAAATGTGTAGGTTTTAACCCAGTACAAAAATTACCTGCATACGAATTCTAAAATATAGAAAATAAACAATGCAAGAGCATAACACATAAAACATATATACACAAATATTTTCCCTTGGATCCCAAAACCGGGACTACCAGCTTGATTTTTCATTATGTTCCTTTCAATGTTATAATACATATTTGTAAATGCCAAAGCATCCAATACCATGGACTGAAAACCATCGCGTCCAAAACCATGGATCGAAAACCATCGCGTCCAAAACCATGTGCGAAAACCATGCACAAAACCATAGGTAGGTTCGCACAACCTAATATAGGGTCCAAAAAAAAATTTCCCCGGACGTTGCCCCGGACCTCGTAGAGGGGGGCTACCTGCCCCCATCAAACCCCCCTGTGACCCCCCCACTACGCAATTGGCACAACGAAGGGGGGCCTCCTCGCCCCCTCTAACCTCCTGGTTAACTATGTTGGCTAGTTGTGGAAAGAATATAACACAACCCAACATTCTCCAACTTGTTGTTTTCTTTCCATAGGGGGCCACATGAGAGCTTAGTCATTTATCCAGCCCTGCAATGCCCATTGTTTCTCTACACCAAGAGAACTTCTCAGAGCTCACAGATTTTGTCAATGCATCTGCAGTATTCTTCAAAGTGTCCACCTTTACCAGCAACACCTTCTTGTCTTCTATCATATCCCTCATAAAGTGATACTGAACATCAATGTGTTTTGTCTTTGAATGATAAGCAGGGTTCTTTGCCAAGAAAATTGCAGTTTGGCTGTCACAGTCTATCCTTATAGCTCCACTACTAACCCCATACTTGAACACAATCTCTGCAACCAAATTGCTTCCTTGCTTGCATGAGTGGCTGCCATGTATTCTGCCTCTGTAGTTGATAGTGCCACTATAGATTGTTTCTTACTCATCCAATTGACTACACCTCCAAATAGGTTAAACACATACCCACTTGTAGATCTTCTTTGATCCAGATCTACAGCCTAGTCTGCATCAACAAAGCCACAGATATCCAACACTCTGTCCAATCCTAGTCTTCCTTGGTAGCACAAACCATAAGCACTAGTGCCACGCAAATACTTGAAAACCCACTTCACTGCTATCCAATGCTCCTTTCCTGGTTTTGACATAAACCTGTTCAATACTCCCACTTCATGTGCAATGTCTGGTCTAGTACAGACCATTTCATACATTAGGCTACCGACTGCACTTGCATATGGAACACGGGACATGTCCTCTTCCTCTTCTTGTGTCTTGGGACACTATTCAACAGATAACTTTACACCTACATGAATAGGAACCTTCACTGGTTTACTATCCTGCATATTAAACCTCTGCAATATTGTCTTGACATACTTCGTCTGGTTTAACTAGAGCTTCCTCTTTTCCCTATCTCTTTTAATTTCGATGCCCAAAATATAGTTTGCAGCACCAAGACCTTTCATGTCGAATTTGGAGGAATTGGGTCTTCAAATCTTGGATAATTTCTTTGTCATTTCTAACCAACAACATATCATCCACATACAAGACCAGATAAATAACACAGTCACCAATTAATTTAAAATACACACAGTGATCTGCCTTGCTTCTAGTGAAGCCAAGTCCCCGTATAAATGTATCAAATTTCTGATACCACATCCTTGGTGACTGTTTTAACCCATACAAAGACTTCTTTAACTTGCATACTAGTTCTTTCTTACCCTTCACTGCAAAGCCTTTGGGTTGCTTCATGTAGATCTCCTCTTCCAGATCCCCATGAAGAAATGTTGTCTTCGCATCTATCTATTCTACCTCAAAATCAAAAGTAGCAGCAACAGATAAAAGTAATCTAATAGAAGCTACCTTGGCAATAGGAGAAAAAATATCACCAAAATGAATTCCCGACACCTGGGAATAACCTTTTTCTACCAACCAAGCTTTGTATTTCTCCACCTTTCCTTCTGCATTTGTCTTCTTCTTGAACACCCATTTGCTGCCAATGGATTTCCTTCCAGCCGGCAACTCCACTAGATCCCAAACCTCATTTTTGTGCAAAGATGCCATTTCATCAACCATGGTCTCTTTCCAGAGTTTTCCATCCTTTGAATCTACTGCTTTCTTCACAGTTCTCGGATCATCATCAGTAATAGATAAAGAAAAATTTGAATAGAAAGCAGATGGAATATACCTTTCTGGTTTCCTTCTTTCTCGAACTGATCTTCTCACCCCCGGAGTTTGTGGTTCTTCATCTTCTGATTCCTCTTTTTTTGTAGAGTTTGATTCTTCCTCCTTAAGCACAAACTCTATCTTCTCAGGTTCCTTTGGTTGGACTTCATATTTAATAACATCTTTCACCTCTCTGAACACCACATCTTGGCTATACACAACCTTCCTTGTTATTGTGTTCCAAATATTGTAACCCTTTAAACCATCCTTATACCCAATAAAGATGCACTTTTCAGATTTATTATCCATCTTGGTTCTTTTCTCATTTGGAACATGTACATATGCATCACATCCAAAAATACCCTCAGATGTGAAAGAGAGGGTTTCTTACTAGTCCATATCTCTTTTGGAGTCTTATCCTCCAACGCTAATGAAGGTGATCTATTGACCATGTAACATGCTGTCTCCACTGCCTCTGCCCAGAATTCTTGTCCTAACCCGACACCACTGAGGATGCTTCTTGCCCTTCCCATCAACGTCTTATTCATTCTTTTTGCAAATCCATTTTGCTCAGGTGTGTATGGAGTAGTCTTCTATCGTGCTACACCACACTTCTTACAAAATTCTTCAAATTCCTTGCTGCAAAACTCTCCACCGTTATCTAACCTCAACACCTTTTCTCTGTATGGTTTTCCACCAGAGCCTTAAATTCTTTAAACTTGTCAAAGACTTTCGATTTCTTCTTAAGGAAATATATCCATGTATTCCTTGAGAAGTCATCTATAAATGATACATAGTACACAGACTTACCCAGTGATGGAACTATAAATGATACATAGTACATAGACTTACCCAATGATGGAACCTTCACAGGTCCAAACACGTCACTGTGCACAAGCTCTAATGTCTGTTTCGCCCTCTTACCACCATAGGGGAAACTCACCCGATTTTGCTTCCCATATACATAATTTTCACAGAAATCAAAATCCAGAGAGCTATTACTCATACCTTCCACCATACCTTTACCATGAAGTATTCTAAGGCCTTTCTCTCCAATATGTCTAAGTATTTGATGCCACAACATGGTCTTCTCTCCAGAGACCACTAGATTTTCTACTCCACTTTCAGGAACCACAGAACTATTGCACCCATCAACAATAGTGCTACCTTGTAGCTTGTACAAAGTTCTAATCCGAACTCCCTGAATCAATACCAGTGCTCCCTGAACCATCTTGCAGGTATCCTTCTCGAACACTGTTTTTACACCTGCATCATCCAGCTTGCTTGCGGAAATTAGAATTCTGGCCAATGCAGGAATATGCAGAACACCGAGAAGTGTTCTAACCCTTCCACCTTGCAGCTTCAACTTTACTTTTCCACAACCAATGATTCTAGCCTTCTTGTCATCCCCCAAGAAGACATCACCACCATCATATTTCTCATACTCGTAGAACCACTCTCTATGGGGAGTGAAGTGAAAGGATGCACCTGAGTCAATCAACCATGCCTCATGATCTACACATGTACTTGAAGAAGCCAAGTACACATCCCCACCTTCATCTGAGGTGGTTTTCGCCTATGTAGAAGGAGCATCATCAGATCCCTTTCCTTTGCCAGGAGCTTTATATTTACAGTATTTTTTGTAGTGCCCTTCCTTTCCGCATTTCTAGCACACCACCTTTACAGGTTTTCCTGGAGATTTAGATCTCCCACTCGATGACTTATTTTTGTTTCTGTTTTGGGACCGTCCTCGTACAGACAAGGCATCACCATTCTGGCTCTCCATATTTTCCGTCTCATCTCCTCCACCAGCAAGGATGAGACTATTTCATCAAACTACAAGGTAGTTGCATTGCTACCTATTGCAACAACCAGACTATCCCATGAATCTAGTAGAGAACACAACAAACTGATGCACTTATCTTCATCTGAAATTTTAATATCAACAGATAATAACTGACTTACCACAATATTCAATGAGTTCAGATGCTCTGTCACCAAGTCTCCATCTTTCATCCTCAGGTTATACAACTTTTTCCGTAGGAACAGTTTATTCACTAGAGGCTTAGATTGGTACAAAGTCCCTAACTTGTCCCACAAAGCCTTAGCCATAGCTTCCCCTGATACATTCAACAATACTGAATGTGAGACACACAATCATATTGTGCTCTTTGTCTTCCGATCCAACTTCTTCCATTCTTCATGAGACATTCCTGGTGGTTTAGTACCCGAATCTACCACGATCCATTGATCTTTATCCACCAATAAATCCTCCATCTTGAGTTTCCACAACTTAAAAATATGACCATTAAATTTCTCAATCTCTATCTTTCCACTACTCGCCATCTTCTTTCACCACTAGAATCGATCCCGTAGATCTCCCACTGAACAGGGTCTACCACAGGCCCGAGCAAAACCCCTCAGCAACAAAGGCGTCCCCTTGAAGCCAAAACAACTCTGATACCAAATGTAGGTTTCAACCCCATACAAAAATTACCTGCATACGAATTCTAAAACACAAAAAATAAACAATGCGAGAGAATAACACATAAAACACATATACATAGAGATTTTCCCCTGGATCCCAAAACCGGGACTACTAGCTTGATTTTTCATTATGTTCCTTTCAATGTTACAATACATATTTATACATGCCGAAGCATCCAATACCATGGAACGAAAACCATCACGTCCAAAACCATGGACCGAAAACCATCGCGTCCAAAACCATGTGCGAAAACCATGCAAAAAACCATAGGTAGGTCTGCCCAACCTAATATAGGGTCCAAAAAAAATTTCCCGGGGTGCTGCCTTGGACCCCGTAGAGGTGGGCTACCCGGCCCCGTCAAACCCCCTAGATAGGGGGGGCTGCCGCCCCCTGTGACCCCCCCATTGTGCAATCGACACAATGAAGGGGGGCTCTGCCCCCCGTCTAATCCCTTGGTTAACTATGTCAGCTAGTCATGGAAAGAATATAACACAACCCAACACATAGTATGGAAGGATGGTGAGCAAGAGAAGCACCGACATCGGGGCACTTGCATGTGGCAAGAGTGGCACTAGTGCTTCAGAGCTCTCCCACACTATGGATGGTAAAAATGAAAAATATGGCCATGAGGTTTTTTTTTTTTATTAAACCCTCGTCTGGTGTGTTTTTATAAAAGCACCGGTGCAAGATATATTCAGAAGTGCCACATTTTTTTAATTAAAATTTATCACGGTGCTTTTTTCGAGATGCCTCAGGGATTTTCTATACAGGTACCGCACCAATGCTTTGTTTTTACTATAGCACCACTCTTTTCTAGAAATAAAAAACTGCCTATCGGTGCGCTTTAGAAGATGTCCGAGGGAATTTTGATAAGTTTACTGCATCATAGTGTCATTGGAAAATAACATCGCATTTTTCTGAAATTTAAAACTACAACGATGCTTCTTAGTGGTATGCATCTAGACGTTAGACTAGATGAAGGACATTGGTGCTATTGATGATTCAAGCACCGTGTGTTGTGGTATTTAGCGCACCTCATTTTTTTTTTTTATAAAAATAAATTTTCTCGATGCACCATGTTATATGCAACACCAATGCTTGTTTGATAGTAAAGCACCAGTGCATATGTAGATTTTAGATGCACCATCTAGAAAACATCTGCTAAAAATCCACTTGCCCACCTCCACTAGTGACCTCCGCTACAAATGGATTTTTGGGCTATTTTTATAGGGGCTTCCTCAAAAATATCCTTTAAAATGTCTTTTCAATATAGTGGGTACTTCGAATGTATTTGGCATGGATTAAGCAAATTCTAGCTGGTGAATCCAAGGGAGCCACTTTGTGTGAGCAATTACTAGTGTACAAGGCAAGGAACCAATCCCCATTTGTACTCCCTTCATAAACACCCGTCATACATTAGAACCCTATCTCAGTGCCACTTGTAACTTTTTCTTGGAACTTAAAAGCATGCATCATGTATGGGATGGATTAATAATCAATTTAGGGATGGATTTTGATGGGAAAATTATCTATCACAAGATGATTTTCCCATGAAATACAATTAAAAAGTTTGCAAAAATGTCAAAAGCCTTTGTTGAAATTGTAAAGACTAGTCGATAAGTGTGAAACCGTCAAATTTGACAGGTGGGTCTATTTTGAAATTCCAACCCTAAATCCACCTCATTAATTTCTATTATGTAATAAAAGAACTCTGACATCATGAAAACATGTGGAGAAATGTGCCACCCTTGTGTAGATGCTAGTGAAGAGTATAGACATTTTCACAAAAAGATCCTGAAAGAACTCTATGACATATGGAGAGCCATAGGTTGACACCTCAGAATCAAAGATCCCAGTATTCATGATCCATATTATTATTTAATCTCTATAATTTATAAAATAAAACAATTTTAATTTTACACCAAAAATACGCATATCCATTTTGGAATATGGCTTCTAAAAATTTAATTTAATTATAAATAATTAATAGGTGGATTGTAGGGATTTAACCCACAAAATATTTTTTAGTAGTAATTAAGGATAGAGGGTAGAGATTTATTTGTAAGGTAGTCATGTCCCTTTTTTCTTCTCAATTTATTTAAAAAAATGTCATGTCCAGATTCAATTTGTAGTAGGTTTTCATTTGTGGCATTGAATTCTTAGTGCTAGTGCATTGATCATGAAACCATTTAATATGTTCTCTCGGGTAAAATCACACAACTTAGGAAACAAATTGTTCACCAAACCAATTTATGTCATTGAACTCTCAGTGCTTATGCATGGGTCATGAAACCATTTAATATGGTCTAACCGAGAGACTTAAACTCTTTTACAATAGGTTTCTTTATGCCATTGAACTCTTAGTGCTTATGCATGGGTCAAAAAAGCATTTAATACACTTTCTATGAAGAGACTTGAACCCGGTAAAAAAATTGTTCACCAAACCACTCGAGCTAATGTCCTTTTACTTTTAAAAGGAGCACATGGAGGAGCGCTATTCACTTATGTGTGCATGGGTCAAGAGGCCATTTAATATAGTCTCTTTGGATGCAACCACATGTTTGAGAAAGTTTTTATTTATGGAATTGAACTCTTTTCCAATAGGTTTATTTATGGCCTTGAACTCTTAGTGCTTGTGCACGAGTCACCAAACTATTTCATCTGATCTCTCTAGATGCAACCACATGTTCGTCCAATACCTCAAGATGACCCCATGGATCCAAGAATTCCCTCTGGGAATTGAACCTTGCCCAATGGTTAATAACTCCTAGCTTTCCACAATTAGATCCAACCCCTTTTAGGTAATTCTTTTAGTAAATAATAATAATAATAATTTTATTTATTTATTTATTTATTCCTGGCTCTCTAACCTAATATTGAAGATATGTTGTAATGTCATGTTTTATTTTGTTATGTAAACATTTTGAGTCGGTTAAATTACATAAAATGAAAAAATAAAGAAAAGTAAAATAAAATTAATAATTATAAATATAATTATAGTTAATTATATTTAATAATTAAACGAGACTAGACCCATCTCAACTTTGGATCTACAAAAGGTCGAGAGAGATCAAATCTTTTGAAATGCAAAAACTCTTTTAGAGTGAAAAGAGATTTTATCACTTTAAACCCTTGGATCCAAAGTTAAGATAGATCTAAATTAATTTTAATTTTAATAATATGAAATATGTTATAAGATAAAAATATTAGTACCTACCATAGATTAATGCCTATTGATATTTAACAATTATTTAATTTATATGATAATATTAATATAAATATATAGAAATACAATCTATTATTATTATTTTATTTATTTAAATATATATTTTTCTTTTTACAATAAGATTGTTTATAAAATTTTATCGTTAAATTTGAAGAAAGTAAATTTGGAAAGTGATCCACAATTTTCATTCCATTGAAACAAATATTTAGAGTCACGAAATGTTTACTACAATACGATATGTTGTTGGAGTCAACATCTTTCACCATTAATGATTTAAGACATTCACTCCAATACGATATGTTGTTGGAGTCAACATCTTTCACCATTAATGATTTAAGACATTCACTCCAATACCATGAACATGGTACATAATTTTCCAATTTTGAAAAATAATTCTACTCTACTATATTTAAATAATGAACATTGTAAATCAAATAATTCTACTCTAATATAATAATTTTCCAATTTTGAAAAATAATTCTACTCTAATATAATAAAATAATGAACATTGTAAATCATTTTCCAATTTTACCTTTTTCCTATTGGAATTGTTATCCTATTTTATTCGATCAAATGTTTAGTCACCTTTTCTACGACTTCCTTTTAACTTGATCGATTCCTAAGATGGTCAAACCTTCTTCGTTATAGCTTAATTAATTTGGTACGATAATCAAACGAATAGATGTCATTGGGAAAGCGTTCAACAAATGATGTCCGGCAAAAAATGTCAAACCTCCCCATGATAAACAATATTTTTATTTATTTTTCTCACTAAGCCCCTGATCTTCTAAGGAATTGGGCTCCTCCTATTGTCCTTATATATTTAAATAATTCTGAGCATTTAGAAGTACAGACAATCTTTCTTAATAATATTTTTTATTATCGATAAACATTATTTATTCAGTGTTGTTTTTGTATATTCAAATAATTGACTGTCATCATGTAAATATATCATATTAAAAAAGAGTAATAAAGTAAACCATCAAACTTAACCATCTAAAATTATTAATTTATAAATTTTTAAATCATATAATTATCCAACTTTAAATATTTTAATTTAATATTTAATTAATTCTTTTCTAATTTACAATTTTTAATTAATTATTAATTATTAATTTGAATTTTAAATAATTATTAATTTATTATTTTAGGAGAAAAAAAGAATTCATCCGGTACCCGGCATGACTCATGGACTGATTGAAGGGCACACCCTTGGGTGGACTTCTCATGACCGAGACCCAGAGATGGTCTTGATGGACGCTTTGGTGGAGAAGCTATGATGGAAGGGACTCGTGATGATGATGGACTTCTCATGGCCGAGACCAAGAGATAGTCTTGGTGAACCTTCGGTGGAGGAGCTCATGATAATATGAGATCGTTGTGACTTTTGGACATCATATGGGTGACTTGGAGATGAGACACTTTGAGGTGATGGGGTCACAATGATGATGATGATGGGTTGAGCCGAGACTCAACTTCTTTTCACACATGATGATGTTGGATAAATGTGGCTGATCATTTGTAGCCAACATTTCGTGGACAGCATGTTGCAGATGAGATGGATGGAGTTCATGGACCTGAGCATGGATTATGGGAGTTGATTCTTGATGAGTCAGGGATGTGGCAGGATGCTTTGAGGAACAACCGATGGTGGCATGAGGATGTACATTCTCATAGTTTGGACGCGACGGTTGGATTAGCTATCCAACTAGTTCAGATATGGAGGCCGGCATGTATAGAGGTGTGTTACCATTTGTTGGAGTATCATGGCAGCAGTTCACATGAGGACAACACATGGTGATTGAGATGACTTCCCGTTGGTATTGATCTTGGTGGAGAGCTACCAAGATGAGATGTTGTCGAGGACGACAACGTCTTCAGGTGGAGGAGAATGTGACGCCCTCGGATTTCGGGCAGGCGTGCACGATGGCGCGAGCGCCCCGTGCACGACGACGGGCGCGTTTTGGCACGACAATGGGCGAACCTCCGACACTTGGACGAAGAACCGAAGCTGAGGTGTGGTCACCAAAGCTGCGGGTAGGTGGGCGAGATGCAACGAAGTTGATGGGCGCAGGTTCTACTGTTCTACAGGCGAACGCGGCACGACCACTCGACAAGCGGGTGCGGATACCCGACAAAGGCAATGGAACTGCAGGGCGGTGCGACGAACAAAGTTGCAGTGCTGAACGAAGATATAAAGACGCATATTATATGATGGATTGTATGCACATATATATATGTGCGTGGGCTAATTAAAATATAATGTGCGGGAATAATAAACATTTATGCGGGACTTATATGTACAATGGAACGGCCATTAAGCATATGAATAACGCATATGATGGAAAAATAAAAGTGCAGCCGATATATATAAATATATCACAGCTTATACGCATATGTGGAGTGACATGTGGATGTAAGCGGATGATTAAAAAAAGAAATAGAAATATAATAAAAACAAATATACGTGGCCTTACGTGCATAATGGGTCGGCCATGAATAATGCACCCATTATAACACAAAGAGAGCGTATATGCGATGAATAAAATAATGATGGAGTCAAGCCGACACGTATATGGGCGTATTATCATGATTTGGAGGAGTCGGCCTTATGGAGGCACGCGTCCCTTGGAGAGATGATGCACATATATGTATGGCATGACGAAATGCCATGTTTGGTGCAGAGTTTAGTGAACGTCTCTGTGACCCGTGTGGGCACTCGTTCACGAGCAGAGGCACATATATGTGTATGTGGAAGGCTTCTTACGCCTTGTTGTAACATTGGAAAAGATTCAAGTGTTGGCCGCGGACTATGCCCGGCACACTTGCGTTGTATCTCTGAAAGTTTTATTATAATATATATTGTGGGCAAACTCGTTCGGGAGTTGCCCCTCCCGGTTCATATGAATGTTGATTAATATTTCGGTTTAAATTATACATGCTGATGTTATGATGTATAATGAATAATGATCTCCTTTGATCGGGTAGACATGGCTAGCTGGGTCCGCCCGAAATTCATACGGGAAGAGCCAACCAAAACCCAAGTAGATGCGACCAGGAAGGAAGGGACTATGTTTAAAACCTAATTATATGTGACCGATTAGAAAGAACCGGGACACGTCACCCCGATAGTGAGAACTGGAGGGAGAGCATCTACGATTTCATATTACAATAGGCCGATGACCCGTAGGTTTGGTGAAACTCGAAGATATCATATGGAATATAGAACTTCATCATTGGGTTGGAATAAAGTAAGGGGAGCCCACCGGGCTGCTGCCTAACCCGACTATAAACTTTGAGGGCTCCCAGGCTACATGTAAGGCTTTAAAGGTCAGGACACATTGGTAGGATTCTCCCGCTATTTCTTATTTTCCCTTTATGAATGTTACCCATGCTTGGCTTATACATGCAGAGTGTATAGCACTAAGTAGCAATGTTTGGTAAATACATGCTTAGTGTATAATGTTGCTTCGAAGGTTGAAGTTAAGATTTTTGGCTCTAAGGGCTATTGTACAAAATTTTGACTCTGGAGGCTATACTAAGCACATTTCACTAAGGGAACCAACTCGTAAGGGGGGAAATTATGAGAATATAATGGTAGATTTGCATCAGGTGCTACCAAAGTAGTAAGATCTCTAGAAGAAGTAAGTAAAGTTTTATTTAATTAATTGCAATTTATTATGTGACTGGACTATTTGTCAAAAATAGCATTTGGAAATGGAAGAGGTAGAGGTCGAGGAAGAGGTTGATTAGATACAAATGCAGAGTTAAGGGACAAAGTGAGGACTCTTAGGTGAAGGCTAGAAGCCATGGAGGCTACCAGACAACATGATCACATAGGAGATACCAGTGAGGAAGAAGATTCGTTGATGACACTAATGTAAATTGGCCTCATGGGGACAAGAAATTGAGTAACTTCCTAGACCACCTTAACAGTTTATCTAATGACATCAAATTCACAATGGAAGTAGAAGAAAACAATAGTATCTCGTTCCTGGACATTCTCCTCCTTAGAAATAAAGATGGATCACTTAGTCATAAGGTATTCAGAAAGAAAGCACACACTGATACTACCTTCATGGGGAATCTCACCATCACCCAACTCAAAAGATAGGGGTACTCAAAACCTTCTTCACTAGAGCTTTAAGAATATCTTCCACCAATCATGTTGAAGAAGAAATTGAGTATTTAAGAAAGGTATTTTTAGACATTGGGTATAAAAATAAAGACATCATTAATACCATCAAAAGAGCTAAAACCAAAAATCAAGTTAGACCCCTTGCATCATACTCTCAAGATTCTAACAATAATGCCTATCTGCCTTTCATTCAAGGAGTCACTAATAAACTTGCCAAGGTTCTCATAAAGAAAGGGATTAAAACCTCTTTTAAACCCTTAACTACCATAAGACATAATATGAGATATGTTAAAGATAGTCTGGATCACCTTCAGCAAAAAGGTGTTTACAAAGTCATGTGTTTGTGTGGGAATTGTTACATTGGAGAGACCGAGAGGTCCTTTAAATAAGGCAAAAAGAACATGGTGTTGACATAAAATATAGGAGAACCAAGTCTTCGGCACTTGTAGAACACTCAACCAAGACATGTCACCACATACACCTTGAAGACTCTAAAATAATAGCTAAAGAGGAGCATCAATGCAAACGAAAATTTCAGGAAGCTCTTGAAATTATAAACCATCCTCAAAATCTGAATAGAGATGGAGGCCTGGAAGTAGGTAGAAGTTGGATTCATGTACTTAACTCAAAACACTTGAAATCTCATCCATAACTAAAGCTTATACAATTTCACCTTTTCCATGTCATATCCATCTTCCTCATTCTCATCTTCCTCTTATTCATCTTCCTGACCTCCCTTCCCACATCCTTCCATTCCTCCTTTAATTAATTTTGCTAACTTATATTAAGAAAAATTCATCCCTTTAATTATAATATACTAATATCTTATTAATATTAGGTTAATTCTCTAAATATAACTACTAACTTTATTCCTTAATATAATAATAACATTCCTCAATTATTATTAATCCTTATATCCTCATTTAATCCCCTTAATATATCATTATTATTAATAGTTATATCCCATCCTTATAATTATTATTAATAGTGGCTTAAATTAGTATAATGTTTATTAATCTAGTTAATAATATAATTATTATATTATTAATTAAACTTCATTATTAGTAATAATTATTATCAATAATGAGGATAATTAATTCTCATAATAATATATTCTTATCTTTATTAATTCACCATTATCCTAGATATAAGCTTTATTAATAATTATTATTATCATTAGCTATCTCCATTACTAATTATTTCCTCAACTTTTAAACTTTATCTTTGTTCTTTGTTCTTTTTTCTTTTCCTATTTTATTAATGAATTAAGGTCTTTTGGTCACCCATTTCTCTCTGCTCAACCTTCCTTTCACTATTTATTCCCTTCTTCCGCTTTCTTCTCTGTGGATTTGTCCTGATGATGAGTCTTGTTGTAGACTTGAAATATCGAAATAAAAATGAGTATTGTGGTTAATATTATGAATAATCATTCTCAAAAAGAAGAACTTCCATAAGAGAAAGAGGAGAGAGTTGAAGAACCTGAAAAAATTAGCTTTATAAAGTCAGTTTTTGGTCCAGGTTTCATGTCAAAGGAAGAAGTACCTACATACAGTAGCAGTTTGGATCCAAAATAATTAATAGTTTGGATCAATGCCATGAACAAGCATTTTGAGAATGCAGAGGTGCCAGAAGACAAGTAAGTGAGATTTGTTGATACAAAGCTAAAATGACATGTGACTTTATGGTGGGACAGAGTGCAAGAAGAAAGGCCTTAAAGCACAAAGCCAAGATCAAAATTTGGAGCAAGATGACTGCTAAATTAAAACATAAGTTCCTTCCTGAAGGTTATCAATTAATTTTGTTGAGAAAGATGCAGAATCTCAAGCAAAAGGCAATTATTGTGAGGGAGTATATGGTGGAATTTTATAAATTAAATATTAGATCAAGGTACATCGAGGATACACTTGAGAGAGTTGACACGTATATCAATGGATTGCAGTTTGATATTAAAGATGAATGAAGCTTAATGTCCTTGAGATATATTGAGGAAGCATACTAGGTTGCATTGAAGGCTAAGGAGAAGTTGACAAGAAAGAAATATTAGAAGATGAGAACAAGAAGTTTTGGAACAAAAGTGAAGTAGAAAAAGGGAGAAGCTAGCAGCTCAAACCAGAAATCACCATCAGAAAAAACTAGCGATGTGACAGGACAGAGGACTCCTTCAAGAGGAAGAGGCAGAGGTAGACATAAGGTGATATGTTTCACTTGTGGAAAGTTGGGACATTATTCCTTTGAATGTCAAGAAAAAGTTGGAAAATAAAAGGGGGAACATTTAGCAAAAACCAAGCCAAAAACTGAACTTCCAAATGTAGCTAAAGAATGTGTCAACTCACTAGAAGAAGGAGAATCTCTACTCCTGAAGCAAGTGTTGGATGCAGATGAACTCAAGAAAAGAAGAAGGTTATTTAGGAAACATGCAAGAAAAAAGGTAAATGTTGCAAATTAATTATTAATAATGGAAGTATTGATAATTTGGTTTCTACAGAGATGGTGGATAAGTTGCAGTTGGATAGAATGCCACATTTTGCACCATACAAAGTTTCGTGGTTACAAAAGGGACAACAAATGTTGGTGAATGATAAATTCCAAGTGGAGTTCAAAATTGGAAAACATAAAGAACATGTTCTCTTTCATATTGTGCATATGGATACTTGCCATGTCTTGCTTATAAGACTCTGGAAGTGTCACAAAAGAGTGAGTTATGATGGGAGGATGAACACTTATAGTTTTGAGAAGGATGGACAAAGCCATATGTTATTTCCTATAAAATCTAAATGTACCAGAGATGCAATGGCTCAAAGAATATTATTGATGAGTGACAAATAATTGATTACTAATTGTATAAAAAATAGGAAGTAGGAGCAATTAGGTGAAGGAGAGGTGACCAATTTTCCTTCAATAAACCAAAATTTATTTAATTTTGAAGATCAAATGTGTCATGAACAGGTGTAAAAAAAAATGTAAAATTAACAGTGCTTTCAATAGAAGAAATGGTCATGTCTGAAGAAGTTTGAATTAATGAACAACAGTTCACAGTTTTAAAGAAAAATTTACAAGAGAATTCGGGAAAGAATGTTGCAAGTGATAAAGTAGAAAAGAGTCTTGAATAGGAAGATGACATGGAACAACAAAGCCATCATGTATAGTCACAATTGATCCTTGCAGTTTGATGTAGAAGCATCCGACACTCTTAATCAAATGAGGAATCCAAAGCGGAGCAAGGAGGACATGGACCATCGAAGCTAAACGAGACAAATTCTGTTTTAATAGAGCTAGGTTGATGGACTTAATTAAATGTAATCTGCCATATGTATACGAATAGAGAGATTTAGGGGTTGATGAGGAAATAAAGGAGAGGATTGATCGGATCCTTTCAGTGGTCCGATCCAATATTCCTGTAACGATGAACCTACGTGTTCTATATATATATTGTGAGATAGATAGGGGAGATATAGAGAGACAACGAGAAAATAATAGAAATTGTGTAACAGAGTTAGATAAAATGTAGTCGAGGGGAGAACTGTGACTAAGGCTGAAATGCCTTAGGATGTAATCATACTGTGTATAGTGAATAGATGATGTGTTCTGTGGATTTCCGTGTGTGTTTATGTAATAATGCCTTTTCATGTTATCTCTGTATATATGCTATGATGGCTTAAATCCTGTGTTGCGAGATTGTTGGTCGACCATCGATCACTGTAGGATCAATGACAATCTAAAGATATCATAATGAATTTTTGTATAAGTGTCAGAATGTATTAACAGTGTAAAGACAGGGCATACGACATAGGAACTCGATTAAAGTGTAGAATCCATCAAATGGAAGATGAATGAGAGAATGCAGGAGATCCATTGGATCTCATAGATCAACGTTCATTGCATGGCGGAGATGTGAGGGCATCAATTCGTGAAGAAGTGGTTTCACAATAGGAAGTGGTATTTCAGGCAGCCTCAAAACCATAAGTGGTAAAAAGGACTATTCACCCAATTCCATTCAGTGGAGGACACATAGCACAAGGTTGGAGAGAGGAAACTGCTTTATCAGGTGGTTAATCCCCATGCTTGTTGTCTACCCGAAATCCTTGTGAGCCGTTAGATCCATTGAGTGCAGATCGACGGTGGAGGATTGACATGCAAGTTGTTTGAACGACGATCAGAGATCGGGCCTATCGAAGTTCAGAGGAGTAGTGCAGCTGAAAAGCGAAGGATGAGTGGACCTGATGATAATTATAGATGTGGGCTTATAGATTTTGAAGTCTAGCCCAAGGTTTCAAGCAGGGTTTTCCTTCATTTTTGTGTTTTCTGTGTATTGTGTCAAAATGGTGTGGTCCTGGTTTTTAACGAAAAATCAATTAAGTTGGGTTATTCCGATTTAAATGCTTATGGCCTAAGCAAATGAATAACGGTTCTGATAGATTTGTGGGCCATAACCCACAGGCCTCAGGATCGAAATTTGTAAATGAAAGGGATTTTTCCTTACCCCCAAAATCTCCTTTCATCATTTGGTATCAGAGAAGGGAAAGGTTAAGGGAAATATTTCTTGTGAGAAGAAGGAAGAATGCAAGCAGAAGGAGAAAGAGGTACAGTTGTTGAAGTATGGTGAGTTTATGGTCTTACTGTCGTGCAGAGAATGACAGCAGAAGGCGAGAAGACTTGCAACAACCTAGAGCAAGCAGTGCTCAATTGGTTCCAGAGGAGAGAACAAGAAGGATGCCAACAAACTAAAGCTCAGAGGAGAAAGCTTGGTGAGGTATCATGTAGCAGAGGAAGAATATTACTACAAAGGTTGGTTGCAGTTCATAGAAGATCATGAAGGCAGTTCCACAGAGAAGTGGGTAGAATTGCTAAGGATAAGGAGAAGTATATGACTAGGAGGTTATAAATTTTTGTACCTTGGGAGTCTGATGCAGGAGAATCCGACACTCTTAATCAAAGAAGGAATCCAAAGCGAAGCAAGGAGGATGTGGACCATTAGAGCTAAACAGGGGACAAATTATGTTTTAATAGAGCTAGTTTGATGGACTTAATTAAATGTAATATGCCATATCTATACGAATAGAGAGATTTAGGGGTTGTTGAGGAAATCAAGAAGAGGATTGATCGAATCCTTCCAGTGATCCAATCCAATATTCCTGTAACAATGAACCTGCATGTTCTATATATATATATCATGAGACAGATAGGGGAGATATAGAGACACATAGAGCAAATAATAGAAATTGTGTAACAGAGTTAGATAAAATGTAGTCAAGGGAAGAACTATCACTAAGGCTGAAATGCCTTAGGTTGTATGTTAGGGTCCCACCCTAACCCCCTTATTTATGTAATGGGATCACGTCATAGTCAAGAGTCAATAAAGCCCATATTAATAATTGTAAGTGGTTAATCCGCAATTAATGACGGGACCACAGTTAGTTGCAAATGGGCCGTAGTATTAGATAGATGGTATTAATAAAACCCACGGTATTGGTCCGTGGTATTGCATGTATGAGTCATATATAAAGGATAGAGACTCTCTGCAAGGAGCATCGTGTCTTATTTTGTAATCGAGCTCTGCTCTATTAGAGGTTGCCCCCTCGAAGAGGAAAGTGAACATTACTCTCTGAATAATAAAATCATTGCTATTCTGTGTTCTGGGTATCTTTTCTTCGCATATTCTGTATTTGGGTATCATTTTGCAGGTTAAGAGCATAACAAGTGGTATCAGAGCACTTTCCAGGGCCGGTGGGATCTCCATTTCTTAGCAAATTTTTTTTTGGCTAGAGACGTGTTCTGGCGTCTTTAAACCACGGGATCTGTCGTTGAGCGCATAAACATGCAGATTTGGGGAGGCATGCACGCAGGAAATACAAGAGGTGGTCACGTTTATTGGACTCCCTTGTAACCCCTATGGGTACCCCTTCGAGTAGTAGAGCATTAGACAGAACCGCGCACGGACTGTCTTCCACGTACCCTCTAGGTATATCGGAAGCCCCCTAGGCTCCCTTGAAACCTCGCCATAGATAAACCATCGGTCGTCTTGCGGCTACAGTACACCGAGAACAGCACTCGGAGAGATTACTCGCCCATACGATAGGGTAGTCGGGTTGTACGGCTAAGGGTACGGTCGATCCTCCTTAGTTAGAGCCCTGAAACATTGGGCCGAGTACTACTGCCAGACCCTTATGTATATTGCGATCTGTAGCACCTGACACTCCTCAAGACCATAGTTCCCTTTTTTATCGGGGGATCACACATCATCTCTTCCAGATCCGATTGTGCAAAGGGTGTAGCAGCAGCAGACATTAGTCCCGCAGTCTCGAGTTCGCAGATCAGCCATTCCGATCTATTAGATCCATCAGATCTGCAGCAGCAGTCTGTTCTGCCGCCCAAAGCTATCAGATCCGCCATTCAGATTTCTCAGATCCACCAGATCAAAGTCGTTGTGAAGGGTTCCTATACCAGGGTATAATTTTCGCAGGACTTTTGGCCGACAAGCTGAGCACGGTGGTACCATTCACTTCTTAGTGAAAATTTTTTTTAGGCAGTCCCAATTTTAAAAAAATCAGGTTGGTGTATGGTAGAAACTAGAGCTCAAGCGATGGCCAATGAAAGGATGGACAAACTTGAAGAATCAGTGCAAAACCTCCACATTTAGCTTAGCGGACTATGTAGCATGGTCGAGAAAATAATCCCGAAGGGCAAGGAGCAAGCCCACGAGGAGGCGTATAATGGCAATGGACACAATGAGGGTGAGTCTAGCCACTCTCCTCACGTCTGGCACACCCACCAACAACCTAGTCAGCGACCTCCCAAGTTGGACATGCATAAATTTGACAGTTCTCACCCATCGGCATGGATAGCACAAATGAAGCAGTATTTCAAACTGAATCACATCTTAGATGATGAGACTCAGCTTATGTTGGGGAGCATGTACTTGGACAATGAAAGGTGGCAATGGTGGGAATGGCATCAACGTTGCACTAGACCTTTTAGGACTTGGACCAAATTCACCAAAGCTCTTCAAGACCGCTTTGACAAGGAATCATCTTTTTTGGGTCGTCTTACTAAGCTCCGACAGACTGGTACAACAGATGAATATATTACAGCTTTTGAAGCCTTAGCCTTCCGCACTTGGGGTCTCTCAGACGTGTTCTACACGGAATGTTTTATCAGCGGTCTTAAAGAAGCTATCAAAGCCCAAGTCCTACTGCACCACCCTCCCACATGGACGGAGGCTTGCAAGGTAGCTCGTAACGTGGAACGTGCATTAGCAGCCCAATACAGTCGCCCAAATTTCTCCGCTAAAGGTCACCCCCCACAGGCTCACAATACGACTCAAACACTTAAGGTCCAAAAGGTGTCACCTGCGGAAATGGCTGAAAGAAGAAAGCAAGGCCTATGTTACTATTGTGATGAAAAATACTCCCCAGGTCATAAATGTAAGGAGCCCAAATTTTTTCAAATTGATGCCACTGACTACAGCTCAACAGAGGAAGATCCACCACTTGAGGAACCTGATCCGCTAGAAGAAGACAACCAAAAGGACAATGTCTCTGACGAACCAGTTATTTCGTTGCATGTTTTGGCAGGGATTTCTTCCCCTCAAAATCTCAAAATCAGAGGTTTTATTAAACATCGCCTAGTAGTAGTCTTGATTGATAGTGGAAGTACACATAATTTCATCCATAAAAAAGTTGCAGAAGCAGTGCATTGTTTTGTACGAGCAGTTTCTAACTTCCAAGTTCAAATTGCGGATGGAGGCACAATGAAATGTGAAGGCCACTGTGAAAATTTCAAACTTGAAATGGGGGATTATCAGTTGAAAACCCACATGTTTGCTATCCACATGGGGGCTTGCGACATTGTCCTCGGCGCTGAATGGCTCCGCACTCTTGGGCCAATCACAATGGATTTCCAGGAGTTATATATGAGTTTTAAGAAGAACAACTACACACATACCCTCTATGGACTCCAGGCGGGAACCCCCTCTATCATGAGCTCGCATAGGATGGAAAAATTGTTAAAAAAGGGCAATCATGGAGTTGCAACTCAATTTAATGCCATTCAGGCAGTCGAAACCAAGCCTCTGCCAATTCATCCCGAGATGCAACAGATTTTAAATAACCATATGCCGGTCTTTGATAAGCCTCATGAGCTTCCACCCTCGTGAGGGGAACATGATCATAGCATCACCTTGGTTCCAGGGGCCCAACCCCCAAATGTGCGCCCATATAGATATCCGTTCACCCAAAAGAATGAAATAGAAAAATAAATCAAGGAACTTTTGGAAGCAGGTGTCATTTGTCCCAGCATTAGTCCTTATTCATCCCCAGTGGTCATGGTGCTCAAGAAAGATGGGGAGTGGCGGATGTGCCCCGACTTCAGGGCCCATTCTGGCATCAATTTGGATGGAGGTTTCTATGGATTTCATTACAGGTCTTCCAAAGTCAGGGAACAAGTCAGTCATCATGGTGGTTGTGGACCGACTGTCGAAGTATGCTCATTTCTGCACCCTACCCCACCCGTTTACACAAACTTTGGTCGCTTAATATTTCATGGATCAGATCTTCAAATTGCATGGCATGCCCACTTCTATTGTGTCCGACCGCGACCCGATCTTCACTAGTAATTTTTGGCAGGAACTCTTCAGGATACAAGGCACTCAACTAAAACTCAGTACTTCTTATCATCCGCAAACGGATGGTCAAACCGAAGCCGTCAACAAATGTCTAGAAACCTACCTTAGGTGTTTCACTTCAGAAAAGCAACACCTTTGGGTACAGTGGTTACCTCTGGCTGAATGGTGGTATAACACCAACTATCATGCCACCACCAAAATGACTCCCTATGAAGCAGTATATGGTCAACTCCCGCCTTCACCTACTTCGTATCTCAAGGGGTGCTCAAAAGTACAAGCAGTGGATCAACTCCTACAACACTGCGCAACCATGCTCGCCCATCTTCGAGAGAATCTTCATCAAGCTCAGAACTGCATGAAGCAACAGGTAGACCAACATCGCTCAGAGCACCAATTTCAAGAAGGGGATCAGGTCTTTTTACGGCTACAACGATATAAGCAAACATCACTCAAAGAGAAGGGGTGTCAGAAACTATCTCCCAAATTCTACGGACCATATCAAGTACTTCAGCGCATTGGAGAAGTGGCTTACAAGTTGGCCTTGCCACCTACTGCAAAAATCCATCCAGTTTTCCATGTCTCATGCCTCAAGAAAGTGATTGGGAACAATTGCAGAATTCAGACCAGTCTACCTGAATTGGACGAAGAAGGGTCCATCTGGTTTCAACCCGAATAGGTCCTAGACACACGAGACAAGCAACTGCGCGGCCGCATGATTAAGGAAGTCCTCGTCAAATGGAAAGATACCTGTCCGGAAGATGCAACTTGGGAACCAGCCACTATTCTTCAGCAGTTTCCGCAGCTTCAGCCTTGAGGACAAGGCTAGTCTTAAGGGGGAGGGCATGTTAGGGTCCCACCCTAACCCCCTTATTTATGTAATGGGATCACGTCATAGTCAAGAGTCAATAAAGCCCATATTAATAATTGTAAGTGGTTAATCCGCAATTAATGACGGGACCACAGTTAGTTGCAAATGGGCCATAGTATTAGATAGATGGTATTAATAAAACCCACGGTATTGGTCCGTGGTATTGCATGTATGAGTCATATATAAAGGATAGAGACTCCCTGCGAGGAGCATCGTGTCTTATTTTGTAATCGAGCTCTGCTCTATTGGAGGTTGCCCCCTCGAAGAGGAAAGTGAACATTACTCTCTGAATAATAAAATCATTGTTATTCTGTGTTCTGGATTTCTTTTCTTCGCATATTCTGTATTTGTAGGTTTTAACCCTGTACATAAATTACCTGCATACGAATTCTTAAACAAAGAAAATAAACAATGCGAGAGCATAACCCATAAAACACATATGCACAGAGATTTTTCCCTGGATCCCAAAACCGGGACTACCAGCTTGATTTTTCATTATGTTCCTTTCAATGTTACAATACATATTTATACATGCCGAAACATCCAATACCATGGACTGAAAACCATCGTGTCCAATACCATGGACCGAAAACCATCGCGTCCAAAAAACATGTGCGAAAATCATGCACAAAACCATAGGTGGGTCCGCCCAACCTAACATATGGTCCAAAACCAAAATTTTCCGGGGCAGCGCCATAAAGTGGGGTTACGGGTGCCCTTCAAACCCCCTATTAACTACGTGGAAAGAATATAACACAACCCAACAATCTCCCACTTGTTGTTTTCTTTCCACAGGGGGCCACAGGAGAGCTTAGTCATTTTTTCAGCCCTGAGATTCCCATTGCTTCTCTACACCAAGAGAACTTCTCAGAGCTCACAGATTTTGTCAATGCATCTGCAGTATTCTTCAAAGTGTCCACCTTTACCAGCAACACCTTTCTGTCTTCTATCATATCCCTCACAAAGTGATATTGAACATCAATGTGCTTTGTCTTTGAATGATAAGCAGGGTTCGTTGCCAAGAAAATTGCACTTTGGCTGTCACAGTCTATTCTTATAGCTCCCTGTACTAACCCCATACTTGAACACAATCTCTGCAACCAAACTTCTTCCTTGCTTGCATGAGTGGCTTCCATGTATTCTGCCTCTGTAGTTGATAGTGCCACTACAAATTGTTTCTTACTCATCCAACTGATTGCACCTCCAAATAGGTTAAACACATACCCACTTGTAGATCTTCTCCGATCCAGATCTCCAGCCCAGTTTGCATCAACAAAGCCATGAATATCCAACACTCTGTCCAATCCTGGTCTTCCTTGGTAGCACAAACCATAATCACTAGTGCCACGCAAATACCTGAAAACCCGCTTCACTGTTGTCCAGTGCTCCTTCCCAGGTTTTGACATAAACCTACTCAATACTCCTACTGCATGTGCAATGTCTGGTCTAGTACAGACCATTGCATACATCAGGCTACCCACTACACTTGCATATGGAACACGGGACATGTCCTCTTCCTCTTCTTGTGTCTTGGGACACTGTTCAGCAGATAACCTCACACCTACAGGAATAGGAACCTTCACCGGTTTACTATCCTGCATATTAAACCTCTAGAGTATTGTCTCGACATACTTCCTCTGGTTTAACCAGAGCTTCCTCTTTGACCGATCTCTTTTAATTTCCATGCCCAAAATATAGTTTGCGGCACCAAGATCTTTCATGTCGAATTTGGAGGACAATTGGGTCTTCAAATCCTGGATAATTTCTTTGTCATTTCCAACCAACAACATATCATCCACATACAAGACGAGATAAATAATATGGTCACCAATTAATTTAAAATACACACAATGATCTGCTTTGCTTCTGGTGAAGCCAAGTCCGCGTATAAATGTATCAAATTTCTGATACCACATCCTTGGTGACTGTTTTAACCCATACAGAGACTTCTTTAACTTGCATACTAGTTCTTTCTTACCCTTCACCGCAAAGCGTTCAGGTTGCTTCATGTAGATTTCCTCTTCCAAATCCCCGTGAAGAAATGTTGTCTTCACATCCATCTGTTCTACCTCAAAATCAAAAGCAGCAGCAACAGATAAAAGTAATCTAATAGAAGTTACCTTGGCAACAGGAGAAAAAATATCACCAAAATCAATTCCCGGCACCTGGGAATAACCTTTTGCTACCAACCGAGCTTTGTATTTCTCCACCTTTCCTTCTGCATTTGTCTTCTTCTTGAACACCCATTTGCTGCCAATGGGTTTCCTTCCAGCCGGCAACTCCACCAGATCCCAAGCCTCATTTTTGTGCAAAGATGCCATTTCATCAACCATGGCCTCTTTCCAAAGTTTTCCATCCTCTCAATCCACTGCTTCCTTCACAGTTCTGGGATCATAATCAGTAACAGACAAAGAAAAATTTGAACTGAAAGTAGATGGACTATACCTTTCTGGCTGCCTTCTTTCTCGAACTGATCTTCTCACAGTCGGAGTTTGTGGCTCTTCATCTTCTGATTCCTCCTCTGTTGCAGAGTCTGATTCTTCCTCCTTTGGCTCAAACTCTATCTTCTCAAGTTCCTTTGGTTGGACTTCATGTTGAATAACATCTTTTACCTCTCTGAACAACACATCTCGGCTGTACACAACCTTTCGTGTGACTGGGTTCCAAAGCTTATAACCCTTTAAACCATCCTTATACCCAATAAGGATGCACTTTTCAAATTTACTATCCAACTTGGTTCGTTTCTCCTTTGGAACATGTACATATGCATCACATCCAAATACCCTTAGATGTGAAAGAGAGGGTTTCTTACCAGTCCATACTTCTTGTGGAGTCTTATCCTCCAACGCTGATGAAGGTGATCTGTTGATCAGGTAACATGCAGTATCCACCGCCTTTGCCCAGAATTCCTGTCCTAACCCGGCACCACTGAGCATGCTTCTTGCCCTTTCCATCAACGTCTTGTTCATTCTTTCTACGACTCCATTTTGCTGAGGTGTATATGGAGTAGTCTTCTGCCGTGCTATACCACACTTCTTACAAAATTCTTCAAATTCCTTGCTGCAAAACTCTCCACCATTATCTGTCCTCAGCACCTTTATCTTCTTCTCTGTTTGATTTTCCACCAGAGCTTTAAATTCTTTAAACCTGTCAAAGACTTCAGATTTCTTCTTAAGAAAATATATCCATGTATTCCTTGAGAAGTCATCTATGAATGATACATAGTACACAGACTTACCCAGTGATGGAACCTTCACAGGTCCAAACACATCACTGTGCACAAGCTCTAATATCTGTTTCGTCCTCTTACCACCAGAGGAGAAACTCACCCGATTCTGCTTCCCATATACACAATTTTCACAGAAATCAAAATCCAGAGCTATTATTCATACCTTCTACCATACCTTTACCATGAAGTATTCGAAGGCCCTTCTCTCCAATATGTCCAAGCCTTTGATGCCACAACATGGTCTTCTCTCTAGAGACCACTAGATTCTCTACTCCATTTTCAGGAACCATAGAACTATTGCACCCATCAACAACAGTGCTACCTTGCAGCTTGTACAGAGTTCCAATCCGAACTCCTCGCATTAATATCAGTGCTCCTCAAACCATCTTGCAGGTATCTTTCTCGAACACCGTCTTTACACCTGCATCATCCAACTTGCTTACAGAAATCAGATTTCTGGCCAATGCAGGAATATGTAGAACACCTGGAAGTGTTCTAACCCTTCCACCTTGCAACTTCAACTTTACTTTTCCCCGACCAATGATTCTAGCCTTCCTATCATCTCCTAAGAAGACATCACCACCATCGTATTTTTCATACTCGCAGAACCACTCTCTATGGGGAGTGAAGTGAAAGGATGCACCTGAGTCAATCAACCATGCCTCATGATCTACATGTGTACTTGAAGAAGCCAAGTACACATCCCCACCTTCATCTGAGGTGGTTTTCGCCTCTGCAGAAGGAGCATCATCAAATCCCTTTCCTTTATCAGGAGCTTTAGATTTACAATCCCTTCTGAAGTGCCCTTCCTTTCCGCATTTCCAGCACACCACCTTTGTAGGTTTTCCTGAAGATTTAGATCTCCCTCTAGATTTAGATCTCCCACTCGATGACTTATTTTTGTTTCTGTTCTGGGACCGTCCTCGTACAGACAAGGCATCACCATTCTGGTTGTCCATATTTTTCCGTCTCATCTCCTCCATCAGCAAGGCTGAGACTATTTCATCAAACTGCAAAGCAGTTGCATTGCTACCTATTGCAATAACCAGACTATCCCACGAATCTGGTAGAGAACACAACAGACTGATGCACTTATCTTCATCTGAAATTTTAATATCAACAGATAATAACTGACTTACCACAATATTAAACGCATTCAGATGCTCTGTCACCGAGTCTCCATCTTTCATCCTCAGGTTATACAGCTTTTTCCGCAGGAACAGTTTATTCACCAGAGACTTAGATAGGTACAAAGTCCCTAACTTGACCCACAAAGCCTTTGCCGTAGCTTCCCCTGATACATTCAGCAATACTGAATCCGAGACACACAATCGTATTCTGCTCTTTGCCTTCCGATCCAACTTCTTCCATTCTTCATCAGTCACTCCCGATGGTTTAGTACCCGGATCTACCGTGATCCACTGATCTTTATCCACTAACAGATCCTCCATCTTGAGTTTCCACAACTCAAAATTTTGACCATTGAACTTCTCAATCTCTATCTTTCTACTGCTCGTCATCTTCTTTCACCACCAGAATCGATCTCGCAGATCTCCCACTGAACAGGGTCTACCACAGGCCAGAGCGAAACCCCTCAGCAACAAAGGCGTCCCCTTGAAGCCAAAATAGCTCCGATACCAAATGTAGGTTTTAACCCCGTACAGAAATTACCTGCATACGAATTCTTAAACAAAGAAAATAAACAATGTGAGAGCATAACCCATAAAACACATATGCACAGAGATTTTTCCCTGGATCCCAAAACCGGGACTACCAGCTTGATTTTTCATTATGTTCCTTTCAATGTTACAATACATATTTATACATGCCGAAGCATCCAATACCATGGACCGAAAACCATCGCGTCCAAAAAACATGTGCGAAAATCATGCACAAAACCATAGGTGGGTCCGCCCAACCTAACATATGGTCCAAAACCAAAATTTTCAGGGGCGCTGCCCCGGACCCCATAAAGTGGGGTTACGGGTGCCCTTCAAACCCCCTATTAACTACATGGAAAGAATATAACACAACCCAACAGTATTTGGGTATCATTTTGCAGGTTAAGAGCATAACATTGTAATTGTACTATGTATAGTGAATAGATGATGTGTTCTGTGGGTTTCCATGTGTGTTTATGTAATAATGCCTTTTCATGTTATTTGTGTATATATGCGATGATGGCTTAAATTCTGTGTTGCGAGATTGTTGATCGACCATCGATCACTGTAGGATCGATGACGATTTAAAGATATCATAATGAATTGTTGTATACATGTCAGAATGTGTTAACAGTGTGAAGACAGGGTATATGGCAGAGGAACTGGATTAAAGCGCAAAATCCATCAAATGGCAGACAAATTGGAGAATGTAGGAGATCCGTTGGATCTCACAGATCAACAGTCATTGCATGGTAGATATGTGAGGGTGTCAATTCATGAAGAAGTGGTTTCGCAACAGGAAGTGGTATTTTGGGCAACCTCAAAACTATAAGTGGTAAAAAGGACTAGTCACCCGATTCCATTCAGCGGAGGACACGTAGCACAAGGTTGGAGAGAGGAAGCCGCTTTATCTGGCGGTTAATCCCCGTGTTTGTTGTCTACTCGAAATCATTGTGAACCATCATATCCATTGAGTGCAGATCGATAGTGGAGGATTGACGTGCAAGTTATTTGACCAGTGATCGGAGACTAGGCTGATCTGAGTTCGGAGGAGTAGAGTAGCTGAAAAGCGAAGAATGAGCGGACCCAGCGATAATTATAGATGTAGGCTTATAGATTTTTAAGTCCGGCCCAAGGGTTCAAGTGGGGTTTTCCTTCGTTTCTGTGTTTCTTGTGTTTTGCGTCAAAATGGTGTGGTCCCGGTTTTTAACAAAAAATTGATTAAGTTGGGTTCTTCCGGTTTAAAGGCTTATGGCCTAAGCGAATGAATAACGCTTCCGATAGGTTTGTGGGCCATAACCCACAGGCCTCAAGATCGAAATTTATAAAGAAAGGGGAAATTGGTATACCCCAAAAACTCTTTTCATCACAGTTCCATGGATTTTAATTCTTAGATAGTGAAACGAATGGTCTGCCCAATCAAGGCAAAATAAATAAATAAAATTTATATTCCAAGCAAAATTCATAAGTGGATTGTTCAACTTAAGCCAATGAACCTATGGTGGAAGAAATGGATGAGAGGATTTCTTAAATGGGGGAACCAACCAAAGAAGAAACCTTGGGTATCTGCCGCATTATTACAGAAAAGTAGTGGATGGGGACCTCGTGAATAGGAGTCCATGAACAATTTGAATTTTGGGTGTATGATGCAAGAGCATCATAAAATTTTTATGTAATTTTTTTATTCCCTGTAATTTCTAGAAGTTTAAGTTAGTTTGAGTGAAATATGATGTGTTTTTTTAATAAATAGCTTATTATCCAAGTCTATATTCCAATCATCCAGAGATTGAGAGCTAACATTTGGATAGGATTTGTTATTCTATTTTGTTGATTTAGATCATATTTTTATGGATCTAACCAAATATTGTTGTAACTAAAATTTCTGGCCACATTATTAATAAAAGGATTGTCTGTGAGAGTAAGGTAGGGAGAGAGCGAGTGCTAATTTCTTATTTTTCAAAAGCTTTGCACTGAAGAAATATTCTCTGCAATCCATTATTTTTTCCTTCTATAAATTAATAGTGTTCATATATTAATGCTTTTTTGGAGGTTTTCCAAGTATTACATTGAGTGGTTGCAAAATCACCTACAAGAGGCACAAATATGTATAAAGGAGACACATGAGCACATAGGACTGAGAGGAATTGACTTGGTGAAGACAGAAATAAGCCGATAGAGGCCTGCAGCTTGTCCACTTAAGTGCCGGGAGGAAATCATCAACAGGCAGGAGCGGGAGACGAAAAAAATATCCACGAGTCGGAGTTGTCAAACCTGGAGGTAAAAACCCGAAAGAACCACTTGGGAACCTAGATCTAAGCAACGAAGAAGAGGAACGTTGGGTCGACTATGCGTCGGTGGGACGTGGTGAGTGGGGACAGCCTATAAGTCATACGCTGAAGGAACCAACCAAAACCCAAGTCAACGTGACTGGTAAGGAAGGGACTGGGACATGTCATATCGTAGGATTAAACCTCGACGGAATGTTTAAAACCGAAGTCTATGTGACCGGGTAGAAGGGACCACGACACATCACCCCGATAATAAGAACTGGAGGGAGAGTACCGATAGTTTCATATTACAATAGACCGGTAGCCCGGAGATTTGGTGAACTCGAAAGATATCATACAGAAGATAGAGGTTCATCTCTGGGTTGAAAGGGAGCGGGTGGAGCCCATTCGGCCACTGCCTAACCCGGATATAAACTTGGGGGGTGCCCAGGCTGCGCGATGGGCTTTAAAGGTCAGAACATGTCGACATGATTCTCTCGTTGTTGTTTATTTTCCCTTTATGAATGTTACCTGCACTTGGCTTATAGATGTGGAGTGTATAACACTAAGTGGCAACATTCGGTAAATACACGCTTATTGTATAACGATGGTCTGAAGGTTGAAGTGAAGATTTTTGACACCAGGGGCTATGCTAAGCACCTTTCACTAAGGGAATCAACTCTTAATGGGTCCAAATTAAGCAAATATAAGTGCATATTTGCATCATTTTTCAATATTAATTAGAAGATTATTTTTTCAAAGATTTTATTTGACTACAATATGAAAACATTTTTGGAGAATTTGCATAATATAATTCCATATGGATAACTTGGATAATTGTATCACATATTTTATGCGATATTCTATGGATATGGTTCCAATATTCATGCATCACTTTTAGATATTAGTATAGTTAATTTTTAATCCAAAAATAAAATCTTTCAAAATAGCTGACTTAAATAACATATAACTTACTTCCCGCCATTAGTTATGTTTTCCTTGGCACTTGTGTACACTTACTAGTGCTTGCTACCAACCAAAAGTTATGCAAGTCTTTAGATCTCAATAACCAATTAATTTATCCACTTCACATCTCAATTTGCTTCGCAAGCGTGTAGAATTTCATTTCTAGTTTTAATTTATATGGTAAAATAGATTTTATAGCTACTATTTATATGCTATTATTTTAATACCATATATATTACTATTTCTCTTATCTAAATAATTGTCCATAATTTTATTAATAAAAACGAAATTACAATAACATGACCCTATTATTTAGATATATATTTCTCTACACATTAAAACTTTTTTAGCTACTTACTTACTTACTTTACACTTACACATCTCCATAAATTATAATAATTATTAATAAATTTTTAAATTTTTTTTAATTAATTATTAATCTATTTTACAATTATATTTCTTATACTTATAAAAAATATATATATTATTATTTTAAAAGCAATGTACTATTGTATAATTGATATTTTTTCACCCTGATTATAACTCTTAGTTTTGGGTAATAAGTTATTATATTGCAATAAATATGACTATTCACCCAATAAAACAAATTATAGATCATAAAAACAATTCTATATGATACTTTTAATCATTTTTAAATATAAAGTAAAATAAAAGTATTTGAAATGTAATGATTTGCATTTTCAATGGATAAGACATTTATATTTTAGGTAAATTATATATGTTATATAAAAGCTAGGAAATATGTTAAATAATAAAGATTTAATATAAATTTAGAACATTATGTTATAAATAAATTTAATGGTAAAATAAGTAAGTAGAGAATCTATGGGATTTAGAATAGATGGTGATGGGGTGTACGATTAAGTTACTGTGATGTGAATATTTGTGGGTAAAAATCCAGTCATACTAAGGGATGGTATAGCCTAAGCTAATGCGACCCTAAAGTGATTTTGATGGCTTATATGCTTTTAGGTCGCAGTTTCTATAAACTCTATGTAATCTCTAATGAACTCCCACTTGACAATTAAAAAAAACCAATAATTAGAAATTAATATGCAATTCACATGCCACTTAAATAAATTAGTTTTTTTATTTATATTATCAACCAATTGCTTAAAACAAAAATAACAAAAATTATAAAAGAGTTCAGATTTTTTTATGCATATTCAAAAGAAGAAATAGGTAAAGACATAACTATATAAAATTCTATGTTTTCATTGATATTTTTAAAAACTATGTAAAGACACAACTATATAAAATTATATGTTTTTCATTATATTTTTAAAGATTACCTAAAAGTAAAAATAAAATTATATCAAAATTCATTTTCTCTGTTCTTTTAATTATTTTGCATATTTATTAATTACAAATCATCATATACTCCTCTTACTTTCTACTTCCATTTATATGTAAACATTTTTCCACTTTATTTCTTATCAAATTCCATTTTCTCTTTATTCCTTTTTAATTGTGTTATATCTTTAACTATCACAAACCATTATAAACACCTCTCACCTTTTACTTCCATCTTTATTTAAACTTTTACATTCATCTCTATTTAAATGGTTTCACTCTTTATTTCTTCTTGAATAAAAATAAATAAATCAGAAGTTTAAAGTAACCCATTCTACATTTCTATTCCCCTTCACTTCACACCCTCTCCCCTTTCTACCTATATTCATATTAGAACATCTTCCCACTTTGTCTCTTCGTGAGTAAAGCGTCTAGAGCCTTAAAGCTTCCACAAGCTATCTGAGAAGTTTATTGTAGGTGAGAGGAGCCCAATGGAACATATATATGTGAATATACCCCTGCTGTACATACTTTCACGACTT